>CM029652.1:26022338-26397338 GCA_017311315.1 Dendrocalamus latiflorus
CGCTCCACCCCACCCCGATCTGCTCCGCTGCCCCCCCGATCTGCTCCACCCCGCCCCGCTCCGATCTCTTCCAGCCCCGCCCCGATCTGCTCCGCCTTGCCTGTGCCGTCGGTAGCTCGCCAGAGACGGTAGGTCCTTGCCATCCATGGCGTCCCGCCGAGCGCTCCACCTTCTCACGGCTTCCCGCAGCATCTCCTCGACCCCGCATCTCGCCTCCCTCAAGTGGTTCGACAAGATCAAGAGCACCTTCACCGGTAAGAAGCCCGACGAGCCGTCCTCTCCCACCTCCGGCTCCTTCACCCTCCTCCGTAAGTCCCCGAGGTGTCCCAGCAGTCTTGTTCCTTTCTTGGTAGGGTGGTGGTGTCTGATTCGGGATTTTGGGTTTAATTGCAGAGTTTGCGCATACGATGGAGATGGCGAGGAAGGTGGGGACGTTCAAAAACTTCGTGGCGGGGTTGTGCAGCGCGGCCATCGTCGCCAACGCCTTCGAGAAGCACTCTACCGTCCTCCGCTACCTCGGCGCCATCGACCCCACCGGCGAGGTATACAATGATCAGAGTGGTTGCATTGTATTTTTAGTACATAATGCTCGCCATTTCTGCGTGGAAGTTTCTAATCAGGCAATTAATTTCCCTAATAATATATGATTCTAGGACCTTATTCTGTATTAGGCCTTCTTATCAAGTTGTGGAAATTACTCCACCAATGGTCCTAAGCTTAGATGATATTGCTAAATTGATTTGCAACCGAAACATAGTAGCTTAGATTGATATTGCTAAATTGGTTTCCAACCGAAAGACAGTTGCTTAGATTGATATTGCTAAATTGATTTGCAACCGAAAGACAGTAGCTTCATTCATATGAGTATTGTCCTGAAACCACAAAAGAACTTGACATATCTTATCCTCAAACCAACAAAAGTGTTGTCCTTGACACACTATCTTGATTCGTGAAGCCAAAAGAAAGTATCTCTCTTTCTATTCAACTAGCAATACCTGCAAAATGAAGCAATAAGACATCACAATGGGAATAAAGGTAATGCAGTCTAGAACATGGAAGAACAACTTCAAATTTCACTTACTGTTTTGAGATGGTTGTGTAGCTTCATTAGATCTTTGTTTTTTTACCTCTAGCAGCAACGTTTTGCTTCTTTTTAACACCAATTTGAGAAGTGATAGGCTGCATATTTTCTTTCATTGATGAAACATGTGTGGCTTGTGAAGCATTTTTCTTTTCTTCTTTTTTTCAAACTGACACCTGATTCTAGCATTAGTTAACCCTTTCAACCTGATATGTGGTGGATCATACACCTCAACCCCTTCATTTGAGTAGTTAGTTGTGCTGCCACCAAGATTGCACTCTAGTTCATTCTCCACCAAGATTAGTGCCTCCTTTAATTTATCTTTCACAATCTGAGTCCCTCTGGGTGTTAATGAAGCCTTGTTGAAAATAATATGTCCTATGTGATTCAGCTCACTTGCATGTAATGCGCGAGTAGAAGTTTGGTCATTTGATGGTTCGAGAGAGGAAAAAATAGCTCTTTCTTTAGCACATTTAGTCCATCTCGGCAATATATACAAATCTGGTATGCTATGTATATTGTTCATGACAAGTACCTTTAAACAATGGCAACACAACAAACCCAAAATTTCAAATAGCTTGCAGTTGCAGCATATTTTGAGATCAAGGCGGTCAAGTTTAACTGAGAAGTACCTCTTGCCATCTTTATTTAGCGTGTATGTCACAACTTGGCCATCATTCTCAGTTTCCAGACAATTCAGACCCAAACTCTCAAATAACTCATCCTTAAACATCATAAATAATTTTACCGTGTATACATTAGCAGCATGCCCCAAAATTCCTCCCTTGGCCACAAAATCTGCAAGGCTACCATTTTTGCAAAGAAAATCATCGTCTTGCTCTACTTGGCGCATGTCTTTAGCTTTCTCTTCATAGTGTTTAATCACTTCTACCAGAGGTAAGTATAAGCCCAAAATTTGATGGAATACATTGTTTGTGCTTTCACTCCTTTGGGTGGACTTCATCCTTGCCGAGAAAATATCGACACTAAATGTCATTGACCATCTTTCGCGAGCATCATACAATCTTGTGAGCCACTTGTTACTCTCTAGGTTGTATGTTGTAATCATGTCTTCCCAAGTTGATTGGAATTCATCAATACTATAACACCCTGAAAGGCATTTGTGAAACATAGCCTTGAATGAGGGATTTCCATATAGTCCAGCAAGATGTTTCTTGGCATTTACAGTGAGATGCCATAAGCATAGTCGATGACATGAATATGGGAGTACAATCTGAATTGCATTAGCCATTGCTTGATCTTGATCTGTAAAAATACACTTTGGTTGACGACCTCCCATAGCATCAAGAAATGTTTGGAATAGCCAAATAAAGGATTCAGTTGTTTCATCTGATAGAAAAGCACACCCAAATAGTATATTCTTCCAATGGTGATTAATTCCAACAAAGGGTGCACAAATCAAGTTATACTTATTTGTTCTGTAAGTTGTATCGAACACCATTACATCTCCAAAGAAATCATAGTCCACCTTAGATCTTCCATCCCTCCAAAAGAAATTGGTCATCTGACCATATTGGTTCACTTGGACTGAATATAAAAATAATGGATCCTCCATCTGTTTCTGCTTGAAGTGTTCATAAACACTTTGTCCATCCCCTGCTCCAATCATATTTTCCTTAATTGTTTGTAAGAAATTGTAGCAATCCCTCTTTGTGAAGCCAACATTATTCACACCTCCAACTTGTCTTGCCAAGTACTTGAATGACTGATTTGGTTTTATGCCAACACAATACATGGATGTCATGATAGTAGCATGAGAGTCCAACACTTTCCTCCCAGATCTCAAATTGCATTTTTCTTCCTATGTTGCAAACTCATGATTATGCATGTCATTAATATGAGTAATCTCCCAAATGTTATCTGCAATTGTAAACCGAACTATGGCCATGCAATTGGTTCTTGTTGACAAATGATTCCGTTGTGCAGGAGCATCCTTGTTAAAATTCTTCTCTCCTTCTTTTGAACAAAGAAATTCTCGTTGACGGATAACTCCATTCACAAGTCGTTTATTCCCTTTTCTAATACTGAAACCCATATTAATAGCATATCGGTTGTATAGCTCATAGGCCTCTTCTTCTGATGCTACTTTTGTTCCAATCTTAAGTTCCAAGTCCAAAATAGATGGAAATGATCCCTCGCTTTCATGATGATCATCTTATTGATGCAATTCGAATGGTTCCATAGGCCTAAATTGATATATTGCATTAGCATGTTTTGTTCATTCACGAAAATAGCAAGAATTTCTTTCTTTATGGACAAATTGGTTTCAAAAATTCTTGCAAAGAATGTAAGAACAAGAAAGAAAGAGATGACTTTTACTTGAATCCAGTGTTTTTGATCCCCTCTGTGCTCCATGCTCTATCTCCTGACTCATCTCCCATTTCATCCATGTTTTCTCCCCACAAAAGAGAATGGCCTGAGTAGCATACAAATGGTAACTATTATATGTTGCAAGAGGAGCAAAGATGACGAGTAGTATGACAAAACAAATTTAAGATTTGAATTCAACAGCTGCAAGTACTATATATGATTTATTGAGAAACATACAAACTTGCACCAATGATGTGTTGTTCTATATGTGCAGGAGACGAAAGGCATGAGGATCTGGCGTTTTCACAGAAAGGGAGAGGAGGAACCGATTGTTGGTTTCCAATAGTTTCATCCAGAGAAAAATATCTGGCGTTTTCATAGCATGGGCACCAAGTTAGATTGCAGTCAAAGTTTTGCAATCTCATTGACCTATAGATTCCATCAGAGGGTTTTTGGCAATTTTCGCAACAGCCAGCCACCCAAAAGGAAAATGGTTGAATTTATGTGTTGAATTATCTTATTATCCTAATTAATGGATTTCTTGTTGGCGATTTTCACAAAACTGAAAGCACTTATTATTTGATACCGTTGGTGGTGAGGGTTCTTACCAATCATACTAGTATTTAAGATTGGATTGAGCAAGGAAAGAAGTGGAATATGTAGAAGTGAGACAAAAAGGAACCTAATTTTTGATGTGTTCCTTTCAGTAATTGAATGCCAATTGAGTAAATGAAGAGTATAATTATTGCAATGTTTTGGCTTGCACCTAGGATGAGCACCTGTTGATGAGAAAGAGGAACTGGAGCAGCCTTCTCGGCAAGGATGAAGAGGAGCTGGTAAGGGATGCTGCTGGATGGCGGGATGAGAAGAGGGAACTGTAAGAGCAGCAGTGGAGGGAAGGTCTCCCTGCTGGGATGAGGAGAGGCAAAAAGTAAGAGCAGCAGTGGCGGAAGCTTCCTGCAGCATGCTGGCTTCCTTTTTACTTTACACCTTTTTACTTTACACGTGTAGCTACCTCATTGGTTTGTTGTATACATGAATCTGTGTAACGGTGATACGGTAAAATTTCTCGTGCTACTGGTAGGCAAGCCTCGCCACCCACCCGTGTCACCTTACCTATTTCCAAATATCTTCACCTACTTAGGGAACGATGGCACTAGGTTTGGCTAATGATTTTTAGTTATATTTTATAACTTTTAATTAAAAATGAATAGTAGTAATTAAAAAAGTGACTTTAAAAGGAGAGTGTGAGTGGTGCGAAAAGTACGGGTGAGATGTGTGTACGTGATAGGAGCAAGAGTAGGGTGTGTGATATATCGTGACCCTCTGTCTTATTCCCAGAACGAGATAGTAGCGAGAGGAGTGGAGAAGCCGCTTCGAGAAATTGAGTATTTGTATTGATCTTTGACTTTTCTAAGCATAAAGTAGAAGCAGAAACCAATATGAACATGGCCTCTTCCCCTTATTGCCGCTGGCTTTTCAAAAGCACTTGTATTTTTTTATATAGTAATTAGTTTAAAGTACTAATAACAAAATCAGGACCATTAAATATTCATGCAACTAACTAAAATCTAGATTCCGCAGTGTAGTATAGCACAGTAACTATTCATGTGACTTCATAGAAAGCTCTAGATGATTTGCACCTCTCTTGGTTTCTCCATTTTGGATGATCCGAAATTGGTTGCACACCATCTTCTAAAGCATTTTGTCACTTCTAAAGTTACTATAATTCTCCTGACAGTTGAAGGTAGCTGACAAGAGTAGCCTAACGCTTGGATTCCCAGTGATTATACAATTTTCTTCTTCCTCTTTACCCGTAGGAGGCGGTACGACCTCTGATTGTGTTCAACGGACTACATCAATCTTAAAACCTTCAACGGACTACATCAATCTAAAAACCTCCTAATGTAAAAATAAAAAATCAACACTTTTCTTTAGATGAATTTGCTAGTTAGAAGCACACTTTTAACCGTCATTAATTGCACATAAGTTGTTGAAGTTGGAAAATATATAAGAAATAATCATACAACCACCTAAACAATTTAGTATATATTTCTTATGAAATTGGTATGTTTATTCTCTTTTTGAAAGTAGGATATGTTTATATGAAGTCACACGATAGTACTATAAAGATGTGATATCCAGGGCAAAGATGAATTGGGCACAAACGGGGATCTATGTGTGCACTGGTATTCAATTTGGTGATAGCTTATGGCTTTTTTACTGTAGTTGGCTTATTTTTCACTATACCTGATGGTTACTTATTTGGTGTAATTAAATTTAAAAAAAATAAAAATGAAAAAATAAGTTAGCTCATCACAGACAATACAAAGAAATATGGGGAAAAAGAAAGGGCAAAGAAGCCCCAAAAAATCAAAAAACTAAAAAAAGAAATAAAGGAATAATAAATAAAGCCAACTTCAGCACACCCAGCAAAAAAAGAAAAGAGAAAACCTCATCACCTTCGAGATTTATGCCACCATGCACCCTCCCCACCTCTCTCTTGTCTAATCTAGGGTAGAGCTGGGCAAATAGGCTGAGTTAACCGTACTGGCCTGAGACACAGTACTATTGGCTCAGTCTAAGCATGGCACAACTTAGGACTAAATAAATCATATCGTGCTTGGGTCATGACCTCGGCCCAACGGACTGCCCTGGCCCAAGCACGACTTAGCCTGGCATGGCCTATTGGGCCATTTTTTCTTTTCCTTTGCCTGGCCTCTCTCATCTTCCTCCGCTTCTTCTCGAGCCACCTCTAGGTGAAGCCATTGTAGCTCTCGTGGTTGCCACCGTTGTCACTCAAGCTCATCCCTTCATCTCCCTCCCCTCCTTTTGCTCCACCTACTTCCGCTATGTTCCCTGCCCCTCTAGCCATGTTGCAGCTGGAGTGAATTTGGAGCGCATAAGGCCTGTCCCATCGGATCTCACCATCAGCAAAGCGAGCCTAATCTCCACCCACCACCGTCCTCACGACCTCCTTGCACTTTTTGTTGCCCCCATCACACCCTCTCCACCGCCGATAAGGTGGAGACGAAGCCAGCGAGGAGGGTAGGGTTGTCGTCGTCGTTAGGGAGGGGACGGGTTGGGCGGTGGCAACTGCGAGGTCAAGGGTGATAGGGGAGGGGGTGGAGGGAGGCAAAGCGAGTAAGGACAGGGTGACACTTGAGGGAGAAGGTCAAAAAGGCAGAGGCAAAGCCAGCGGGGGAGGAACGGGTCATCATCGTCGTTAGGGGAGGGAGGATGGGAGGGTTGGGCAGCGATAAGGTTAGGGGCGATGAGGCCACGCCGCCACGAGGGAGAGATAGAGTAGGGAAGATGAGCCAATTTTGGCTCGTAGAGTTTAACGTGTCTGGAATGACACGATATAGCCTGTGATCTTTTTAGGCTATATCTAGATCTAAGGTTTAGTCTATGGATTGACAAGATATAATAGTCTGGTTAATTAGAGCATCTCCAACAAAGTGCTCATATCCCCTATATTTTAGAAGAAAAGGTAAAAAAGGGGCTCCAACAGATCCCCTAAGTGGTACCCAAAAATATAGAGGACTTCATCCCTGATTTTTCGTCCCCCATATATGGAGGACGCACATCATCCCCTAAATCACTTTTTAGGGCACAATCTAGAATATAGAAGACTAAAAATATGTCCTCAACAAGTTCTCTAAATATGGTCTCCTAAATTAAAATCTGGGTCCACAAAAACTACCAACCAAAGAATTTAGGGGATCGGACGGCGCAGCAGCGTTGGGGCCGATTTAGGGGATGGTGTGCGTCCTCCATATACGGGGGACGAAAAATCAGGGATGGAGTCCTCTATATTTTTGGGTACCACTTAGGGGATCTGTTGGAGTCTTTTTTTTACCTTTTCTTCTAAAATATAGGGGATATAAGCACTTTAGAAGATTTGTTGGAGATGCTCTGAACCGTGCCAGACCGTACCGGACGGCCCATTTGCGGTATGGCTAGGGCTCCCTCCGCCTTGTCCTCCTACGACCCAACACCAACCCCCTTCCCCGATCCCACTCCACCGCCACTGCCGTCGCCTCCTCCTCGGCGGCGAGCCACATCCTCCTCCTTATCCTCCGACGAACCCAGCCCCTTGCGGTCGTACATACCCCGAGCCCACGCGGGCACGTGCCTCGGGCCGACCCGCGCATCGGGCTGCGGCTAGGGTTTCATGCGCCCCGCGGCCGCCGCAGCCGCCGATGTCGCACCCCAGCAAGTTCGTCTCTGTTAACCTCAACCGATCTTACGGCCAGCCCGCCCCCTCCCACCATGGCGGCCGCCCCTCCCGCCCGGCCGGCTCCTCTGGCG
Source organism: Dendrocalamus latiflorus (assembly GCA_017311315.1). Lineage (NCBI taxonomy): Eukaryota > Viridiplantae > Streptophyta > Magnoliopsida > Poales > Poaceae > Dendrocalamus > Dendrocalamus latiflorus. The sequence continues at coordinate 26,030,065 of CM029652.1, forward strand.
GCGGCGGGGGCATGGTGCTGCTCTCCCGCCCCCGCGGCTCTTTTATCGCCAAACCGCAGCCGCCCAAGCTCTCCGTCCCGCCGCCGCTGAACCTCCCCTCGCTCCGCAAAGAGCACGAGCGCTTCGATGGCGCGGCCGCCGTCGCGGGCGGCGGGGTCGCCTTGGCCCCGCCCCGATCCGGTGGGCCCGCGGCCGGCTGGACCAAGCCTGCCCCGGCATCCGAGAAGCCCCCCGGTTCCGTGCCGCTTCCTGGCAGCGCCGCCAGGCCCCCGTCGTATGGGTTCCCGGAGAAAGCCATGGTCTTGCGCGGGGAGGACTTCCCTTCCCTGAAAGCAGCGGTCGCGCCCCCACCCACGCCGCCTGCGCAGCAGCGCCAGAAGGACGGTGATGGGGTGCGGGCCGCCACTCCGGAGACACGGCCGGTGCCCCTTGGCATGCGACCACAGGTGACGCCCTCACGTGCTGCTGAGCCCTTAGCCTCTGTTGGTGGCACGGGTGCTTCTGTCCATGCTTCCGCGGAGAAGGCGCAAAAGCATGATTTGGGTCCTCTTCCGCTGGTCCGGCTTAGGTATGATTCTGATTGGGCTGATGATGAGCGCGATACAGGGTTGAGCCTCCCGGGGCGTGACAGTAGGGAGAGAGGATTTGGTAGGAGTGAGGCTATGGTTCCAGGGTGCGACCTTTATGGGGCGACAAGGGAACCCATTAAAAAAGAGCCCTTTGGGAGATATTTGACTTCTACCAATAAAGAGGCCGGGCAGAACGGTTTGTGGCGACCTCCTATGCCAAGCCACGATAGAGAGAGCACAGATGGTCGACCATACAGTGTAGGGAGAGGAACCAACGGGCAACCATCTTATCGGGAAAGCATGACTAATGGTGCCCCCAAGGATTCGTGGAATACTAGTAGGGAGCCAGCTGTGTGTCCCTATGGACAGAATGGGGAAGAACCATATGGAAGCACACATGTGGGGGAGACTGCTGATGAACGTCATGGTGATCATTCGATTAACTGGTACAGAGGGAATTCTTTCCAGAATAATGTTGGTTCCAAGGTGCAGCCTTTCCTTGGTAATAAAGGGCCTTTAATTAATGAGCCAGTGGCAAAATTTGGCAGGGAGAAGCGGCTCACCGGGAGCCCCGTGAAGCCTTTAATTGAGGGTAGAGGTTTCGATAGCATTGCCATCGTTAATTTGAGTGCACTAAAGAAGAAAAAAGAAGCAACCAAACCAGCTGATTTCCATGACCCAGTAAGGGAGTCATTTGAGGCAGAGCTCGATAGGATCTTGAGGGTACAAGAGCAAGAGAGACAACGGGTAATGGAAGAACAGGCAAGGGCCAGAGAAATTGCCCGGAAACAAGAGGAGGAGAAGGAGAGGCTGATAAGAGAGGAGGAGGAGAGGCGGCAGTTGGTGGAAGAAGAGGCGAGACAGGTTGCTTGGCAAGCCGAGCAAGAGAGGCTGGAAGTTGTCAGAAGAGCTGAGGAGCAGAGAATTGCTAGGGAGGAAGAGAAGAGGAGGGTTGCTATGGAGGAGGAGCGCCGTAGAGAAGCTGCACGTCAGAAGCTCCTAGAATTGGAGGCAAGGATTGCTAGGCGACAAGCGGAATCAAGCATGAGGGATGTGAATCTTACTTCAGCTGTCAATGATGAACTGGCACCTGGAGCCTTGAAGGACAGAGATGTGTTACAGTCTACTATTGCTGGTGAAAGACAGGATATTGATAGAATGGGTGAGCACATCAATACATCAGCATCATCAGAGTCCTCCAGTCTCAACAGGTACAGTGATACAGTTCCGAGGGTGCACCCTTTGAGAGATGGACACGCATCCCTTATTGATAGAGAACATGCATATCACAGTGCAAGGCCTGCATTCCAAGACCAGGAGAATCCGCATTATAGTTCCCGGCGTGACACTTTCGCTACAAGTAGGGGTAATTTCCCTAAGAAAGATTCGTTTGATGGATTTGGGACCATTTCAGTCAGGCCATCTTCGAGAGGCCGGACAGCTGATTTGCCATGGGCACTGGAAGATTACCGTCACGGAAGGGTTCCAAGGTGGGATGCTCCAAGGGAGAATGACCATTTTGACAAGCAGTCTGACTTTAATGCCGAGTTTTTTAAAAGTGACAGGTTAGGAGATACAGCATGGCTGCCTAGCAGTTATCATGGAAGCCCCAATGCTCAACAAGGAGATAGGATGTTTCAGAACTCTGATACTTATGACTTCTCTTTTACAAGACCCCACTACTCTATGCGGCAACCACGTGTACCCCCACCCCCAACGGTGACCTCAATACAGAGAAGTACAATTAGTGCTTCCACTCAACATGCCAATTCATCTTTCGTGGATGGTGGGATGGGAGAGATTTCCGGTAGAGATGATGAACAAACTATGCGGAGTCAATATGGAAGTGCATACCAAGAGGCACCTCATCAGCATGGGGTACCAGCTGAAGACATTGTTGTTAATGAACAGCAAAGTGGGGACAGGGACAGCCCTATATTGGGCTCGCAATCTTCTCTTTCTGTTTCAAGCCCTCCTAGCTTGCCTCCAGATATTTCACATGACGAGATGGATGTTTCTGGTGATTCACCTGCATTGCCAACTTCTGCTGATGGTGATCGAACTGTGATGTCTGACAACGACCTCGCAGCTTCAACCTTAGATGTAGCGAACAAAAGCAGAATCACTACCTCAAGCACGGTTTCTCACATGGAGGATGATGAATGGCCAAGTGAACACAATGAAGGCAGGCGAAAACAGGATGAGTATGATGAAGAAGGCAATCGCTACCAGGAAGATGAGATCAATGACGGTGATGACAAGAATCTTGACTTGGATGATGAGTTTGCAGAGGGGCAGAATACACCTGTAGAAATGGAACCGGTTATACTCGGATTTGATGAGGGTGTACAGGTTGAAATTCCCCGGACCAGCGAGCTTGAATTAACTTCTATGAAGAGTACTGAAAGGGCACTTGGTGTGCACTCAGGTGCCGTGGAGCAAGAGTTGGGTATTGGTTCAGCTGGTCCTTTTGACCTTGTTACAGAAGCAGAGAAGGCACTGCAGGACTTGGCTCTTGATAGTGTAAATGCCTTGACTGATGAAACTAATGGTGAGCCATCCAGTAGCTTAGTAACATCTGTGTCAAGCTCCAAGTTACCTCAGGCATCTTCCACAGATCCTATCATGTCATCAGCTTCAGCGGTAATTGGCCGGAGCGAGGTCCCTGTTAATCTCCAGTTTGGTCTGTTTTCTGGACCTTCTTTAATACCAACTCCGGTTCCAGCCATTCAGGTTGGTTCCATACAAATGCCCATCCATTTCCACAATCAGATTAACCCATCCCTGGTGCAAATGCGCCCTTCATCAACTCCTTTGTTCCAGTTTGGCCAATTGAGGTATGGCCGCCCTATTGCCCAGAATGTTCGACCGCATTCTCAGGCAATGCCCTCCATTCATTCATCCACACCAACTCCATATATATTAAACAGGAATAATGAGATGAATCAAGACTCACATCAGAATATCACAGGAGAGGCAGTCCCTTCCAGCTTTGTTGATAAATCGGTAGCACCTGCATCCAAGCTTCCCTTTGTCATGGAGCATTCAAATTCTCAGCAGCTCAATGCACCTGCAAACAACCATATGGCTGATGTAGATGGATTTCACAGCCTGCTGGACAGAACTTGGATTGGGGAAAATACTACTTTGGGAGTTTCAAAAGCTGAATCTCAGAGTAATCATGATCTCTCTCTGAAGAGGAATCACAAACCTACTTCCAACAATAGGGAATCTTCTCAAGTTGGTTCAGATGGGAAAGGCTTGAGTGGCCCAAAGGCTTCAGGTGCTGCATCTGGTGGAAGAGGGAGGAGATATGGTTATGCTGTTAGAGAATCTAACGCGAGATTGACAGGTTCTGTTGTTGAACCTCCTCATAAAGATTCCAGAGGATTACAGAGAAGGTCTCGTAGGAATATAAGAAGAACTGAATTTAGAGTTCGGGAAAATGTCGAGAAGAACCAAATGCATGCTTCTGAGTCATTCAGCCATGGTGAGCAGAATGAGAAGCCATATTCCAATGGAACAGCAAGAGATATTTCACTGAGAAATGTGAACAGAAGGGAAGGTGACAAGTCATTTAAGACAAATGAAACAAGCGATCTTAGTGCAGGTCCTTCATCTACATCTGCTAATTATTACAGTAAGACAGAGAGAAGCACACAGAAGGCTCCATCTTATGAGAGATCTCATGGTGGGAATAAGAAATCTAGAGCCGGTGCCATCCCCGAGGGAGGTGCCAATACCTTGTTGCAGGCTGGAGTTGTATGTGTTGTTAAGCAGCAAGGCATTGAGGTCCCTGTTGATGCAGATGGTTTCATTGAAGTAAGGTCCAAGAAGCAGATAATGAGTGTCAGGAGAGAGCAGAGGGAGAAAGAAAATAGATCCAAAATGAGGATGGCAAAGGTGCCCAATTATCATCTTTCATATACTTAAATTTATGTCTTAATACTGTTTTTGTCTTCCTTCAATTAATGCTTTGGTGTTGTTTGAACCAGGCTCCCCGTAAACAGCATCAAGTTTCTCTACACAGTTATATTAGTCCAAGTTTGAATAAGGTGGCAGTTTCTTTGGGTGGAGAACCTGCAAAGAAAGTTCCTTTGGATTCTGTCATTGCAGTTGAAGGAAGAGGCCTTGACCATGTCGAACCATCAGTTGCATTCAAGGGTGATACGGCTTCCATGACACCCATAGGGCCACCTTCAGCGAACACAGAATCTCATACGAACTACCATGCGAAGAAGTAAGTAGCTTAGTTATGTTTGTGCTATTTATTGACTAGGATTCTTCTTGATGACTTCATTCACGCAATCTTTTATAGGTCTATCCAAAGTCAGGCGACTTCTGACTCGGTCACTTCAAGCGCTGCTGCAAAGCTTGTCGCAGGCTTATCCGAAGACAACAATAAAGCAGCGTCCACTAGCATTCCATTTAACATGGGTACCTGGGATAGTTCACAAATAAACCAGCAGGTAGATTGCTTTTCTCAGGGTTATTTATGTTCCTAAGGTGCAGATCATTATTCTTTGCTGGGAACAAATATTGCATTCAATTGTTGACCTAAATTTTTTATTTTGTTTCAATCGATATTTGGTTATTTGTGATGATAATAGTACTACCCTGCAAACAGTTAGTCTTCAAAAGTGTATGAAGTGCCTTGGGAAACCTTTATTATGATGTTTCTACTAACTTCCTCGTTCGTCTCAAATTCATGCAGACGATCCTATGTTAGTTTTATATCTTGTGAGAACAAGGCATTTTATTCCCTTCCAATTCCTCTTGGTGCCTTAATTTGTTTCCATGGATGCAAACCATATCATCTTTGCTATTTTCTTTAGTAAATGATGGAAAATTAAACAGTTCTTATGCAAAGCTAGTGCTATACAAAACAGCTAGATTGCCATATTTCCGCATGTTAGTCTTGGGTAGTCTTCTCTGTTTTATTCTTTTGATAATTTTATAAAATGCTGGAGAAAATGCTCTCGGCAGTCTTAATTCAACTAGCTTTATTTACATGAGTGGTTTTTTAAGTTCTAATTTTGTTCTATTGGTAGCATGACAGTTACAGTAGTTCTAACTTCTAATAGCAAAATACAGCCAAATTTGGTCTCAGAGATCAAATTTTCTTTTATCCCTTTTACCTTTTCTAACTACATGTTAAAAATTAATGAAAATATAATGTGGAAGTATGTTTGATGACAAATCTACTAATATCATTTCAATGTGACAAATATGATTACTTTTATATATGTTAGTGGTCAAACTTTAAAAAAGTTAATTGCATGCATTCTAGGACGACATATATTTGAAAACAGAGGGAGTATTGATTCTCACTGATTATTGAATAGAGAAGTTCTACACTTTACTTTCGATTTTCAGATAGCAATTTCCTTGTTTGCCTTTTACAGATGCATGTCTGTCGTCACTTAACTATAGATATCTTATAATTTTGTGGTCTGTGTAGCTTTTGACAACTTGTGTGTGCGCGCTAGGTTATGCCATTAACTCAAACTCAACTTGAAGAAGCTATGACACCAGCAAAGTTTGAACAAGCTGGTTCTGGTTTTTCTTTGGAGTCCAACAATGCTCTGTCTCCCACAATAACCACGGAAAAAGCATTCCCTTCATCTGCTAGCCCTATTAACTCCCTTCTGGCTGGGGAGAAGATTCAGTTTGGTAAGCACTTTGTAATTTGTATTAGTATTGTACCATGTTTCTGGCGGCTTGACTGACAGTGAAATAAAAACAATATTCAGGGGCGGTTACCTCACCAACCGTACTGCCTCCGGCCAGCCGAACAATTTCAAATGGGCTTGGTGCTCCTGGTTCATCGAGGCCTGATATGAAGATTGATCGAAGCTTGCCTGGCGATAATGGTAGTGCTGTTTTGTTCGACAAGGAGAAGGCTACTGTTAAGGAACCATGTCCGAATTCAGAGGATGTTGAAGCCGAAGCTGAGGCTGAAGCAGCTGCTTCTGCTGTGGCCGTTGCAGCTATTAGTACTGATGAGGTAGTTGGATCTGCAGCTGATGCAACTGCAGCTTCTGCTCCAGACAACAAAAGCTTTAGCAGTAAGGATCTCACTGGGTTAACATCAGGAGGTATGATCCTTGGGTTGTCAATTATTTGAGTTAAAACATTACCCTCTGTATGTGCAGATATATTCATTGGAGTTTCTTAATAAAACTGTAGCAGTTGCAATAACAGGTCAACCTGGTCAATCATCCACAGAAGAGCCACTCACAGTTGCTCTTCCAGCAGACTTGTCAGTTGATACTCCATCAATGTCCCTGTGGCCTCCTTTGCCCAGTCCACAGGCATCAGGGCATTGGCTTTCTCAGGTTCCTGGTGCACAGCCATCCCACTTTTCCTGCTTTGAGATGAACACAGTGTTAGGAGGGCACATTTTTGCATTTGGACCAAGTGATGAATCTCCCGGTTCTCAGGGTCAGCAGCCTCAAAGAAGCAACGCTTTGCCTTCAGCATCATTGGGAGCTTGGCCACAATGCCATTCCGGGGTTGACTCATTTTATCGTCCTCCAACTGGGTTTGCTGGTCCTTTCATTAGCCCTGGTGGAATCCCAGGCGTGCAAGGTCCTCCACATATGGTGGTTTACAACCACTTCGCTCCAGTTGGGCAGTTTGGTCAAATGGGACTTGGTTTTATGGGTGCCACTTATATCCCTAGTGACAAGCAACCTGATTGGAAGCAAAACCCAGTACCTTCTGTTGTTGGCGTTAGCCAGAGTGATCCAAACAACCAAAATATGGTACCTGGTCAAGTAACCTCACCCAGTGTTCCTCCTCAAGTGCAGCATCTACGCCCAACTTCTATCATGCCAATCCCATCCCCACTGACCATGTTCGACATTGCTCCATTCCAGGTATGCAATAGTGGTTCGAGATGTATAGAGAATTGAGTTGGTTCGTGCTTGATGCTTGTGTGTTAATATCCATCTGATTATCAAAAAGATGAATAAAATGGTTTATACATAAGCAGAAAGAATAATCTATCTATCATGTGCATGTGCATGAATCAGTTGGAGGCTGTTTGCAGCAGCATTTAATATAGACATTTGTTATTTCCCCTTTTCCAATATGTGTTTGGGGGAGTAGGGTGAATTAATTATTTTGATTTCAGAATGTACGTTGTGGTTTGTGAAGTTGTTCTCAAGCATACATATCTTCACCCTGTTTTTCCTTTTTTCCATAACAAAATTTTTGTGATGCCATCTTTAGTTTATGTTCATTCGATGGTTAAGACAATTAAAATATGACCATTGTGTTTGCCTATAAAACCGAAAATAGAAATTTCTGATCCTGGTGTAGTTCATTAGATAACCATGGTTAGAAACTCGAATATAATATTTTTTGCTTTGGTTTATGTGATAACATTTCTTCTCCATTTGCATTACAATTAACTCCCCTCGCCTTTTCATTCCAGTCATCTGCGGACATACAGATGCAACCTTGTTGGCCACACGTGCCTGTACCGCCTCTACACTCTGTCCCACTATCAGTGCCACTACAACAGCATCCAATAGAGGGTACAGCTGCTGCTCAGTTTGTTCATAATGTGCCAATGGACAACAAGGCAATTACAAATAAACGGTTCCAGGAGGTTTCTGCTTCTGCTGTGCCATCAGATGGCAGCAAGAACTTCCCTGGTGCAGCTGCCTCTCAGTTCACAGATGAGTTAGGTCTCGTTGAACAGCCAGCCTCCAGCAGTTCAAATGCTCAAACTGTTCAGCCTTCGTTTGTTCGGGCAAGCACAATCAGCAATGAAGTTCCAAACAGTGCCAAAGTTATGGTTAGGACGACCCCACCAAATGTCAACCCTGGAATTGCTACAGGGGTGAGTGGCAACCCCAACAGTGGTCAGGTGGCAAACATGCCCTCGAAGGCTCACCAGTCTTCATCATCATCAGATCAACAGTACCAACATCCAGTTAATAATCAGGATCGTCGGGACCGAGTGACCCAAAAGACTGGAACTTGGAATGAATGGCAACGTCGGTCAGGATACCCGGGGAGGAATCAAAATTCTGGTTCTGACAAGAACTTGAGCACTGGTAGGATGAAGCAGATCTATGTAGCAAAGTCATCAACAAGTGGCCATGTCCCCTCAGGCTAGAGCAGAGATAGCTTTTTGCAAAGCGTGCATCGGCAGGAACAGCTCAAGCTTCCTTGCATGAGATACATGCGAAACATATTTTCGCTCCGTGTCCATCTATTGATTATTTGGTGATTATAGCCTGTGCTGGTAGTCTATTTTTGGTTCATTTTCGTGCATAGAGAAAAGAAAGGTGTGGTTGCAGTGTTAAAATTTTTGAAGCGATGTCGCGTCATGGCCTGGATAAATTTTGCCGCCGACCAAATCTGCTGTTGTGTGAGTCAATGGTGTGCCATCTGAAGTGTTGTTTTGGTTACCATTATTTTTGCCTGACACTAAGAGGCCTAAGACAGCCTCGGAGGTGCCCATAATGGGGATGAAAACATGCCTCGTGGAATGTGTTTATAATGCAATTCGAGCTGTTTCATTGAAACATGTAACAAGAGATGCGATGTTCCTCTTCCCAATTTGATATTGAGATTACAGCGTTACCTGGTGCGGCTGCATCTAGATTCGTGCGTCGCCGCCCTCCCCGCACGACGCCCCTGCTAGGCCGAGGGCGAGATGGACGCCGCTTCTTCCTTGGCGTTCTGTCAGTGCTAAAAGCTTCGAATCAACTCCTGGTGCTGCTGCATCACCATTTTCAGGGCTTCTAATCACCACAATTTGGTAGATAAGGGCCCTAGCTCGCGATCTGATTAGCTCTAGAAATCCTTGCGGTAGGAAGATGGATTTTAATGAAACAGCAACTGGTCTGTGCTATATATTATTACTATTATAAAAGAATGAATTAATGACTGTATGTTTATTTTTCTCCAACCGTTCTATTCTCTTTACTTCTTGTCATTCTTTACTTTCCAATCGATCAAAATAACTCTCTTCTATAACACGATTCTCTATATATTCAATGAGTTTACATGTGGCCGCGGTCGACCATGATGGCCATGGAGCACGGCGCGTACTGCAGCACCATCACGGAGCGGTGCGGCGAGGCGGTGACTGCGGCGCGGTAGGCGTGGAGCACGGTGAGCGAGAGGGGGTAGTCGCGACGAACCGGACGCCTCGAGGAGGTCGATCCGCGGAGCAGTGTGGCCCTTGTTGTAGAGGCAGGTGAGCATGCAGACGGGCGGGACATGGCGGGCGGGGCCGGAGGCGAACGGCGGTGCGGTTTGGTGGACGGGGATGATTTGAGAGGCACGATGGCAGGTGGCCCGGCGCCTCCGCGCGCGACGGCGGCCACCGCCTGGAAAGCAGCCATGGCTGGGGATTGAACATAATGGCATTTTTAGGAGTACGCAGTGGCATTTTTCAAAGACGATACAATTGGAATGGCATTTATCCAATTTGTGCAGATATTTCATTTCTTCGCTATCTAGGAATGAATACACTGAAACTCTACACAAGAACTGCACTGCTACTTTCCTTCTTGAAACAAGTTGATGCGACTTTTCCTTGCAAATTTGTGCAGCTAACCACTCCATTCTAACCCTTAGAAGGACGAACCATCTTCTTGGTCCCTGGGCTTCAGTAACCCAATGTCCAAATCTGATGAGCTGTCGCTGTAATCACCTTCTACATGACGGAAGACCTCCAGTTGTAATTTGCATTTCCAGATTGAGCAGCCTAATCATATATACCATGGATTTGAACTAGTTAAAACATGTTCACAAAAGGAGGATAGCAGCAGGAAGAAAATAATTGGAGACAGATGTCCCATTACCGGACCACTGATTGTATCAGCAGCATGTTCATTTCAGTCGCTTTTTCCTCCATCCTCTGCTTTGTTCCCCGCTATCTTCAGTCTCCTCATCAACGAAGTTCTGATCTGATAACTCTGAAGAAAGACAAGGGCAGTTCTCCTTAATGGTAAGAAGCAGCAAATGAGAGATAGACTTGGTATGTAGAGCTCATACAGGTCGTATAACAGCAAATATGTGAATACTGTTAAAAATAAAACACTCCTGTTCCTTGAAATAGAGCGGCCACTGTGTGATAGGATCATAGGAGTGGGACATGCCAGCACAACTTTTTCATGAATCTAGAGTGACCATGTAGTTACTCAGTAAAAGGTACTTGACAATTATCTAAGGATAATTATGGAAAGACAATCTATCTTTAATTTTGTTAGATTTTGATAAAACATAGGGTAATTTTCCCTATGAGTGTGTCTATTTTTTTTTTCTGAAAACAGTTAAAAAGTACTTTTCACAGAAGCATCCTGGAGAATACCTGTTCTAGAAAGGGAATGCCCATGCCAGTTGAAATGGGAAGCATGGTAATTGATTCTCTCTCGTCTTGGCTCAGTAGTTGATGCATAATCATCCACATCATAGGCTTTCCTATCTTCCTGATCACCATAACATGAAGGTACTCTGATATGCTCAGCCTGTGATACTCTGGATTCAGCTCCGTCAGCCTCAACCATCCCCCAATATCCCTGGTGTTTTGATTTGAAACAAAAAGAACAATTTCATATATCACAACAAAATATGTCTTCTTGTTGAAGAATGGGACTCGGTATTGCCAATACCTGATCGACTTTTGTGTTTCTACGATTTCCTTTGTAAGAAGTTTTGTGCCCCCAAACACTTGGAGACCGACAGAACAACCCCCTCGAGTTGACTTCACCATCATATAATTGAGTGACAAATGATTCCTCCAATGAGCTAATATAGAGCATGTGCTTCTCGTCTGTCCAGCCAGTTGATGAACCTGCGTTCAATGTGTCCTGATAGAAGAATAATGAGAGTAAAGCAATTAACTCGATGATGACTTCCATAGCAATGATCCAATATCTGAAAATTTTAACACAGGAAATTCAAGTACATATTAAACAAGGGAATTCTAACTAGTACGGCTCAAGACCTGAACAGTTCTCCTGCCCACCATTCTAGTATTAACATCACTCAGCAATTTTGTATACTTCAATACTCCTTTTGTGACATTAAACAGAGCACATATAATAGACATCAAAATAATTAAGCAAGCGGCAGTGCAGGAAAGTAAAATTATATCTATAACCTAATAAATGTGAGTACATATCTATTTGATTCCTCGATTGAAATTATGCCAAAGTATGTACAGATAAGGAAACAAGCAATACTGTCATCAGGAACAGGAACATGCTGGGCAGGAATGTATCATACTTCTCCTGTTCACAAGTAGTTTGTGGATTTCGACATCGTGTTCAACATAGAAGTCATGCCTGGTGAAGTGCAACAGAGGTTTGGTAAGGTTCAGAGCTAAACCAGTTGACTCCAGGATTCTCAAAATTGAAATTGCTTTAGCTGCCCTTCTAAATTTGGAGCATTCTGTTCCAAATGGCTTCTGCATGTTGTGGTTTTGCATGGGGTGCCTTTTATATGTTGATTAACTATTTTAATTTCAGACTGAACTAGAGAGGAGGCTAAATTACAGTTCTTGGAATAAAGAGGACTACACTAAGAGCAAAGGTAATCTACATGTAGCATCATCACTAAAGATAAGCAAATCCTTTTTTTTTTAAAGGAAAAGATAAGCAATTCTTGTAGCAGTATCAAGTATCAACAAATAATCCAATATGGAAATGTCTAAGCAAACACCAAAAACCGTCAGTACTTAATAAAAGAACAATTGGAGTAGACACGACCCTTGTAGTGTTCCTACACGAAAATGTCTGAAGATTGAAGGAGTAAACAAAAGAATATTAGGCCCGTCTTCTCGAGCTCTAGCTCTGACATCTATCGCAAAGAAGTTGGAGCCATGCAGCTCTAGCTTCAAATATGTTGATAAAAAGTGTGAGGAGCTGGAGCCACGTAGTGTTTAAATGGCAGCTATGACTTCTCTTCTTGAAATTCAGCTTTGACATTTATAACCACCCAAACTGAACTATAAGTGGTTAAAATGCTGTAATTTTGCACAACTTATAGGGTAAGTTGCTTACCAAGCTTATGGAGCCTTTCGAAAGGTTCCTCCACCTTTCCTATGCAAATGTGGCCCTGGAAACAAGGTGCCCGGAGCAATCCTTGTTTTGCCCACTAGTCCCAGCTCCAACCCAGAAGGTGAAGCCCCACAAACACCCCCTCAATATTAACATATTGAACTACATAGTAAAAATTAAATGGAAACAAATAAACACCACCACCACACACACCCACCAGACAAAAAAAGGAATGCAAACTCCACAAAAAAAAAACAGGTGCAGCCCCTCCCCCAAAGAGTTTTCCCCAAAACTCAACAAGACAACCCTCAGCAAAAGTCTCTATGCACATGCAATCTTAAGCAACCAGCTGGTGATGGATCAAGCCAACAACACATCAGAGGTGAACAACGAACATCAAAACAATTCATACATTTCATTACAGGAAATCCCAAAAAAAGAATATCTAAGCAAGAAATATTAAGCAACCATTGGGTGTCTATAAATCTAAGGCTTGAAGCAAATGCATGATTATGCTGCCCAACAATTAAACTATCAAACAATTTTGAAATAGCACATACTTTGAAATGATGAAGCATGTGTACAGTGGTGGAGGGAGGGGGGACTGGCAAGTGTCATGGTCCCTCCTATGCTACATCAACTCTCCATATGTACACATAAGTTAGCACTATAATTAGTATTCCCTCTGTCCACAAATACTGGTCACTGTGGGATCCGTGCGGTATAGCTTTTGAAACTTTAACCATTAACTTACTTAAAAAAACTTTAACCATATATATATATATATATATATATATATATATATATATATCATTGGAATTTGTCTTGCAAAATACTTTCATAATATATAATTTTTATTACTTTTTTAGTATATTATGATACAAAAATCATAGTTAAAGTCTTGCGTTGGAGATTGTGAATAGTAAAAAATGACTTACATTTGTGGATAGAGGGAGCATTAAATTTATGATTCGGCGCTCCTTGTGAAAAATTTCTCACTATATATTCCCTCTTATCGAATACCCTAGGCCCGGCTCTGCATGTATACCAAACTTACATCCGAGTAAAAGACCTTTTTATGCTCTACATTTTGCCCATCATTTGCTACATTTTGATTGTATTTGGAATCCTAGGCCCCCCAATCTGTTTGCAGCGAATATTTGCATGCAGTTACTCCTAAATGACGTTCATGTTCGCATTAAAAAAGAAAACATGGATCAAACTTAGAGCTTCCAGCCAATACTGCCTTCTCAATGGAGCGTTGTGATGGCATCATCAATAGTATTTTGGAGCCTATTCACGTTGGACTGATTGTACACTTGTACAACCCCTCGTGTCTCACCCATAAGCGATGCGAAACCAAGCATTATCCCTTATTTGTGAGAGCTCCCGCCAAAATTGACCTAATACCCACAACAAAACCTTAAGAATATCCAAGCGAGCAATCTTAAGGGCCCGCTAGGGGCTGGTTAGAGTAAGCAAGCAGCCAGCATGCCTTGAGTTGGACAATAACAACCGAAACAAATCATTTGGAATATGGTGCGCCAGAGACGCTCAACCACAGGCACAAACCATCGCACACATGCTGTACTACACATGCTCTAATAATTTGCTCTTCCCAAAGAAAGAAAGAAAGAAAGAAAGAAGCGAATGCGTGTAACCGGCCGATCTCATCAGTCACATCCCACTCAGAATCCCTCCTCTTTCCTCCCCTCCCCGTTCTTTCTCCATTTGCAACCGCTGATCTTGTTTATACTAGTACGCTACTCATTCCCAAACCACACCCACACGCGCACTGATACGAGGAAGAACTAGCCAGGAATGGAGTCAGTGGCGAATCCAGAATGAAAAATAAGGGTGGGCTGAAAAATTCTATATTCTTATCCTAGATCGTAAGTTTTTGTAGAATTATTGGTTCTACACCTCGAATAATCAAACTACTTTGTAAGAAACATAGTTTTGTATTCTTGTGCAATCAAATTCATAACTTCATACATGAATAAAAGCAAATTAAAAAGAGAGATACAACGGAGGTACCTCGCTAATAGCAAGTGAATCCCAAAAACATGTAAATATGATTCCGATATATAACAATCTGTACACAAAATAAAAAAAATTAGTAATACAATAGCAATTAGCAAAATGTACTTAATTACTTAAAGAATCATGAACATTTCAAATAAAAGAACCATACCACTAGCTTGAATCACGACTTTCACGAGGCAAATTAATTCTGCGGTTTTTCATGCCTTGGAAGGATTTTATGATTGCATCATCGTCAATGGATCTAAATATGTCTCGCTCGGTGTAGCACACCATCAAATCATTCAACCAATCATCCGACACTTTGTTGCGCAAATCTGCTTTGATAATATTCATTGCTGAAAATATTCTCTCAACAGATGCCGTTGCCACTGGAAGGATCAATATCAGTTCGATGAGGCGATACACCAATGGAAAAGTTCTATCTTTTTTTGTTTCAACCATCAATTGAGCAAGTTTGGAAATATCAGAACATCCATGAAATTCCTCACTTCTCCTAATATTTAGAATGAAGGTTTGAAGCTGATTTCTTAACAAGAATCGATCAGCTACCGTAAAATCATCAGCATAAATCTCAGCAAGTCGAATAAGCTTTTGAACATTAAATTTAGAGAATGAGTCGCTTGGATCAAGACAAGACATGCATACCAATAACTCCGATGAAACTTCATTGAAGCGATGATTCATCTCATTCATAGTTGCATCAAGAGCAGCATTGAAGATATCAACTTTGTAATAATGATATTGAGTCACTGTATGCTTGCGACGTACAGATTTGCCCATAACTCCAATGACATCATTCATATTTGGTACATCAATCCCATAAGTCTCACAAAAGCTTTTGACTTGGTCGAACAATGGCTCCCACCCATTGTCCCTCATATCTTGCAAGCGTTCTTTGACATCCTGTATTAAGCCCATAGCTTCAACGATGTCTTGATGTTTCCTTTGTAAAGCAAGTGATAGCTCATTTGTTATGCTCAACAATGTTATCAAAAAATGCATGATGAACACAAATTGAAAGGTTTCCATATTTTTCATCAAACCTGCTGCTTCACCATGACTTGTGTTTTGACAAGCATCTTCACTTATAAGTTCTAGCACATCCACAACTGCCTCCCACATTTGGTATATACGAAGTAAGGTTTTGAGATGTGATCCCCATCGAGTATCTCCAGGTCTCGCTATGCCAGATTGCTGATGCAGCCCTGTCCCAGCAGATATCAAACCATTCTCCAACTTCTCTAACAAGATATCATGATGTTTTTTAATCAACGCATCTTTTCTCTTGCAAGATGCACTAACAGCCGTAACTATCAGGGGAACATAATTAAAGAAATCAGCAATAGCTCTGCTACAACTTGCAACCGTGACAACCACTAATTGTAATTGGTGGGCGAAACAATGGACATAGAATGCATTTGGATTCTCATCCCGAATAAGTTTTTGCAAGCCATTAAATTCTCCTCTCATATTTGAAGCCCCATCATAGCCTTGCCCACGAAGTCTAGAAATAGGTAAACCATGATGATGGGTTGGGTTGTGATGGTTTCTTGAAAAGAAAACAATAGAAACAAAATGCGGCATCCTTTTCGACACTATATTCTAACCAATCAAACTTGTTAAACCATGATTCTTGAAAGGATCTCCACACTTTGCCATCCAATGTCTTTGGAAAGACATGCCCAATTACTCGAGTTGGACCATTCATCAAATATGCCCTCCTCACTTCATCTCTGATTTCATTGGCAAAATCTTCTATTGGTTTGCGATGCGCCGGATCGGCAATAATTTCATCCGGATTAAATTCTAGTCGAGGCTTCTTTGGTAGAGTTGCGGTCTCATCAGTTGGGGGAGTACTAATTGAATTGCTTGTAAAATAATTACGCAAAGTTCGTTTCTCCATTATTGCAAACCTACAAATTAATTGCTAATTGAGTACATACAACAGTATAACAGTATTACGCAAAGTACTAATTGACTTCTAAAAGACAGCTAATTAACAGTATACAATTGTTATATATACAACACAACAGTATAACAGTATAACAGTATCAGTAAATCACAATCACTGAATGTCTAAATCAGTAATTCACAACCAATGTTACATTGTTATTGACTTACTGTGTTACCACTTACTACTAGTCCGGCAGGGCAGTCGGCAGACCAAGGCTGAAAAGTGCGAACTGTCCAAGGGGACCAAGGCTGAAAAGGCTCCAAGCCAAATAAATTAACAGAGGCAGCACGCCAGCACTGCAGCAGCTCCAATCCAAGCCAAATTAATTCCCTTCCCTTCAGTAGTTCAGTCCTTCACGGCACTCGCCACAGCCCCACACTGCCCACAGCCCACACGCCATTTCGCCGGCTCGCCCGGTCGCCCCGCTCGGCCGCAGGCGGCAGGCCGCTCCTGCCGTCCTGCGCGCTGCGCCGCCGCGTCCCGCCTCCTGGCTGGCCGGCTCCCTGCCTCGGTGCCACTCGGCGCTCCCGCCTCCGCCGGCTGACGGCGCCGCGCGACCCCGCCCCCGGCCCGGCTCTGGGCCTCTGCGACTGCGCTGCGAGACTCCGCCTGCTCGGCTGGCGGCTGCTTAGGTCGGCCGACGGCCGCGCCTCCGCTGCGAGCCTGCGACCCTTCCCCGCCTCCCCGGCGTCTCTCCTCCGGATCCGGCGACAGGCGTCCCTCCAGATCCAGATCTCGTCGGCACGCGGCAGTACGGCACGGGTATTTGGGAAACGGGAAATGTGCTCTTCCGATTTGGGGAAATTTGGGCATGCAGCATGTACTGGGCAGTCCGGCAGTGGGCCGTTCCGCCGTTGGGCCCGTGGGCGGTGGGCTGCATCTCTACTTGACTACTTCGGCGGTTCGGGCGTTCGGCCTTGTCTTCTCCTGGCTCCGACCGTTCAAATGAATGTTTCTTCGTCGCAACCATGGAGGACCGCAGGACTGCATGAGGAGGGGGGGGGGGTGTTCGTGCCAACCATGGAGGGTAGGCTTCAGCCTGATGAAGCCTACCCCATGGATTCGCCCCTGGATGGAGTTACCACCACCCACCGTCAAGCCGAATCCTGCCCCAAGCCCATCGCGCCAAACTAAACCGCAGGCACAAATCAATCACACAGGCGGAAGACAAAATCCGCGCAGGATCACTCCGAAACAAAATCCCGCGCAGGATAAAACAAGAGAAGCGAAGAGAGGCAGGGACTATTACCCCCAGGAGCAGCGGATCGGGCGGCCTCTCGCCCATCATCCCTCCCTCCCGCCCGCGACGAGCGACTCAAAGCCACCCGCTGAACCGGAAGCCCCGCGCGCACCAACGCCAAACGCTAGAACGGCTCGGCCTCGGCTTCTTCGTCGTCGTCGTCGGTGGGGATTCTGTTTCTGCGAACCCTCCTCGCGATGGTCGTCGCAGGAGGGGAATGGAAAAGGGCATGCTCTTTTTTTATATATATAGTTTTTAGCTGAATTTTGTTAAATTTTAGGTTATTTATGATAGATATTAAAGAAAGATATAATTATTGTAAGACTATAAAAAAGCTTAAAACTCGTAAGCTACTTGAATTCGGCTCGAACTTTAAACGAGTTGAACTCGAGCTCACGAACTTCACCTAGCTGAGCTCGAATAGTTCGCGAGGCTCGATTCAAGTTTAAATAGTGATACATATTAACTCTTACCGAGTTTATTTGAACCGAACTTGAGTTCAAGTTTTTCTTATTATTGAAAATTAATGTATGTTTGAATTATTTTAACTATTATCAAGCTTACTCGAACCAAGTTCGAACTCAAACTTTTTCTATTATTCAAAATTAGTGTATAATAAATTATTATAATTGTTATCAAGCTTCAACGAGCCGAGTTCGAGTCTACTCGAGCTTAGACCAAATTGAGCTCGAGCCCAGGTCCAGACTCGGACCCCAACTCAAACTCGGCTCGAGCTCGACTCGAGTTTTTACCGAGCTTGAGCCTGAAAGGCCAAATTTGCTTAAGCTCGGATTGTTTACAACCTTATATAGATGTTGGGTTTTTAACGTATATATAATTAATTTATAGCCTTTATTTTAAAAATATTTTATTTAAAAGTTGAGAATTATAGTAAAAAACAAAAATTATTTTTGAAAGGCATAAAAAACAGGTCTAAAGCCAAATGGAACGGGGAACTCGACCTCTTTTGTCCCGCGTGGCATGGTCGCTTTTCCACGTGGACGCGTGGTAGGTATTATATTATCTGATGCCGCTTCCGTTCCGTCGCCCACCGGTGTGCCGCACTTGGGGATCGCCTGCGCACGGATGATCCTGTTACCCGCCGAGGTCTACGGTTTCTTCCCTAGCGGGAAATATATTTATTTATTTAGGAGCTAGGACTCGTGCAGAGAATCCGAGAGTGCAGAGAAATATCTCATATGCCGCCGTGATCGCACACGTCACCGGAAAAGAGAATCCTAGTACAATCAATCTGTGGTCGACCTCTTGGAGACTCCGTGTGTGTGCAGGATGAGATGCCAAACAAAAGGGAAAGAGAAAAGCACTCTAACTGCGTGCCAACTCTGCAAATTCGTATTCTATGGATCACGTAGATTCCAGCCATGAGAGCATATAAGTGATAGTTATTGTTTATAGTATTATTTTATATCATCTATAGATAATATTAAAGATATATTATATAATAAGTTGCCTATAAAATATAAACAATATTGATAAATAGCATGAAAACCATCTATAGCAGGCTATTTTCTCACGTTTCTACCGTATATAGAATTACAGTCGACATCTTTCTCTTTCATTCACCTCAGCAAAATTACTATGTGACATCTCTTATAGACTGCTTATATCACTTTATTGTGACAAATTTCATCATCGAGCTTTAAACCGAGCCACAAGCAAACAATGTTTCCCAATACTTGAACTTATACTAGAGATTATAAAACAAGCACAGCCCACAATGTTTGCAAACAAAGAACCGAAATACTCATAGTGCAGATGGCACTCAAAGCCGTCCAGAAGTGAATCAAGCCGGTGGAAACGAAATCGCCAACAAGACCTGGGCAAGCCACACCCGTAGGTGCTGACCCAGAAAACCTAACACCCCTCTGTGCCACAGCAAGAGAGGAGCAAGGTAGACGGAGATACAATACCCTCCTTTGCCGTTAGGGGTAACCAAGCCAACAAAGCCGAGGTGAAGGAAATGCCGCATAAGCACACGAGAAGCACCGGCCAAGTGCCTCACCACTGAGCACCAGGGGCTAAGAATCACCGCCGATGGTTGAGCACTAACGAAGAAGCCCCAAGGACCAAACTCCGAAGCCAAATCGATAAGAAAAAAAGAGGATTAAAGAGATAGTGCATGCCATTCTTCCTATGCGACTCACGGGAGGCGGCGACCTCCTTTTATAGCCAAGAGGAGGAGGGGTAGAGGCCATCGGCGCTGTGGCCGCCAACAGCTGGAGCCGAGGCTCCTGGGCCGCCCACGCCCCTTACCTCTCCGCCAAAACCATCACTTCTCAGATCGTATCTGCCGATTGAGCCGCCGCCCCCAGGATTTTGAATCGGAAGAGAAATGCCCACATGGAAGGACGGATCTGGCGAGCACACACACACACACGGGAGGAGACACAGTCTCCTCCCTTATCTCTTTCATTCGGCCCACTGACAGGTGGGCCCCACATCCCTCTTTTTCTTTTCTCAATTGAAAAATTACCGAAATACCCCTGGAGTTACAATAAACGCATCTGGCTTCATGTTCATTTTGCATATGTCCAACGAGTAGCATATACATGTATATCTACACACTGCCAGGTTTGCATTTGCATCACTTCCCTAACTTACTTCCTTATATTGCAGGTTCTCCCATATGAATTTGTGCAAAGTACCTTAAACAATTCGACATGAAGATGACACTCTGGGATCCACAAGGAAAGAAGTGGGAAGTTAGGTATGTATACTTTTGGTGGTCGTTCCTGTGGTGCTTTCAGTGCTGGCTGGGATTGGTAAATTATATATTAGTCACTATTTTAGTAAATTGTCGTGCTCATTGGTTTTCGAGGTGACATTGTTTAATAAATACATGTGTAGCTAGTGAATGTAGGGCATACGGTATTTGCCTGTAATTTATTATTATAGGCTGCTTGTTATTTTATGTATATATAAAATCATAAAATAAATAAATAATAAAGTACACTACATATGGAGCCTTCACAAAAAAATTTATAATATTTGCACCTCATTTTTCTACATTAAAAAATCCTACAAATAGTTTATTCGTGTGAATTTTTTTAGTAACATTCAGAATGGATAAAATTACGAAAAAATTAGAAAATCAAGTATGCTATGTTAAAAGATTGCACATAAGATTTCTTAATGTTTGAAACTCATTTGCTATATTTAAAAATTCAAACAAGCAGTACACGTAAATTAGTAATTAAGCCGGCTAAATTACCTCACGCATGGTAGCCGCACGGTGGCAATGTGTCATTCATGCCGCCGCATGGTGGCCGTGTGGCAAAGGCCACGTGTCGCCCCTACATCAGAAGCGATATTTTTGTTAATTCGGCGCCGCCGACTATCATTCTTATAATTACAGATTCAAATAACGCCAAAAGTACCAAAAGCTCCATGGGATGATACTAGTATGTATTTCACCCGATAACGCTCCCCTGTGTATCAGCTATGTGTCTGTTCCCATACAACTGGCGGTGTGTCCTTGATTTGAATTCTAGAGAAAGTGATATTTACATAAATAATATTTGGAGCGGTGAAAAGTACGAGTTTGCTATTATTAGGAGAAGAAAACATGTGTGAGCTTATAAAAGAGACAATTGATAATTTGCTACTCTTTATGATTTGTTGCTCTATAAAATGCCATTCCATACAAGGTGCAATTTATTATACACCACTTTGGATGGTTTTGCCTCCACCTTGGGCATCTTGCCCTCGTCTTCCTCCGCCTTATTCTTCCTCTTCTTTTCTTCTTCTTGATCGGCCATAGAGGTTGTGACCTCCTCCTTAGTCAATGCGAGAAATAAACCCCTCTTCCTTGCCCTCAACCAGTGACAGCATCGGCAACAGCTATGCTTGCCCCGCCACTGCCTTCCCTACGCCCTTCGATCTCGACGCAGGTGGCGTAGCCGTGGCAGAGCAGCAAGTGCAGAGGTTCCATGGCCGTGGCAGCTGAGTCCTAGGGCTTTTCCTTCCCTGACGATGGGGTGTGCAGGTGTAGCGAAGGGGAGGCGGAGGTAGACATAGAGGCGCCATTCTTGGAGTAGGGGAGGAGGCGATGGTGCCCCAGCTGAGCATCAAAAAGAAGCTATGGAGGTGGGTGCGGGTGGACGTCACTGCTGGAGCCAATGATGGAGAAGTAGACACAAAAATACAAGCATAAGGCAATGATTTGGCCGTAGGGTGGTGGTCAAAGGCAGCAACCACGAGGTGGTGGGTACGGGTGGACAGGAGGAGGGAAGGGAAGGGGAAGAAGGGAGGCGGGTGGGGTTTAGGTGGGGGTAAAACAATGCCACCTCCATGGCTGGTCAAGAAGAAGAAGAAAAGAAGAGGAGGAAGAGGGGAAAATTGTCTAAGGTGGAGGCAAAACCGTCCAAAGTGGCATATAATAAATTCCACCTTGTATGGAGTGGTAAATAATGAATTACAATCATAGAGTGGCAAATCATCAATTGTCCCATTATAAAATTATATAGTTACACAGCTAAATTAGTTAAAGCTGAAGTGTGTAAAACATGAATTGGTGAGATGAGAAACCAAAAGAGTGAAATGAGCCAAGTAAAAGCAAGGGGAAAAGCTAACAAAAGAGGGTATAAAATAAATATATTGTCATAATAGAAAAAATAGAAAGGTATTTACAATCAAAAAATTAAAAAAAAAAGGAGAGAGGGGGATTGGGAATGTACAAGGAAAAAACTAAAGAGTCTCTCCGGCCAGTAAAAAAGTTGAGATCTAAACTGCTCCTTAACCCTACGCGTAACAAGGGTTACATCGTTTCAAAACCCGTGTTTCCCTGGTGCAAACGAGGGATTTTTCTGTTCAAATATCTTGCCGTTTCATTGCTTCCAAAAATACTGTGGATGAGTTGAACAACTTTCTCGATGAAGCGAATAAAAGTTCGAAGGAGTTGCTGCAAGAAATACACTAGTTAAATTATCTATGCACTTGCAAGTACTAATTGACGAAACTTTGCTCAGATACAAGACTTTATGATACTTTCTCAAAATCATTCTAATAAGCTTAAGCGATAGTTAATGAGTAAAGTACGACATAGGTCTCTAAATTTGTGTCGGCGTATCACTTGGATCTCTAAACTTGAGAATTGTACATTTAAGTTCATAAATTTGTATAAGTCTGTCACTAAAGGTCCAAACAACACTTAGCAACTAATGGTGGTCTGCATTTTGAGTCTTTGACCCTATTTAAGTCAAAGTTGGACCATACAATTGCTAACTAAGATTAATCAGAAGCTTTGTAAAAGTTGTCCAATGGCAAGTGAAAACTTCCCCCAAATTTACAAATATTAACGCTCCAATTATTTCAAATGGCAACCACATGGTAAAATTGTGATTTTGATTGAGCAAAATTGTGATTTTGATTGAGCTAAGTGTCATATCATCTCTAATTACCAATAAAGTAGGATTTGGACCTTTGTTAACCCACTTAGATCATCTCCAATGTTGTGTTTTAGCCGTTCAAATGAGAATACAGAAGTCATTGAATCGATTCAATACATTGGAGAGGTCAATTCCAACAAAAAAATGCATGGAATTGGATTCTACTTAGGAGTCGATTCAAAACAATAGATAATTCATATAAGCATTAAACAACTACATAGGCGAGAGTACGGTTGAGAAAGGATATTATTATTTTGTGGTTTTTTAATGTAACGTAGGCATCAGTTATTAGTAGGAATCGGTTCAATACATTAGAGAAAAACAAGCTTAAATTTCTAGAATACTTACATGGCATGATTTTGAATCGACATCGATTCAATATACTAAAGATGCTATTATGCCAACTTAAATATCTAAATATGCAATTCTCAAGTTTAGGGATCCAAGTGACACGCTTGTGCAAAATTTGAGACCTGCAACAAGCAAATAGCAATACAAGTTTAGGGTAAAAAAGGAATTTCACTTAGCTCCCTCAACTTGCATTTTACTTTAAGAATAAGTCTATTTTCCACCGCCGAACTATAAACAACCCACTTAACCCTAGAACTATAACCAGTTATTGAACCCCCTCATCTCCTAAAACTTGGTTAAATCACACCTCATGGTGGTTTTGTTCAGATGTTCTGCTGACGTGGACTCGACCTTGGGCTGTTTTGCCACATTGGCATGCGTACGTGGCAAAGATGGTCAGGTGTTGGCTCCAACAGGGTTGTAGGGCGCCAAATTTGTCATGTCTTCCCTCCCAATCAGCTTTCTTTATGACACGCCCTACTTGGATCCACTAGGTTTTGCACAGGAGAGCTCGCGATGGAGGAGATGAGTGCAGGGAGTTCAAGTTCCTCGTGCTGCCTCCTCCAATCATAATTGCCCCGTGCTCCTCACTCACCGGTGTCCTACAGGGAGAAGACAATGGAGTACCACCCGACAAAGTTATGCTTAGGCAGGCTAAAGGCGCCAAGGTGGCTTTCGTGCAGAGCGGTACTTCCTCCCTTCCAACGGCTACAAAAACTAGCCGTTACACTAGAAAACTGGTCAGACCGCCCACATAGGGACCGGTCAGACCGCCAGGTCCGGTTAGACCACATAACCCACCGGTTAGACCGCTTCCAGAAAAATTAGAGGAGTCCTCTCTGGAAAAAAACGTACCGTGCGAAGGAACGGTACTTCCGCAGACTGGTCAAATGAAAGTTCAAGGTCCGATTAAGTTGATTAAAAGGGAGATTGAAAGATCAAGATCCGATTAAGTTGGTTTTGGTGTTAATGACAAATACCATTATAAGATCTTGATAACAATGAAAAATACCATTATAATGTTTCGGTGACAATGACAAATGCATATATGAGACTAATATGTTTGTTTAAGTTTATTTATGTTTACTCTCATTTGGATGGAAAGGTAAAATCAAAGAGTTATGCATTCAAAATCACTTTCTCATTTACTAATGCATTTCTTAGATACAAAATATAAATTGATCTCCTCAAATAGTCCAAAATGAATATGTGCATATGTCTTCATTATATACACTTGTATGCACACATTTAGGGGGAGTTCACTCTATGTTTTGTGGTTTCATTAGTATTGATCCATATTTTCTTTTTCCATATATATTGGGATCAAACTAGAAATATGCATTAATTAAAAATCTATTTTAAAACCAAAACTGTGCTTTCTCTGGAAGAGCGGTAGTACCACAGATTTCAACATCGGGACTATCACAGAGCGGAAGTTCCGCAGGTAAAATCGGTACTACCGGCGATCAGAAGCTCCGAAATCCGAGCGGAGCCTTTTTTCCAGAGAGCACCCTCCGGATGCATTTGAGTTTTTGCGGGATCGAAAATACTGGCGATTTCAACGCTAGAACTACTGCTGGGTGCGGTAGTTCCGCTGTCCGGAGCGTACTTTTGGAGCCCAGAAGCTCCGGAGGCTAGAGTGAAACCTTTTTCCAGAGAGCACCAACTCTCGGCCTCGGATCAAACGGAAGTATCGCATTAAAAATCGGAACTACCGGACCTTAGATGGCGGTAGTACCGCACTTTGACTTCAAATGATTTTATATTCAATTTACTATCTAATTATTTGTTAAGATTGTCATTAATTTACCAAAAGGGAAAGATTGAGAATCTAGTCCCTCCATTATGAGTTAATGGTGAGTTTTGGTAATTAATGACAATCGATTTGTGGGACTAACATTTTCTATGAGTTGGATGAATAGATTAGGTTCCACAAATGAGGATGACTTCATGGGTTGAAAATCATCAAGTCAAGATCAAGAAGAAGATGGTTTCATGTGTTGAAGGCCATTAAAGAAAAAGGACGCATCATGAGTTGATGCATGGTGATTATCATGTGTTGATCAAGTTAAGTGAAGAGCATCATGTATTGATGGAGCTGCAGAAAAGAATGCATCATGAGTTGATGCATATCGAGAAGATGACACAAGGCAAAGGTATGACTAGCTTGGGCTAAGAATGTGTTCCTAGTCTTTTACCGGTCTTTGTGTTTGGTTGAAAGACCGGATTGCTAGTATAGGTTGCCGTACTATTAAGAGGGGTCATGTCTAGTAGTTTGAGTCTCATCATGTGTTGATAGCTCAATTCCGCTTGCTCTAGCTCTCCGTGGCATGATGTCATTATTTGCGAATGTGTTTTGCAAATAGTTGAGACTCATGCATCTAATCCTTGTAACATGTGACTATGCTTTGCAAATATGTTTTGCAAAAGGTTGAAGTCCATGTACCTACTCCTTGTGGCATGATCAAAGTTTGCAAATGTGTTTTGCAAAAGTTGGAGATCATGCATTATTACTTGGCATGGTCTAAGATTGTTTGTTGCTATTTCCTTTAACATTAGACCATAGTAGTGACTCTTTGGATGTCTTGTTATTTTTATATTGATCTAATGTTTTTAAAATCATACAAATAGATGGGCTGTGTAGCCCTCTGAATAAGCTTTATATAGAGTCCAAGATCACTCAATTCCGACATCGGAGTCAAAAGTTATGACCGTTTTTTCGAGTGCTGTCTGTGCTGAAAAACCGAAAACAGAACTATCGCGCCGACTTTGCGGAACTATCGCAGAATGGTAGTACCACATTTTATAACTGCGGTAGTTTCGCAAATGACTGGACAACGGCTATTTTTTTAGCCGTTGTGATGGGGAGCGGTAGTACCACAATTCGATTGTCATTAATTACCAAAACATGTCATTAACTCATAATAACGGGTCTAGATTCTTCACCAGGGGAGGTGAGGCTCAAGCCTCACTAAGCTCCCCCGGTGTCGGACCCGGATTTTTCAATCCAAATCCACTGTGATTTTACTGCACTATTCCCTGGATCAGTAGATAGTGCTCACAGATTACAGTTCTGAATATCAAGGTACATATCATGCAGAAGCGTAAAAAAATAATATTAGACTTACTCATGGGCCGATTAGGCTGAAATCATTAAGTTGTAGCAGCGGAAGAACGAAGCACACAGGTGGGACCTTCAGGACATGCCCACGGGCAGCCAACTGGAGGTTCGCGACTTAGCCCTTGACATCTTCATCTTCTCGGCCAGCTTGTCCAATCTTGTTGCTGAGGCGAGGTGATTTGATTCCTGATTCTGAATTTTGTCGCAAAAGCGAGTGTGAGCACTCCAACCCCGTGCTCCGCAAGCCAATACATAGAATGCAAATATATATAACATGTATGGCTCGACAGAGGAAAGGCATAGGGTTATTTTGTTTTGCCAAAGAGTGCTTTTGAATACAATTACTTAAAATTCCCTATGACCTAGCAGGTTTGAAATCACATTTTTAAACCATTCACTGTAATAATCCATGTAATCATTGTTTTCCATATTTATGGCATCACACCATATCCTATTCTTGGCATCACACCAAGTGTTGCATATGACATCGCACCATATGCTTATTGTTGGCATCACACCAACTAACCTTATGGCATCGCACCATAAGTTACCTCTTGGCATCACACCAAGGGTTGCATATGACATCGCACCATATGCTCTTTGTTGGCATCACACCAACTAACCTTATGGCATCGCACCATAAGTTACCTCTTGGCATCACACCAAGGGTTGCATATGACATCGCACCATATGCTCTTTGTTGGCATCACACCAACTAACCTTATGGCATCGCACCATAAGTTACCTCTTAGCATCGCACCAAGGGCGGCGTATGACATCGCACCATACGCTAATTGTCAGCATCGCACCAACAATACATATGGCATCGCACCATATGTGGCTTATGGCATCACACCATAAGTTTCCCATTATGTTCATAATAGTTTGAAGGGTATTCCTTGGGGCATTAGTGTCACCCCAAGTAGCTAGCATTCCTAAGCATGCCATATAAATAAGGACTTAATTTGTGAAATCATATGTTAACTCTTACTATGGCGACAAGGTTCACATTTCCAAGTATGGCAAGGAGAATAACAGCAGCAACAACAGGATTTAACTAACTTGTTGAAATCAACATAACATATTTCATGAAATAATAGCATGCAAGTTGATAATTTAAAAGGAAATAGCTTTGAAATGCTGGGTTCAATATGATCAAAGTGTTGACTCGCTTGGCGCGGTTTACCGCGATCTTGAGTTCACTCAATGCTTCCTCTTGGGCTTCTGGTCTTTATCTCCGATTCGCTCTTGATCACGCCTGATCCTTTGATTCTTCAAGATTCCCATATCTAATTACGTGCTAAATGACTTAATACAAATAAAGGCAAATAACTCAAAAGATCCAAATAAATCTGAGTAAACTCAATTTAGCTTCATTATGAGTGATTAGGATGATTTGTTGTGAGGTCGGTGGTAGAATACGATAACTTGACCTTTTATTTTAAGTGCTCTCTGAAAACTACTAATACTCGATATTTTATCATTTTACAAGTTGAGCCTGCTATACAGGAGTTCATCTTATTATCATTATTAACTAATGTTACTATTTAAGATTTCATGACTAGCGGTATATTAACGATAACATATATACATATATATGTTAGTAGGCTCTACGGTGACCGCAAAGTTGTTTGGCTATTTTTACTAGTGAATTGCACACATGCCATCCGCATCTCTTTGCTCATTTGTGCATATATAGATGTGTGTGTGTGTGTGTGTGTGTCTATATATATATATATATATATATATATATATATATATATATATATATATATATATATATATATATATATATATATATATATATATATATATATATATATATATATACATTTTAGTTGTCATTTGGCTTGGCTTTAATTAAAATTTATTTACCTACCAAAACTTGCCATACGGGGTTATATATTAATATAGCTACTTAATTAAATCTATTAAGGGAATTTGTTTTAATGATGACATGCTAGGGCATATATGTTAATTTTAATTTGAACATTTAACCAAAGTATTTTTCTCTATCCATGTCCTTAACTAATATTTAGCCTTTTAGATTATTGCTCAAACCATATTAATTAATCATATATGAACTATCCCAAATTTAAATCCTCAAATAATCTCACTTATACTGTAATTAAATTTTACTAGCCTTCCTAGATTATTCCCTAATTATTCTCAATTTTATCAATTAATTTGAGCTATAAAAAGTCGAATAAAAATGTGGGGAAGAAATTGCAGCCGACTGGAATCGAACTCGGGCCTCTGACCTGAGTGTGTGCTCTGGTAACAAGTCGAGCACGCGGTGTTTCTCGACTTACCAGGGAGACGAATGTAGATGAGCCGTGGCTGTGATGTCAAGAAACAGGGGAGCTCGGAGGTGGGTACGGCCGGTGGCACCGCCGGCGAGGGAGGGTCGGAAAGGTTCCGGGGGTGGCGAAAATGGAATGTCGTCGTCACGTGGAAGCTTCTGGGAGTGTCGATGGGGCCGAGGGGCGCCGGAGCTGGGTTGGCGGCGTGCAGCGGCGGTGGGCTTGAAGAGGCGCTCGGCGCCGGCGAGCTGGGGGAAAGGAGAGGCTTCGGCGACAGTTGATGGAGATTCGGGGTAGTGTGGAGATGCTCTCCCCCAGTGGAATCGGACGGTGGCGCACTTGGCCGGCGGTGGAGAAGATGGCCGCGAGGTGAGGAGGATGTAGGCGGCCGGCGAGCTTGGAGAAGGAGGAGGGAAATCCGGGTGCGCACGAGCTGCAAGAGGTCAAGGAGAGACTTACCATGTGTTTGGCCGAGCGGGGAAGAGGCCGTGGCGGCCTGGCATCAGGTGGCGGCGGCGAGCAGAGAGAGCGCACGGCGCCGGTGAAGATGAGCTGGGGAGAAGCTCGGCCGAGGGTGGGGGCGACTTCGCGATGCCTTGAGGATGCTCCCACTTGGTGGAATTGGCCTGACTCGGCTCCAATCGACGGCGGGCTGGATGACCGGAGTTAGGGAAGAACGGGCTCACCGGCGAACTACGGGGCACGGTAGCGCAATTACTCGGGGTGGAAGGTAGAGACGAGTGTGGCGAGGCAAACGGAAGCTTTGCTGGCTTTTATAGGTGGCGGGAAGGGGGTCGGCAACGGGCGGGGCGTGCGGTCACGTCGAGGGCGGCAGTGGCAGCGGAATCCCTGCGCGTGACCACTCAGGCAGACGCCACAGCTTTTGCGCCGCGCACGCGAGTAGGCTCGACAGAGCGGAGAGAGGTTACGGCGACGCCGGACGCATGAGCGCCACGGGGAGGAAGCGCAGGCGCGGAGCGTGCTGGCAGCGAGGGGGAGGAAGAAAAGGAAAAGAAGGGGGCGCGCAAGAGCTGGGTCCATAGGGCAGAGAGGAAACGTGGGGTGGAGCGCGGGGCCACGCGCCAGAGGGAAGGGAGCGCGGGCAGGCTGGCCCGCCGGTGGAAAAAGGGAGGCTCGCACGTGCGGAGGTTGGGCTGGGCTGAGGTGGTGGCCGGCCTGGCCCCATTTTTTTCTTTTTCTTTTGTTTCATTGCTATTCATTTTTTTTTGTTTATACATGTGTACAAGTATATATATATCTTTATGCCATTATTTTCGTATATATATGTATATACATTTTTTATGCTTTTGTTTACCATACTAGTCCTTTTCTATTATTTGCATATTCACTTTTTGGTATTACTAATGTTTGACTTTGTCTTTTATGAATTTCTTCAATTTTTAGAACCTCAATCAAAGTTAGGAAAACTCCATGAAATCCAAATTCCAGTAGAATATATTGCAAAAATAATTCAAGAAATCCAGATTTTCAAATTTTAAATTTTTGGGATGTTACACCCGGTTCCTATGCCCCTGTCTCTAATTACCAATAAAGTAGGATTTGGACCTTTTTTTTAACCCACTTAGATCATCTCCAATGTTGTATTTTAGCCATTCAAATAAGAAGATAGAAGTCATTGAATCGATTCAATACATTAAAGGGTTCAATTCCAACAAAAATTGCATGAAATTGGATTCTACTTAGGAGTCGATTCAAAGCATTAGACAATTCATATAAGCATTAAACAACTGCATAGGCGAGAGTGTGGTTGAGAAAGGATATTATTATTTTGTGGTTTTTTAATGTAACGTGGGCATCAGTTATTAGTAGGAATTGATTCAATACATTGGAAAAAAAACAAGCTTAAATATCTAGAATGCTTATGTGGCATGACTTTGAATCGACATTGATTCAATATACTAAAGATGCTCTTATGCCAGCTTAGATATCTAAATATGCAATTCTCAAGTGTGTGGATCCAAGTGACACGCTTGTGCAAATTTCGAGACCTACGACAAGCAAATAGCAATACAAGTTTGGGATGGAAAAGGAATTTCACTTAGCTACCTCAACTTGCATTTTACTTTAGGAATAAATCTATTTTCCACCCCCGAACTATAAAAAAAACCCATTTAACCCTAGAACTATAACCAGTTATTGAACCCCCTCATCTCCTAAAACCTGGTTAAATCACACCTCATGGTGGTTTTGTTTAGATGTTCTGCTGATGTGGACTCGACCTTGGGCTGTTTTGCCACATTGGCATGCGCACGTGGCAAAGATGGTCAGGTGTTGGCTCCAACAGGGCTGCAGGTAGGGATGCAAATGGATCGAATACGGCGGATAATGCCTCTACCATATTTGTTTTTATATTTTTTCTCGGATGCGGATACGAGTACGGATACCGCAGATACGAATACAAATACGAATAATATCGAATACAGATACAGAGCAAATATGAATCGAAACGAATATGGTCACGAATATTTATCAGAACATGAAAACCCCCTAAACTATACATCCAAAATTAATGAAAACACATAAATAGTTTATCTTGTAAAAACATTAATGAAATCTAAACAAGCATAAGTATTTTTATCCACAATAGTCATACCATTGTACAAATTTTAAATCTTCAAATGCAAGTTAATTTTTCTAAAGTCCTAAGTAATTCTTAATAGATTTCTATCATTTACATGTGACTAATAAATTAATTAAGAATTTAAATTTGCATCAAAATGATTTAAACGACAGTACATCAATTTAATCGGTACAAATTTTAATCTACCGATAATACTAAATTTATTTTTAATAAAAATAAATATTTGCTACTGGGCTGGTGGCAGGGGAGATGAGATAGGCTGGCTTAGGTTGGGCAATGTTGGGCTGAAATCTCGGATATCCGAATCTGTATTATTCAGATAATCTGTATTCGTATTCACCGGATATCAGGCCTACTGTATTCGTATTCGTTTCCGACAAAAAAATCCGTATTTGTTTCTGATCTGAGAATTATCCGAAGAAAATCCGATCCAACACAATCCGTATTTGTTTTCATCTGGATCAGTCGAAAACTATCTGATCCATTTTCACCGCTAGCTGCGGGGTGCCAAATTTGTCACGTCTTCCCTCCAAATCAGCTTTCTTTTTGACACGCCCTACTTGGATCCACTCGGTTTTGCATAGGAGAGCTCGCAATGGAGGAGATGAGTGCAGGGAGTTCAAGTTCCTCTTGCTGCCTCCTCCAATCATCATTGCCCCATGCTCCTACTGGGAGAAGACAATGGAGTACCACCCGGCAAAGTTATGCTTAGGCAGGCTGAAGGCGCCAAGGTGGCTTTCGTGCAGAGCGATGAAGTTGCACAAGTTGCAGCATAAGGACATCCAAATTGAAGCATTGTCTGATAAACTGAAGCAACAAGGGAGTATTGAGTTCATGATTTATGCTCTAGTGCCATGTGTTGCTGTACGGTTAGGAGCCAAGTGAACTGTTTTTGATGCACGCTCTTGGCTAGGTGGAAGTGACAGTGATGTTTGCTTTTGACTTGGTGTAAATGAACTGTGATGTATGCTTTCAGGGATACGGTAAGGATTGCCATGTCTAATGATGTGTGTGCTTTTGTTAACAAATGGAGTTACTTTAGTAATGCATTCACAAGGACATGAATGAATTAACTATGATGGAATCGTCCAAACAAGACACCACATTCCAAGCATAACAATTAGCAAGTCATAACACATACAGTAATGTATTCCAGCAGTAGGATGTCTAAGCAGTACCACCATATACTTGTTTCATCCCACTCTATTTTGGACAAGTGCAGAACAAAATAACAGCTAGAGCAGTAATATGGCACATGATCGAAAGCCATGCTACTGAAATACATCCAAAGTCAATCAAGAGGGAGGGAGGGAGGGAGAGGGGTGGCCGAAACTAACCTCAACACCGCTAGCGATTGATAAGATTCGATCTTCCCCTTCCCATCAACTTCAACGCTACTAATCGCCCAAATTCGCCGCATCCCAAACCAGAGGAGGATGAATAGGAGAACCGCTTGTGCCATGTGTGCACGCCAGTGTAGCAAAACAAGCCAAGGTCGAGTCCACGTCAGCAAATCAGCCGAGTCAAACTGGGGTGTGATTCAAATTGGTTTTAGAAGATAAGGGGTAAACAACTGGTTTAATACTTCAGATGGTTAAACGGACTTTTTGATAGTTCAGTAGTGTAAAATAGACTTAATCCTCTACCCTGTTAGGCCCTTAAACTTGCATCTGTTTGCACAATGATCGCCCCGTCCTGTTGTCAACGAATAGACTATCTGAGGAGGACAATGACATGGCATACAATCAAGGTATGGTGGCAATACATGGTATGATGTGGCGCATGTCAGACGGGGTTACATGGAGAGAGCATGGAGAAGGGTACCTATGGGTGGCAAGGGAGAAACCGAGTTAGCAGTGAGGTTGTTCAGTAAAGAGGAAGATGACCGCGCGACGGCAAATTTGGCAGGGGTATGTTAAAATCACTTGAGGGCAAATGGCCTCGGGATGAAAAGGAATTGGAATCTGGTGCGGCAGATGGAGAGATCGGTCGTGATCAATTCACTTGGGTTGAGGGAGAAGGGCGTCGTGCTGACGACGAGTGGCTCGAGGAGGATTTCCAAAGGAAAACAAGAGAAAGGGACGAGTGTAGCTCAGCTACAGTGATGATGGTGGTGAAGAATCTCACGAAAGCGCCAAGCTCGTCATGGCAGAGGTGGACGGTGTGTTGCCTGCAAGGTCTCCTCGAGTTGCTGTTGTTGCATGTCCCACTACCTCTCGCCATTGCATTATGGACTAGAGCGGCCATTGTAGTGGGGTAGCGAGAGGAGCCTGAGGCAGCAATCTAGTGTGGCAAGCAGCAGTGACGGAACTAGGCCTCGAGCTACCTGGGCTATAGCCCAAGGCCTGACAACCAAAGCCCATGCAAAATTCATGAAAAATCACAAAAAAACAGAGTTAGCTCAATAGTTGGCCTAAGAGCAGTTAGCCCAGCCTAGGGCTTGGGTTGGTTCCGCTCCTGGCAAGCAGTGTCGGCAGCAGCAATGGTCCGGGAGTGAGAGAAAGGAGAAGGGATGAAGGAGGAAGCGTTAAAGAAATTGACAACGTAGATGCCACTAGAGGTGGCCAAATTTTCTGGCCAGCTCAAAGTACACTACCCCGTGGTCTAACTCAGACACAGCATGGTCCACCGAATTATATCGAACATGTTGCGTCAGGCCATACCTGGACAACCACCTGGCCTGGCGTGCCAACCCAGTACATCAGCACGAATAGCGCTAAGCCGGCTTGTTAGGCCCGTTTTATTTTTTGAATGTTTATATGATTTTATTATATATTTTTAAATTTTATATAGTTAATTTTATAATTATAAATAATGTTATTTTGTATTTTTAATTGTTTATATACTTTCTAGGATTTTCTTACTTTTTTTAAAAAAAATTCATGGCTAGATAGGTCAAAATGGGCTAGATGGGCCTCCTTGGCCTATCGAGCTAAATAGGCCTAGGCCGGCACGACATGGCCCGTCACCTCGATGAGTTATGCATGGGTCTACAGCTCGGCCTACGGGCCAAGACTGTATGGTCTATTTAGGTTGGTGGGTTAAGTGGGCTGTGCCTAATGTGCCCATGTCGTGCTGGCCGAGCCACCCATTTGGCCAGCACTAGATACCACGTGTGTGCCAACATGCCAACTCAGCCACTGAGGACCCAAATCAGCAGAAAACAATGACTAACCGTAAAAAAACCATCTATGGTGCAAATGGACGTAAGTTTTAGGAACCCATAGCAAAATACAAGTTGAGAGAGCTAGATGAGAAAGCAACACATGTATATAGAGTTCTGATACAATTTGCTCTTTCAAATTTCTTAAAATCAAGTGGCATGCAATATTTTGAAGTGACATATATCTAAAATTTCCTTATTCTACGTGATATGGCACCATAGCTCAGCTTGGATCAAAGTAACACCGAAGGAATTGCAATCCAAAGTATTTTTCCAAACACCATATTCATGTGTGTTTTCCCGTGTTTTGTGTCCCTTGGTTTTGCACTTGCATAACTACGGCATTCCAATGTTTTTGCCTTTAGACAATCTCAAGTAGCGGAAGAACTTGAACCAAAGCATATGGATCATAAAGGATTTGATTTTACGAAATCAAATAGTAGACTCAAGTTAATAAAACTAGACTACACTAAAAAAAACTAGATGGTTTAGCACTTGCTGTAATTTTGCCTATCCAACAGTTCTTGTCGAGGTAGTCCCGGTGTCCCACTCCCACCTTAGAGCCACATGTTTGCTACAGATATAGGGGGTGTTTGGGACTGCTCCACTCCAGTTTTTACAGCTCCGCTCCACCAACTCCACCATGGAGCAGCTCCAGTGTGGAGTTCGTGGAGCAGGTGGTACTGTTTGGCACACAGCCTAGCTCCAGCTCCACGAATGAGTTGTTTCCCTGCAAACGGTCTATTATGCCCCTGATTTATGTTTGTTTATTTAAGTAATACTCACCAAATATTTTGGTTAAATAATTACACCAGTCGGATACAAATAATTGACCCATAAATTTGCTTAGATCTTATATATATATTTTATAAACTCGATCGAAGTTATACAAGTTTGGTTTATGACAAAACTAAAACAAATTACTCTATCTATAATTATAATGTAAAGCTGAGGTAGTACATGCTATTTGCAGCAGGGAAGTGGAAGCAGAGTTGTGTCCAGGGCATGTAATCAGTCACGCACTCGGCACTATTTTTTCCAAAAAAAAAATCAAAATCCAACTAACTTCCACTCGTCCTGGAAAGGCTCGCACGCTAGTTGCGCCGCGTAGGTTGGAATCGTTGCGGACGTACGGAGAGCTGAGTTGAACAGACGAGAAACAAACTGGTACATGTGATTAATGAGTGGCAAGGTGGGTAATTAACCCACAACTCCATGTGGGAATAGAAAACCCCAAAAACTGGAGTACCTCCTGAGGTGCTCCAGAAAAAACGTGGAGTTGGCCCTCAACTCCACCTTTTTTTGGAGCAGAGTTCTTGGAGCTGAAGGTGTTTGGCAACGTGGAGTTGGAGCGGAGCTGAAAAAACAGGAGCGGAGCAGTCCCAAACACCCCCATAATATGGGTTTTGTTAAATATTATGCAGATGTTTTCTTAGATCCAATGGTCATGAATTCTCCCCCCTCCTCCTTGAATTCTACCCTCTCCCCCTTGAAAAAAAAATCTCTCCCTCATCAAAAATAAGGGGTCCTTTGATCTCTAATCCAAAGGTCACAAAGTTGGATGATAATTAGAAAGAAAACATCTAGATGATATCTAGACAAGCATCTACATAACCAAAGTTGTTGGCTTTCTGGCAATTCTAGCGCGCGATGTTGCCTTTTTATTTGTAGCCCTCAGATCATCTAATATTGTTCCTGGCCATTAAAAATAATAAAAGAAAAAAAAACCGTTTCACGTTTCTAGTCAAAAAGCGTAGTGAAGAGGATCCTGGAGACTTGCTTGCTTTCTTCTATGAGAAAATCTAATGGGTATACTGCAGCCACAATGAGAGAATAGGGCGCTACTATCCGATCTAACGAAATCCAACATCCTATGGATGTGCTCGGTTAGGCTGATAAATAGTAGCTTATAGCTGAAATTATATTGTAACTGGCTGAAATTGCACTATAGCTGAAGATGACTTATTTGATGTAATTAAATTTTTAAAAAAAATAAAAATAGAAAAATATGTTAGCTCATCACGGACAACGCAAACAAATATAGAAAAAAGAACCGGCAAAAAAGCTCAGAAAAAAGCCAAAAGTTAAAAAAAGACGAAATTTATAATTTGTGAAAAATAAGACAGAAATTAGAACCTTAAACTGAAATGAGCGAAACGTATGTATGTTACTTAGACCATATCCCCATATCCCACCTCTCCACATGCATCGATGCACCTCTCCTCTCCAACCAGGGTCCGGCTCAGGTGCTGTGCCCCCTGCACTTAGCGCGGTGCAGGGGTGCCCTAGGAGCCGCCACATGTCCCCCAAAATTAAAAAAATACTTTAAAAATCCAAAAATTGTAAAAAATACTTTTTGTAAAAATTCTTTTTAATAAAAAATACTTATAAATCAAAAAAATTAAGTACTTAAAAAATACTTTTTATACTTTAAAAAATATTTTTTATATTTTTTTCAGATTTTTTAAATATTTTTTGAATTTTTTGAAATTTTTTTGAATTTTGGAGGACATGTGGCGGCTCCTGGTGCACCCTACACCGCGCTAAGTGCAGGGAGCACAGCACCTGAGCCGGACCACTCCAACCATTCTCATCTCTCTCTCTCTCTCCATCAAATCCAACGCAGCACCTCCCATCCCCAACCTCCTCCTGGTGCGTGAGCTGCATGCAGGTGTGCCATCTTCCGACGACACACGGGCTGCCGTGCGCCTATGTGGAAGCCAGCGGCGATGTGTCGAGGGCTTGGCGCACAAAGTAGTGCACGAGATGTGCGCTTTGCGCATGATTGTTTCGCAGGTCAAGTTGCTGAGATTTTTTTTATACAAACCGAAGCTAACAATGTTTCATACGTTGCCATGCATGGAGCTAAAAACAGCAGGAGATCAACTAATCTTATGCTAGATGGTGCATAAGATTAAGTGTCGCAGTGTGTCCAAGTTTATTTCGATTCTTGTAAGTTCTCTAGTCGTTTAAGAGTTGAGTCTAGCATATGAGGTGTGCGTGTGTTTCTGTTAGTGCGTGTGTGGGCCTATGGCCATTAGTTTCGAATCTCCTATAAGAGGCTATGTAATGAATCATGAGTTAAATTATGAATTAAACATCACGCGTCTCGTTAGCCATTAGGATTCATCCATATTTATGGTGTGTGAGAGTTCTTGTGAGTCTATCAAAATTTCTTATCGTTACTCGTGGATTCTAATCATGGTGTCATGTAGACATGTACTCACAGGTAGAGGTGGGACTTTGGCCTCGGCCAGCCACTTTTCGTTCTGATTAGGGGTGGAAAAAAAGCTCGTTAGTGGGGCTCGTTGGCTCGATTCAAAATTGCTTCAATTATACTTGTTAATTGGCTAAACATTAAAATGAGTTGATTTCAAATGAATTTGAATTTTGCTTAAGCTCGGCTCGGCTCGGCTCGTTAGCTCGTTTCTAAAAATACTTTTAAATTATATGTAAAATTATTTTAAATCAAACTATATCATTTTTAGAAAAAGCTCGATAAGACGAGGAGTTGGCTCGATATCCACCCCTAGTTCTGATCACGACCCATTAAGCACGCCGCGGGCAGGGTCACACTTTCCATCTGACATGTAGACCCATGGCAGATACGGCCCCACCTGGTAGGCGTACAGCTAGAACCTCCCGAACAAGCCCTCACGTAGCTTCGTCCCTTGCCAGTCTCGTCGTCTCATTCGTTTCGTTTTCATTGAGTCAAGCGCAACTAAACCAGCGAAAGAAAGAAGGGGTGGGATCTTTTGGTTTACTAGCTGAATATCTATGTGTTGCTATAAATTTTTAAATTTTATCATACTAAATGTTCTGAAATTCATGGGTGGTAAAAAATTTTAGAATATACATGCAAGCATGTTCTAAAAGTTTTAACATCTGTAGCAACATACGGGCATTTAGCTAGTTATGAAAGAAAGGTGTTTCAACACTGTAAATACCTTGATTTGACTTTCAAGACCAATGGAGTTGTCTTTACCATCACCAAGGGCATTATACTGGATGGCAAGAGCAGTTTTTGCAACAAGAGAATGAGAGATCTTTCCTTTGTGCTTTGGAGCTGCCTGACCAATTAAGGATGCATGGTAGATGAGACCATACTTCAGTGTAGAATGCTTCATCTTCATAGCTCTAAATAAAGCCTAGAGAGATATAGTGTTTAGTTTCTTGTGTGACAAAGGAGAATTCTAACAGAAAACATAAACATATCATTTGCAACCGTGCCATTAATGGATGTCATGGTTAAATTATTAGGAAAGACAGTACAAAAGAGAATATGGAGTTTGCATGCATCCTACTTATCTCCCAGACCTTGACTAAGATAGGAACATCAAACAAGCGGAAGATTACAAACTTCCAGTCACCTATTGTACCTCTTTTCTTCAAGTTTCTTAGATGACAAATCCATACATCTAAAAAGATTCATAACCAATCTTGCACACATAGATGCGCAGGATCACACAAAAACTGAGAATGGAAACAACAAAATGTTTCCAGGATTACATATAGTATACACCTTCTCTGCACCAAGTATTTGAATTGTACTGCTAGGCTGCTTGGCCAAATTTAGCAAACTGCCACCATGTGCAAAAAGGGGAGCACCAACTAATTTTCCCACGAGTGCGGTCAAATTTGGTGCAATAGTGTTCATCCAAATTTTCAGATAATCATACAGCTGAGCATTGTACTTAGAAAGACCCAAGACTTGATCACACAGATCCCTGATATTTAACAAGTCAAGGTCACTAACTTCTGTTCCCATGGATATTACTGCTGCCTCCTTTAACTATGCTTCTATCTCATCATCTGACAGTATCTGAAATAACAGGTCTTCTTAATAAACAAAAGGTTTCCTATATAGGCATGGCAATCATATTTAGACATGTTAAGAATTTACCTCACAGAAATCAATGTTGTCTGCATTAGTTCAGTTGCCCATCATATTCACAACTTTCGCATATTGTATATTATCTGTCACTATTTTAGTGAGCTCCGGGAAGTGCCAACCATACCATTCACAAACCCTCATGGCATAAGTATTAAGCTCCTTGTCAAGATCATCCAATAAGCCAATGGCTTGAGTGATCATAGTATCAACCTGTGGAACCAAAAACAATATAGCTTCACCTTACTTATCCATGTCAAAATAAGGGTCCTATACAAATAAAAATCTTAAGAAAGTTTCAGCACGACATGGGCAGATTTGAAATGAGCTAGGACGCATATGAAGTCCATTTGGTGTGTTTTTCATTTTATAACTCGATTTCATCCCCGTGGAGTTTTCCCTACCCGTCGAAATCCGTTGTGGAGGAAAGTTTCACACCAACTCGGACGGATTCAAAATACAAGCCAAAATGAGGTAGGGCGCATATGAAGTCCATTCGGGGTGTTCGGCACTCTATTCATTTTTGTTCCTCGATTTTGTCTCATGGAGTTTATACCACCCGTCGAATCCCGTTTGTGGAGGAAAATTTCATACCGACTTGGACGGATCCGAAATGCATACCAAAGTGAGCTAGGGGGCATGTGAAGTCCATTTAGGCTATTTGGCACTCTGTTTCATTTCGTCTCATGATATCATACGGATAGAGATTATAGTACCCATCGGAACCTATTGTGGACAAAAGTTTCACACCAACTTGAGCGAATTCAAAATGCTTGCCAAAATGAGCTCGGGTGCATTTTAATCCCATTCTTGTTTAGCACACTGTTTAATTTTGTGCCTCAATTTCATCCCCATGGAGCTTACAGTACCCGTCGGAACCCGTTGCAGAGGAAAGTTTTGCACCGACTCAGATGGATTTGAAATGTGTGCCAAATTGAGTTAGGGCACAAATGAAGTCCATCTGGGTCATTTGGTACTCTATTCCATTTTGTGTCTCAATGCACAGATGGATTTACAGCATGCAAAATGGTCTCTATTATTAAGTGCCACGTTGAGTTCGTGGCACTGCTAGTTTAGTGCTAGCTACCATTCATTCTCTCCATTCCCTCTCGGTCGGCCATTTATATCTCGATCAATCACCTAATTGGTGCAATCCTAGCTTGCTCACTCTAGAACAGGTCAACACATCTTGCCCCTCTCCTCTGAATCCGACCATCGCTCTTTCTCCGGTGGTGTACAATTATGAGGGGGAAGATTAAGACACTGTCTTCTTGGCGGATCAAACAACAAAGAAACCGATGAGCTCACAAGGCAGGCAAAAGCGTATTGACCTGAAGGGGATTATTTCATATATATGCTTGCCAAATGATGAATAGTATCGAAAGTCTCAGAGGCTTTGTTACAACAGAACAAAGAGACACAACTCTCTCTAGATTACAGAAATCAATCCTAACATGGTTAATATATCATCAACTAACTAAATACAGATAATACCTTTATTGTTTAACACATGTAAGTCGGAAGCCATTAACCATCGCTCGTGGTCGTATGTTAGAAGCCCTTGACCATCGTGTGTGGTCGTAAGTGGGCAGCCCTCAACTATCGCACGTGGTCGTAAGTTAGAAGGCCTTGACCATTGCGCGTGGTCGTAAGTCAGAAGCCCTTGACCATCGCTCCATCGCTCGTGGTCATAAGTTAGAAGCCCTCGACCATCGCTCGTGGTCATAAGTGGGTAGCTGTCGACCATCACTCATGGTCGTAAGTCAGAAGCCGTCGACCATTACTCGTGGTCATATGTCAGAAGGCCTCGACCATCGCTCATGGCCATAAGTCAAAAGCCGTCGACCATTGCGTGTGGTCGTAAGTCAGAAGCCATCGACTATCGCTCGTGGTCATAAGTCGGAACTAGAACGTCGAGCCCCTGCTGCACGGTGGCTGCCCCATCCCGCCCCTCTCCTCTGACTCCGACCATCACTCCTTCTCTAGTGGTGCTGCGACTATGAGGGGGAAGATTAAGACACTGTCTTCTTGGTGGATCAAGCAACAAAAAAACCGATGAGCTCACAAGGCAGGCAAAAGTGTACTAACCTGAAGGTATGGATGTTGTCGCCCACGAACGCACCACCGGCATCGTCCATGTTGGCGAGTGCAGCCCCGGGCGATTGGATGCCATAGTTTGCGTCAGAGGCAGGTTCCGCGACATCGGTGCCCATAGCATTGGGGGACGCAGTCATCAAGAAAACGTGGCGGCGGTCACTCTCTTGGACCATAAGTTCAATGCGGTTCGGGGAGGTGGCCCCGCTGTCGCTAGAGAAGGGCGAGGTGGGGGAGTTGGAGGAAGGGGTTCGTTCGTCCGTCCTCGTCCATGGCGGGGCCACATCCCATCCTTCCTGCCCACAACACTGTCGGATCTAGCTGTCCCTAGCCATGGCACGGAAGAGAGGTGGTGGGAGGAGGCAGGGCGAACCCGTTCATCCTCGTCCATGACACCGATGTATCCTGTCCTCCCAGTCCACGGCTAGGTCCGGGAAGGTGTTGCAGACGCAACGTATCAGCTGGATTTGGCGCTTCTGGAGAAC
Source organism: Dendrocalamus latiflorus (assembly GCA_017311315.1). NCBI lineage: Eukaryota > Viridiplantae > Streptophyta > Magnoliopsida > Poales > Poaceae > Dendrocalamus > Dendrocalamus latiflorus. Next base: position 26,072,321 of record CM029652.1, read on the forward strand.
ATCGATGTAGTCCAGGTCGAGGCAGTCAAGCACAATGATCTCCTCATCTAGCTTGTCCTCCACCACCTTGGCCACTGACAGCGCCTGCTTCTCCAACATTTGCAATCACTGGGACATGCCGCGTCCAAGAGAGAGGGAGGAGAGTGGAGGAAGCGAGTGGAGCAGCAAGAGCGGCATGAAGTAGGAAGGAGAAGGGTGGATTACTTGGCTGACGATGGACTCATCCATAGCGGTGGCGGGAGGAGAGAGGTTGAGATCGAAGTGGAGATTGGGGAGGAGAGGCTGAGATCGGAGTGGCGATCGGGGAGGAGGAGATGCTCAAGCGGCGCAAGGAAGGGTAAAGCCTGGTGAAATGCGTGAGGTGGGGAAAGTGGAGGGGAGGGGTGGTTAGATTGTGAGAAAGACAGGAGGGAGAGAGAGACGAACGGTCTAGATCAAATCGGATGGTTGGAGAGAGAAGAGAGGATAACGCACCGATGACCACCAAATCATGCTTTTAAAGAGTAGAGATAGCTTGACTTTTTACGGTAACTAAATTTTAAATAGTGTATTTTCAAATGGGTCTATAAATCAATTACAGTAGACATAATGGCCCTGCTCGGTTGGGCTGAAAAGCTATGGCTTATAGCTGAAATTACACTGTAGCGGTTGAAATTTCATTGTAGCTGAAGGTGGCTTATTTGACGTAATTAAATCTAAAAAATTTAAAAATAGAAAAAATATGCTAGCTCATCACGGACAACGCAAACGAATACGGGAAAAAAGAACCAGCAAAAATGCTCAAAAAAGCCAAAAGTTCAGAAAAAGATGAAATTTATAAATAGTGAAAAATAATTCAGAAATCAAAAGCTAAAACCGAAGCAAACAGAGCCACTATCTAACTTCATCTATATTAAATAAAATCGTACGTAAATATACTCTCTCTTTCACACAATCGTTCGAATATTTAAATCAAAAAGCCATAAGACAAGAAACCGAACGCGGAAGGAAGAGGAGGAGAGGCTTTGCTAATTTGGATGCAAGCAGCCATCCAAATCCGAGCCCAAATCGCCCTAAACATCCCTTCCTCCTCCCCATTCCATCGACCAACTCTTCTTGATCCGTGCTCCTCTCGCGGCAGGTATGATTCGTTCGTTCTTGGGGAGGTGGTGCCAGGACAGGCTGCACTGATCGGTGTTGTTCTTGATTTGGATTGGTTTGGATTTGTAAGTGCAGATGATGGGGGCGGAGAAGGCGGAGCTGGGGTTCGAGGAGGGGGTAGGGGAGCACGAGGTGGCGGCCGGCTCGCCGCTGCCGGCCAGGAAGATGCAGGCTTTCGACTTCGAGCACATCGGCTCGCTCGCGGCGGTCGCGGAGTCGCTCTCGCCCGGGAGCAAGTGGCGGAGGGCGCTCACCAGCGTGCGCGTCGTCATCTTCCAGGCCAAGATCAACGTGCTCCTGCCCTTCGGACCCCTCGCCGTCATGCTCCACTACCTCACTGGCAAGCACGTAAGAAATAGGCCAACATTTATTTGCATTTTGCTAAGCAATATATATTACGGCGGGTCGGCGCCCCTAAATTAATCTGCAGTATTGTTCAGAGTTATCGTATGAATTACTACTCTTTAGTTATATTTTTATGGGCGCCTTTGACTCTTTAATGTTAAGTTTCTGTTTGTTCTTTGTATTTATCAAATTTGCACGACTGATGTGCTAATGCCTTCCTTTTTTGTTTGCTTCTTTCAATTGCTTCACAGCAAGGATGGATTTTCCTTTTCAGCTTAATCGGTATAACACCATTGGCCGAGAGATTGGGATATGCAACTGAGTAAGTGCTAGTGAATTGACTTGTATTTCCAGTTAACTATACTTATTATGCCTAAATTTCCTAGAGATATGTCCTAATGGACGCTACTTTCTCTCCTGCAGGCAACTTGCTTGCTACACTGGCCCGACAAGTAGGTTCTTTGATTACATATTATGCTTGCTTTCCAATGCAAAGATTGCTTCAGCAGCTTAATCTGTAAAGATTCAACCTTTATTAACTGCAGTTGGGGGGCTTCTGAATGCTACCTTTGGAAATGCGACAGAGATGATTATCTCGATATATGCATTGAAAAATGGAATGATTCGTGTCGTCCAGCAGTCACTACTAGGCTCTATATTATCAAACATGCTGTTAGTTCTCGGGTGCGCTTTCTTCGCTGGTGGTCTTGTGCACTCTAATAGGGACCAGGTCTTTAATAAGGTACCTTTATGAACAATGCAGTATAGTTGTTTTCCTCATTTCTCTTATAATCCCTTCTAGTATAATCCACACATTTGATCTCTATTGACTTGCATTATTTATAAATGCAGGCATCAGCTGTCGTAAACTCAGGATTGTTGTTGATGGCTGTCTTGGGTCTAATGTTTCCAGCAGTGCTTCACTTTACCCATTCTGAAGTGCAGTATGGAAAATCTGAAGTTGCTCTTTCAAGGTTTAGTAGCTGCATCATGCTTGTGGCCTATGCTAGCTATCTATTTTTTCAACTAAAGAGCCACCGCAGTCTGTACAGCCCAATTGGTGAAGTAAGTAACTGAACGCTAATTTATGCAAACATTGAAAACTGAAAAGCAAGACCTATATGCATAAGGAGAAACTGATTAACTCTGCAAAAAGGCTTGGGATCACTTTACTCTGTACGCCAGTGATATTCATCCATGTAGAATTATGTATTCAGTATCATGTACCGTAAGTAAGATTATCAAACTGCACAGGATGCATGTAATGTTGCTGACGGCGTTCCTTATGCTTCTAAATTTGTAAATTCTGCATTGGTACTCCTGTGCCCTTCTTTTGAGTGTCCACATAGAAGAACTATATGTTTGGCTATCCTTCCGACTTTTCGTATGTGTCATGTCACCACATTTTTCCAATAGCTCAGGCACTTTCAATTGTGTATATAATCATTTGCTATTTCTTGAATTCACGTAGGGCACCGTGTAAGAACTACCTGACAAGACAGGACACAAAAAATAAAGATAGTGATTTCTTGTATGCCATTATATTTTGCATCAGGTGCACGCTTTCTTCAACATCCTATTTCCTACTTGCCAAAACAGGAAGAAGACACCAATGAGGATGAGGAGGATGAAAAGGAGATAACACAGGGGGAAGCTATCTCCTGGCTTTTTGTATTGACTATTTGGATTTCAGTTCTCTCTGGGTACCTGGTAGATTCCATACAGGTACTGAAGAGTTTGCTTACAATAACATCATGCTTTATGACTGTTAAATGTTCTTCGCATTACACTTTTCATTCTCTACCTTCCTCTATAACTGGCTCTGTGGAATCATATTTAAGCGATGACATCAGGACAACAAATAGTAGTATCTCCATTTCACATATATGCATTTTCTCGTCTTGAACCGTGCATCTTTAATATGTTGTAACAGGGGGCCTCTGAATCATTAAATATGCCAGTGGCCTTTATTAGTGTTATTCTGCTTCCCATCGTGGGGAACGCTGCTGAGCATGCAAGTGCCATTATGTTTGCCATGAAAGACAAACTTGTAAGTACCCCCTGTTTTAACCCCTTTTGCAACTTAACTGTGTGCTTTTCTTCCCATTTTTTAATTTCATTATTCCACACCAAAAGGACATTACGTTGGGAGTTGCCATAGGGTCATCAACACAGATCTCCATGTTTGTGGTAAGAATATCTACTCAACAAGATGCAACTTTCCTGCTGTGGTTTTGCAATTTTTTGTAAGGTTAAACAATTACAACCAACACCCTATTTACATGATTTGCAGATTCCATTCTGTGTGGTAATTGGCTGGATGATGGGGCAACAAATGGACTTGAATTTTCAACTGTTTGAGACGGCAACTCTTTTTATTACAGTACTGGTGGTGGCATTTATGCTACAGGTCTGCTAACAAATCGAGCCAGCATCCTTTATGTGTTGTGTTGTTTATACAATTAAAACAGTGTGCTATTTTACAGTCCATTGCAAGCTCCAATTCTCACATTTCATTATATGTTTTTTCCAGGAAGGCACATCGAACTATTTTAAAGGCCTTATGCTCATCTTATGCTATCTCATAGTCGCCGCAAGCTTCTTTGTGCATGTTGATCCCAATTCAAGTAAGTATTTTGTTTATCATTCAACCTACAAAATTATCTCAATACTAATCCACCAGTTTATCTGGTGCTTAGATATAAGAGCTCAGTAAATTGGAGCAAAATCCTGTTGATTGCTTAAAACTGTTCTGGGCATCAACCGAATGGGTAACCAATTTTTTTGCCAGCCAGTGTTTTATTTCCTTATCATGGAGAGACATACCTATGTTACCCAATTTAAAGCTGCTGTGTACCATGACATATTGTAGAAGAGTAGAGGTAGAGGAAGATTGGAGCAAACACCACACAGCTAAAGGGCTGGGGTGGCTTGTATATATATTGGCCTGGTGTAGGCAACTAGGCATACAAGGAAAGCATATACATGGAAGGCGCATACATGGAAGGCGCAAATAAGGTAAGATATCTAAATATTCTAATACCCGCCCGCAGTCGTAGCAGCAGTCCAGACGCAAAGACTGGATCGAAACTCCTGAAACAGCTGCGTCGGGAGACCTTTTGTCATGATGTCCGCGAACTGATGAGAGGATGGTACGTGCAAAACACGAACCTCACCAAGGGAAACCTTCTCGCGGACGAAGTGAATGTCAATTTCGATGTGCTTCGTGCGCCGGTGCTGGATAGGATTCGTTGACATGTAGATGGCGCTGACATTGTCGCAGTAGACAACGGACGCTGAAGCAACTGGGGCGTGAAGCTCTTGGAGAAGTTGCCGCAGCCAGCAGCACTCTGCTACAGCATGGGTAACAGCACGATACTCGGCTTCTGCACTTGAACGGGACACAGTTGTCTGATGCTTGGAGGACCAAGAGACAAGGTTGTAACCGAGATAAATGCAGTAGCCGGAGGTGGAGCGCCGAGAGTTGGGGCAGCCGGCCCAGTCGGCGTCGGAGTAGGCGGTGATAGATGTCGCCGGGGAGAGGCCGATGTGAAGACCGGCGTCGAGAGTACCCTTGATGTACCGCAGTATGCGTTTGATCAACGCGAGGTGGGGCTCTCGTGGATCATGTATGAAGAGGCATACTTGCTGGACGGGGTACGCCAAGTCAGGGCGTGTAAGTGTCAGGTACTGTAGAGCCCCTGCAAGACTGCGATACTCGGACGGATCGGCCACGGGAGCTCCGTCGTGGCCGGATAGCTTGGCATGAGTGTCCACTGGTGTGGCTGTAGGGTGACACTCAGCCATGCCAGCATGTCGCAGGAGATCAACGGCATACTGTCGCTGGGACAGGAAGAGGCCGTCGGAGGAGCGTGCGACGGAGATGCCGAGGAAGAAGTGCAGGTCGCCGAGGTCCGTCATGGCAAACTCCGAGTGGAGCAAGCTTGTGAGGTGCTGAAGAAGACCGTGGGTGGAAGCCGTGAGGACGATGTAGTCGACGTAGAGCAGTAAATAGGCCATGTCAGTCCCTCGACGAAGAACAAACAGGGACATATCGGAGGAGGAGGCGACGAAGCCGATGCCACGGATGTAGGAGGCGAACCGTTGGTACCAAGCTCGGGGAGCCTGCTTCAAGCCATAGAGGGACTTCTGGAGAAGGCACACGTGGGTGGAATGAGCAGCGTCCATGAAACCGGAAGGTTGCTGGCAGTAGACGGTCTCATTGAGAGTGCCATGGAGGAAGGCGTTCTTGACATCAAGCTGATGAATCGGCCAGGAGCGGGATGCAGCGATGGAGAGGACAGTCCGGATCAGTGGCGAAGCCAGAAAAAAAATCGAGGTGGGGCTAAGGCGTCAAGCTAGATTGTCACAAATACAATATTTTACTTTTGCTCAATCAAAATTCATGTATGAATAGAAGAGAAATAAAGTAAAAAAGAGAGAAATACAATGAAATTATGAAATTATCTCAGTAATAGAAAGCACATCATAAAAATATATAAATATACATGTGGAGTTTAATCCTACCTTATTATTAGCTTTTTTTTCATTTGTAGAATTTGCCCAATGTCTGCTTCAATGAGTATTCTACTTTTTTGGCTTTAACAAATGAAGTGCTGATTCCACCAGAAGTTCTTTCTAGCAAGACTGTTTGGTCACCGAACGGAGAGCTTGATACCTTTCTAGTATTTTTTATTTCTGTAATTTGCCATCATAATGATATCTCTTAAGCTTAACCTATATAATATATTCTTGCCAAGGAGGAGGTGAGGCTGAAGCCTAACCAAGCCTCCCCCTTGGCTACGCCCCTGGTCCGGATGGTGGCCGGTTTGACCACTGGACTGAACGTCTCGTCGTAGTCGACACCGTGCTGCTGAGAGAAGCCACGAACAACCCAGCGTGCTTTATAGCGGGCCAGACTGCCATCAGAGTGGAACTTGTGCTTGAAGATCCACTTGCCGGTGACAACGTTGGCACCTGGCGGGCGCGGTACAAGACGCCAGGTGTCATTGTCCATGAGAGCCTTGTACTCCTCAGCCATCGCGGCGCGCCAATTGGGATCGGCGAGGGCGCTGCGATAATTCGCCGGAACGGGCGAAGCTGGGGAGTGGTCGGCCGCTAGGGAGAAAAACTCCACAGAGGGATCGGCGGCAGACTGAGCCCGTGTCACCATCGGATGGCCCGAGGGAGCATCCGATCGAAGAGGTGCGGGCGCTGATGAAGTCGGGGTAGCGGGAGCCGGCGTGAGCAACGGTGCTGGTGCAACTGGGTCGGAAGGAGCCGCACATGGCAACGGTGCTGGTGCAGCTAGGTCGGAAGGAGCCGCATGTGGCAACGGTGCTGGTGCAGCTGGGTCGGAAGGAGCCGCACGTGGCCGTCTGGAGTAAACCAGATGCACGGGCGGACGTGGTGGCGGAGCGACAGAGGACGCCGTGGACGAAGGAGATGATCGCTTGACACCATGCAGTGGTGGAGCAGTCATCTGGGGGACCTGCAGGGGTGCCATTGCAGCAGTGCGAGGCACCGGCATGGCAGTGTCGTCGTCGAGGAAATCGAAGTCGGAGCGAGAGGGAGGGGGTGAAGATTGGTCACTACTGGCAAACGGGAATATGCTCTCATCAAAGACAACATGGCGGGAGATGATGACACGTTTGGTGGCGAGATCGAGACAGCGGTACCCCTTATGGTGAGAAGGGTAACCGAGGAAAACACAGACCGTGGAACGTGGAGCAAGTTTGTGAGCAGAAGTGGCAGAGGTTCGGAAAACAGAGACAACCGAAAACCCGGAGATGACTATACTGTGGTGGGGAGCGATGAAGGAGGACATAGGGAATGTCACCACCAACAGAAGAGGATGGGCAACGGTTAATGAGATAGGTGGCAGTTGCGAGCGCCTCAGCCCAATACTTGGGAGGCATAGTGGCGTGGAGCAGGAGCGTGCGAACAGCATTGTTGAGGGTGCGAATGATGCGCTCGGCTTTGCAATTCTGTGGGGAAGTGTATGGGCAAGAGAGGCGTAGGGTAATGTCGCGGGAAGCAAGGAAGGATGTGTTGGTGTGGTTCACAAATTCGGTGCCATTGTCGGCCTGTATGGATTTTAGAGGGAGACCGAATTGTGTGCTAGCATAGGCGGCAAAATTTGCTAAGTGCTGGGAAACTTCTGATTTCTTTCTAAGAGGAAAAGTCCAACAATAATGAGAGAAATCATCAAGTAGCACTATTGCAGCGAAGCAGCACACGCTGCGTCTTGGGATCCTTAATAGAAAACCCAAGAGCGTCAAACTCGATGGAACAATGATTGTCATGAGTGAATTGTCTAACGGAAAGGAGGTTGTGAAGTAGGTTAGGAACAACGAGGGTGTTGGGAAGAAGAAAACGAGTGGATGGTGTGTGAAGAAACGTGTGACCACGAGAAACAACAGGGAGATGGGAACCATTGCCAACAGTGACGACCGAATGAGGTGGGGGGTGGGAAGAGAGGAGTGTACCGACGTCTGTCGTCATGTGAGAGGTGGTGCCACTGTCCATGACCTAGCCACCATGTCCTTGGACAGCCAGTTGGTTGAAGGCGGTGAGAGCCTGAGGTGGAGCGCCGAGGAGGCCAGTAGGGGCAGTCCATGGGTTGAAGCGAAAACAGGGACCGGTCGATGGAGATGGTGGTACGCGGCCACCCTGGAAACCGGCATTGGCGCCACGGCCGGACCTGCCCTGCTTGCCGCGACGGTTGCGGCTGCCGCGACGCCCGTCATGAGCATTGGTGGTTGGAGTAGTGGTGGATGACGTGTAGCCGGAGGAGCCGGCGGAGGTGAGCAGGGTCGTGGCAGCAGCTGAAGGGGCCGCCATGGTCGGAGCAGTGGAGAGACCTTTTTTTTGGCTACCTATAAAAAAGAGGAACTCACAGATGGATCGGCCGATCCAAATGTTGGCGGCTCTGGAGGAGGGAGGGAGGCCGGCGACCGGACAGGTGGAGCACGTCGGCGGCGGCGCCGGCGAGGGATGCTGCGGCGGTCGGCCCGAGGCAGCTCCGCCCGTGGAAGCGGCCGACGGAGGACGACTCTGCCTGAGGAAGCGGCCGGCGGAGGACGGCTCCGCCTGAGGAAGCGGCCAGCGGAGGACGGCGGCCGGAGGTGTCGGAGGAGCGCGGCCGGAGGAGGAGGCGGCGCGGCCTGGATCGGCGAGAGGAGGCCGACGGCGGTGGGACGGCCCGAGGGGAGGTCGACGCCCGACGGCCTGAGGAGGGGAGACGATGGCGCCGGAGGTGGCGCGGGTCAGCGGCCTGGGTGCCGGATCCGAGCGGAAACTTTGAGGTGGCAGCGGCCTGAGGAGGGCGCGGGTCGACGACCTGGAGGCTGGCGACGGCAACCTGCACTGCGGCCAGGAGAGAGGAGCAGCGGAGGAAGGCTCAGAGATCGCAAAAGAAATCTGATACCATGTAGAAGAGTAGAGGTAGAGGAAGATTGGAGCAAACACCACACAGCTAAAGGGCTGGGGTGGCTTGTATATATATTGGCCTGGTGTAGGCATACAAGGAAAGCATATACATGGAAGGCGCATACATGGAAGGGGCAAATAAGGTAAGATATCTAAATATTCTAATACATATGATCATGTATTATCATGATCTTTGAACTTTCCAAGTACTCTTGTAAATGCTGCTATGAGTAACACCAACTCAATGAAGCCTTTCAATTATACCTGGTTGATGCCCAAGACAGTTTAGGATGTTTTTAGAAACAGCAGATTTTATTTTGGCATGTCTTATTTCTAGATTAAGTGGTTTTCTTTCATCTGCATCTCCTAATCATGTACCCGGTTGACCTGATGCAGGTGACAACAAATGACGAGTCTCCAACAGAACACCGGTGAACTGACAGGGGAAGGATATTATTAGAATTGCAGATCTAGCAAATAGCAATATTTGCAATACAGCATCTGCTGGGTCCTGAATTTGAAGAACTACTTGTTGGCAGCATCTCATGTTGAGGCTTTAACTTCCGGCTTAAAATTGCAAGGCGCTGATGCGGCTTTTTTTACAATAGCAATGGCATCGTCCTTTGAGAAACTGTAACTTCATGGGATAGTGGACGACGATCACTAGTCTGTATTTGTTGAAGCTACATTTCACCGCAATTTTGATGATGTTGCTGTATTAATGCCAAAGAACCGGCTGCAATGTGCAGTTGAAGGACACAGCGAACGGCGCTGGTTCAGTAACATGTTTTATCACTGTGGACAATCCTTTGTCAAGGATGATCTGCTTATTTCTAAATATTTATGTGAGACCATGTGAAGGTCACTCCATGGTTGTGATGAGTAATTGATCTTTGGATTAGAGTTTGTGTAAATGTTGAGTTTGGTTTTTGAGGTCTGTGCAGAAGATTGCCCTCTATGACCTCAGCTGTACGCTTATGACTTCTGTTGTACGCTCTTGTCCACTGTTGTTCGATTTTGTGATCGGCAGTCTATCTTACGACTTGGTGGTCGATTGAGGTTCTACGACTTGGTGGTCGCAGGGGCCTTTACGACTTAGTGGTCGCAGAAACCTTTACGACTTGGTGGTCGCAGACGCTTTTACGACCTAATGGTCGGCAGTCGGTTCTATGACTTGGTAGTTGACAGGAAGTCCTACAACTTGGTGGTCGGCAAGAAGTTCTACAACTTAGTGGTCGGCAAGAAGTCCTACGACTTGGTGGTCGGTAAAAGTTCTTACGACCTGGTGGTCCGTAAAAGTTCTTACGACTTTATGGTTGGTAGAAGTTCTTACGACTTTGTGGTCAGTAGGTGCACTAAGACTCGGTCCTTATCTGGGCGAAGAAGGTCTAGATCTGGATGCTGACGACAAAGGTGACCTAGATCTAGACACTGACGACGAAGAATGTCTAGATCCTAGGGAACGGGAGTGCGGGTTGTGGTGGGGAGTGGGCATGCAGGTCGTGTCCTCACGGGAGAAGTGGTCGGAGGGAGTGGAGACTTGGTCTGTGGTGTGTCTAGCTCGAAGGGAGGAGATTTTGGGTTGGGCTACACTTGGGTCAAACTCTGTCGAGCTCTCGACTTATTTAAAACTTAATTTAAATTTGAATCAAACATAAAATAAATCAAACTCGAGTAACTCATGAGCTTCGAGCTTCTCTTACCGCTTTGCCTGTATCCTTGTTCAAAGGGAACCTGTATCCCGTAAGAGCAAGTTTAATAGTACATATATCTGCTACCTCCAATGCATTTCTATGTCATCAAAAGATAATGATGCAGTCAACTCATACAATAAACTGGCTATAAGTTGTCTCCACAAGAGCTCTCAATCATTTAATACATACATGGGTATTGATAATTTAATACATGCATGTGTATAGCAATTAGTTCTATGGGTACATGTATGGATAATGCATCTTTTCCTGTGCTATAGCCTGACTCTTGCATGGGAGTCGGCTTGACTCTCTCTCTCCTTTTCTCTCCCCTCCACATAGGACTCTGCTGACATGGATTCCCTTGTAGCTATCACAGTCAGTTTTATTAAACTTGCTCTAACAGACATGGACACACAATTCGAAGTTGGCCCGCATTCCCTACAAAGGCCACAGTCCGCACGCGTCCCAACCCGGCCCAGCCCAACTTCTCCCCTGCCTCCTCTCTTCCTCTTCCCCCTCGTTGCAAGTCGCGCGATCGCAACACAACACAAAAAAATCTCCCAAATCCGAAAGAAACCCTAACCCTAGTCTCCCTCCCGCCATGGATCTCCTCCAGTCCTCCTACGCGCCTGACGACGCCTCCTCGCCGGAGGACGAGGAGGCTCTCTCCTCCCCAGACTCCTCCCCGCTCCGCCTTCCCTCCAAGTCCGCCGCCCCCGCCGTCGACGACACCGCGCTCGCGCTCTCCGCCGCCGCCGCCTCCACCTCCCGCCCGCTCGACCCCTCTCTCCACCTCGTGCCCTTCAACCCCACCGCCGATCAGCTCTGGGCGCCCGTCCTCGGGCCCCAGCATCCCCACGCCCCCATCTCCTCCGCCTCCGGCCACCGCAACCACAAGCTCGGCCACGTCGAGGACGCCGCGCTGCTCCCCTTCCTCTTCGACGAGCAGTACAACACCTTCCACCGATTCGGCTACGCCACCGACCCCTCCGGCCTCCACATCGTCGGCGACGCCCAGCCCCAGGCGCCCGACCCCGACACCGTCTACAACCTCGCCCCCTCCGAGCACAAGCGCCGCCGCATCCAATCCAAGATGGAGAACCAGGAGGCCATCCAAGAGCCCCTCCCCCTGGAGGCCAAGAACCCAGCGTCCGACGAGTGGATCGTCCACAACAAGCAGAGCCCCTGGGCTGGCAAGAGGGAGGCGCCGCCCGCGGAGCTCACTGACGAGCAGCGGCAGTACGCCGAGGCGTATGCCGCCAAGAAGGCTGAGAAGGAGGCGCGGGGTGAAGGGAAGGGTGAGAAGGCAGAGATGGTGGCCAAAAGCACCTTCCACGGCAAGGAGGAGAGGGACTACCAGGGGCGGTCATGGATCACGCCGCCCAAGGATGCCAAGGCGACCAACGAGCGCTGCTATATTCCCAAGAGGTGTGTGCACGAGTGGGTTGGGCACACCAAGGGGGTCTCGGCGATCAGATTTTTCCCAAAGTATGGCCATCTGTTGCTGTCTGCTAGTATGGATTGTAAGATTAAGATCTGGGACGTGCTTGAATCGAGGACGTGTATGCGGACATACATGGGGCACTCCAAGGCAGTGAGGGATATATCGTTCTCAAATGATGGGACTAAGTTCTTGAGTGCTGGATATGACAGGAATATTCAGTATTGGGATACTGAAACTGGGCAGGTGATCTCGACCTTCTCTACAGGGAAGGTTCCTTATGTTGTGAAGCTCAATCCGGATGATGATAAGCAGCATATTCTCCTCGCTGGGATGAGTGACAAGAAGATTGTGCAGTGGGATATGAAGTCAGGGCAGATCACGCAAGAGTATGATCAGCACTTGGGAGCGGTGAACACCATCACTTTCGTAGATAATAATAGGAGGTTTGTGACATCTAGTGATGACAAGTCCCTTCGTGTGTGGGAGTTTGGCATCCCAGTGGTGATTAAGTATATCAGTGAGCCGCACATGCACTCAATGCCGTCTATTGCGCTACACCCGAACTCAAACTGGTTGGCAGCGCAGAGCTTGGACAATCAGATACTGATATACAGCACCAAGGAGAGGTTTCAGCTTAATAAGAAGAAGAGGTTTGCGGGCCACATTGTGGCAGGTTATGCTTGTCAGGTGAACTTCTCACCTGATGGGAGGTTTGTGATGTCAGGAGATGGTGAAGGTAGTTGCTGGTTTTGGGACTGGAAAAGCTGCAGGAGATTTAAGACATTGAGGTGCCACAACGGAGTATGCATTGGATGTGAGTGGCATCCATTGGAGACTAGCAAGATTGCAACATGTGGATGGGATGGCGTAATTAAATACTGGTAAGTTGACAACATAAGCATATGAACTATAATGCGTTGTCTTTTGTTTTGGTATTACAGCTTTTCACTGCTTTGTGCTAATGCCCCCTTTCTTGTATCGAATTGGGTTGGTAGTCTTTCTTTTAGCTAACAGTAGTAGCCTTTTTTGCTAATGAATTATTATTAGAAGTCAGTCAGTCACAGGATCACTATGCAATTAGAGAAGTAAGATCACTTAGAGAAGTAAGATCACTAACTTAGCTATGGTTCACTTGCAAAAGTCATGGTTAGAATTTGTATGAACTAGAATGCATTATGATTTTATTTGTGATTACAATTATAACTGCTTTGCACAAGGTTCCAAATACCGCTACCGGGATAAATCCCGCCAGGCGGCCGGTACCGGTTACCGGCCGGTAACCGGAAAAACCGGCCGGTAACCGGTAAAAACCCGGTCGAATTTCTCGTGCCAAAATTTGAATTTGAAATCGGTAACCGGAAAAACCGGCCGGTAACCGCCCAAAAAACCGGAGAAAAACCGCTAAAAACCGGAAAAACCGCTAAAACCCGGTTTTTCAAATTTGAAATTGGAAATTCTTAACATATTCATGGCAAAAAGTATGAAGTTAAGCACGGGAGATGCATGGATCTTCCTAATACATCATATTAGTGTTAAACAATGTAAATATCATTCGGGAAACTAACATGTACATTCAAAATTTGAAAATTCCTAATATATTTACGGCAAAAAGTATGAAATCAAGCACGAAAAATATATGCATCTTCTTAATACATTCTATTAGTGTTAAACAATGAAAATATCATTAGAGAAACTAATTTTTACATTCAAAAGTTTAAATTTGAATTAAATAAAAAACCGGCGGTTTTTTTCTCCCGGTCGGCACCGGTAAGACCGGTTACCGGCGGTAACCGGCCGGTTACCGCCGGTATTTGGATCCCTGGCTTTGCACTAGTGCACTCTTTCATGTTGTGTTGAATGGATTGGTGGTGTTTCTTTTAGCTCGAGTAGTTTCAATTAGCAATTATAGCCACAGCACCACATTTAGAGAAGTAAGATCACAAACTTGACTATGGTGTACTTGCATAACTTGCTCCTAGAATTCATGTGGTGGTATCTATTTGTGTGTGACCTAGGTGCAGTTTGAAATTAATTGTCTAGTTGTCTTGTTATGAGCTAGGCATCCACTCCTTTTCCATAGAGTTTCTATGTGCATCATGTTGCCAATAATTGTGTTGGCTCTCCACTCTTTTGCTACTTAATTGCTAAGAGGCGATGCATCTATATTTTCATGTTGTTTTTGTTGTTGATGATGATGTCATGTTTATGTTTCTGTTGTACCGTTGCTCACTTCTATTTTCAAGATATGATAAACATGGCCTCATTGCAGTTAGAGACTTAGCATTATTTTTCTACTATCATTGCTTTGTAATTGTGTTGTGGCAATGGAATAATGTGTTCTACAAAAGAACTCAATTCTATGTTCCACATTCTGCTAAAAATGAATGTCATAGATTCCCGTGCTGTGCGCAAGAATCAGTTAAATGAAAGTTGAGTATATGCTGGTTAATTCATATATTTAGTTGATCTGTTATTATCATATGACATGTACTTTCTTCAGTTGGCTCCATGCCAATTGATTCTAACAGGAACCTGTAGATATGTCTTATTTTTAATTTTCTTTCTTGCAAAACTCTTATGTAAAATTTTACATGGATAATTTCATGGTTGAATTTAATACACTTGAAGAATATTTGTTTGGAAAAAGTCCATTTGACACCCCTAAACTCTTGCTCAATCTATGTTGTCATGGTGTCGCCTAGGCCATTCGCCCAGGCCCTGGAACTTAGGTGAGTGCCTGGGATCGCTGGTCCATGTTGCACATACAATCAAAATAGCAGCTTTTGCTAACATTATTTGTTCATGCTATTAAATATTTGAGTTGTGAAAGTTTTCAAAAAAAAAATGTTGATTCAGCTGCTGAATTGTTGGATGGTCAGTAAAATAGCGTGCCGAGTGACATTGATCTACCATGGTTGCGGTTTAGTGGTGTTCAATACTTCAATGTTACTTGCATTAATTTGTGAAGATAGAATGCTGCTATGCATCACTGACTTAGGATATTATTGAATTATTAAAACCTTGAGGGTGTGTTGTGTACTAATGTTAGTTAACTTAGTTGTTATTTGGAGAATTTGTGATATGCTTATTTAATTACTTGCCAGATGAGGTATTATACGAGGTATATTTATTTAATTCTCAGCCATATAAGGTATTATTTGTTATTTTTATTACCACCAACTAACTTTCACCATGGCGGGCGCCTAGACGTTCAGGCGCCCTATGTTTGCCGCGACTTGCTGGAGCACCGTGACAACCTTGTTCAAAACCGTGCAAAACAACCCCCCCCCCCCCCAACATGCTGACATTGCATGTGATGAGTAAATAAATAAAAATTTTCGTAGCACCCCTCTACCATGTGATCACTTATTTTCTCCTCTCTCTTGCTCTGCCACTGTACTTCACGATGACTGCTGTCACCACCCATTCCCAGGCCATCTCGACTCCTCGTCCCTCTTCTCCGACCACACCTACCTCCCTCTTCTCAGATGAGTGCACAAGGGGTAAGGCGGAGCGCGCCACGGTGTTTTGCATGTGGCTGCGCCAGCTGACGGTGGAGGTGCCCTCACGCCCTAGAGCGCACTTGGCGGGGGACGGAGGACACCGTCTAGGATTGCATTAGCAACGTCTGTGCTCTGCTGTGGTGCATGTTGAGAGATTGCAATTCATTCTAGGATTTGGGCGTGATTTGTTGTGGAAGATGTCCAAGACATGATCTTCTTGCTGCTTGATTGGTTGCATGCTCCAGCACGGCCGTCGCCACCGACACGAACTAATGAATTTGGGCACCACGCATTCAGCTTCTTGCTGCAGCTTCCATGATGTCCTGCCAACTTGAATCCCTAATTTTTTCCCATCTCTTCTTGATTGATTCCTTCCCGTTTGGAATGTTTGAAGAGATGGCTGCTTTGGGATTGCTTAGGACATGTGTATTAACGGTGGATGAGGTCCTTCTTGATGCACAAAGGACTGGTCTTGTGTAATTTCCTTCCCTTGATGAGAGAAGAGATAGAAGAGGGGAGAGAGAGAGAGAGGAAGACATGGGGGAAGAAGAAACACCTTAGAGGCTGATATGTGGGGTCCATTGTATATTTTTATTTTATTTTGCTGATTTGTAAAGAGAGGAAGGTAAGTGGTATCCATGTGGCATCCAAGTCAGCAAAATTGAACACGGAGGTGCCACGCCAGCATAAACTATAGTTAGGTTGATTTCCAGACTTTGGCAAGAGTTTAGGGGTGTCAAATGGACATTTTCCTATCTGTTTATGTGACCTGGCTTGCTTTCTTCCCTAGAAAAGAATGTGCTAAAATGCCTTCTGCGCAAAATTGTGGAGATAAATAAGCTGATGAAATGCATCCAGTATAACCAAAGTTATTTCATTTGTTGACTGTGAGCCCTTCATACCCTTGTTACCATTTTTGTGTCTCTGTGCACCTTTTTGTCCTTGTTATTAGCGTAAGTCCTTTTTCTCCATTTGTTATCTTTCTTACAGTATGGTAGTAACGTGTCATTTTGTGTATGGTACTAACGTCTCGTTTTGTACAACTTGCAGGGATTGAAGTTTCTGTCGTTGAGACAGGGTTGCACTAGATGCTGGGGAGGAATTCATGAAAATCAAATTCACAAGGATTGAACTTCAGGAGATACTGTAAGCGCACATGCCCATCTAGAAAACTGATGTTACGAGTGAAGAGAAAAATTTCTCATGCTCTCAGCTTCCCATGTCAATGCTCTAGCTAAAGCTTGTAGTGTACCATACATATCGCACCGTTCAGTTTTGAACTGTACCATAACTGCTGGTAACCTGTGTTCAGTTTCAGTTCATTTTGTCGATGCCAACTTTTGTAGTAGCCTGAGAAGCGAACTTTACTTCAAAGAATAGTTTCTTATCCCTGGTCTGGGTTTTTCTTATGCTTATGTATGGTGGTGGGTGCTGCTGCTTGTACTGACGTAATCGATGCGTAGGTTCCATCAGTTGTGTTCATAAGATTTTGATCGTGTCAAGTTTACGGTACTTCATTCACATTGAATCTTTTTGATCCCGACTGAACCTTTTTGCACCTGAAACCCTCTAGTATATGTACTAGAGGGGTTCAAAAGGCATGTATATGTTGATAGATGGAGATGATCCACTCACATGGAATTCTCTTTCATTTAGTTGATATCTATGTTGTTTGACGGTGGCGGTAATTTAAGGCCCTGGGCATTGTTTGGACGCAGGAATCTCATTTGGGCTTTTTTTTGGTGTGATTTATGACTTATTTTGCATTGTAACTACTGGTAGATTTTTTTTAGCATAATTAAATTTTAAAAA
Source organism: Dendrocalamus latiflorus (assembly GCA_017311315.1). Taxonomy (NCBI): domain Eukaryota; kingdom Viridiplantae; phylum Streptophyta; class Magnoliopsida; order Poales; family Poaceae; genus Dendrocalamus; species Dendrocalamus latiflorus. Next base: position 26,089,690 of record CM029652.1, read on the forward strand.
ATAAAAATAGAAAAAATAGGTTGGGCTAAATGCAAAAGAATAGAGAAATAAAGAAAAGCTAAAAAAAAGAAAAAAGATCAAAAGCTAGAAAAAGATGAAAATAAAAAAAATTAGAAGGAAGAAGCCGAATCGAGTCCCACGGGAATTGGGAAACTTTCCGGTGTTCCTGTGAACCCCGGAAAGCAAGAGCTGCGGTTGCCATCGGCCAGCATTCAACCATGACTGGGATAGTAAGAGCCTTAGAACCCAAAGGTGTGTTATCGTTTTCAATCATCAACGGAGTCGGCAAAATTACATTGAAAAATGAAATGTGAACTGAGCTGGATAATATTGCGCTGTACACATGGAATAAACAAGACAAAACGGAAGCTCCTGTACGGTGCAATCGTGTCCAGGTGGACATGGCACCACGCAACCGCTAAAATTCTCCTCTCCTTTCTCTCGCTCTCTCTTCCATATCCGGAGTCCCGACACAAGAAAAACTTATTCCTCCCTTTCCTACCTTCCAAGGTCAGAAACGACATGAATCATACTGATTCCTACACCTGTCCATTGGTATCTGGTCCCTTCTCTTCCTTTCCTTCCTCCTAACATCAACTGATTCAATTCGAACAGTCCTTGTATGCTTTCCTTTCCCTCTGCAAACACCACCTTACTTCCCAGGCAACCGTTTCCAGCTCCCGGCCCCACTCTCTCTATATATCATCTGCAAGAACTGGAGGAGCTCACACAAGAGCAGCGAGCAGAAGATCGCCATACCACCATTGGTTAGCCATACAATGGGGTCGTCTGTGGCGGTGCTGTGGCTGGTGGTGGTGGTGGTGGTGTGTGCGGTGGCGTTCCGCGCGCGGCCCGCGGATGCGCTGGCGGCCAACTGGGGCACCCGCGCGCATCACCCGCTCCCCGGCGACATCACCGTGCGCCTGCTCCATGACAACGGCTTCGACAAGGTGAAGCTCTTCGAGGCCGACAGCGCCGCGCTCCGCGCCCTCGGCCACTCCGGCATCCAGGTCATGCTCGGCCTCCCCAACGACCTCCTCGGCCCCGTCGCCGCCAGCGTCACCGCCGCCGAGCAGTGGGTGCTCCAGAACGTCTCCTCCTACGTCTCCAAGTACGGCGTCGACATCAGGTAGCACACCTAGAGATTAAGAAAGCTGGCGGTGCAAGTTGCTTATTTGGAATTAATTAGCGCGTAGACTTGTTTCGGAGGATCATGCATGCATGCATGCATGCTAGCTAGTTAGCATTTCATTTATTTTGCATGCACGTAGTAATTAATTAGCGCGAAATTTAAAGCACCGTTGGTGAACTGACTGGCGCAAGCATGCAGGTGCGTGGCGGTGGGCAACGAGCCGTTCCTCAAGTCGTACAAGGGCATGTTCGAGGCGGCGACGCTGCCGGCGGTGCAGAACTTGCAGGCGGCGCTCGTCAAGGCGGGGCTGGCGCGCCAGGTGCGCATCACCGTCCCGCTCAACGCCGACGTCTACGAGGCGCCCGACGGCCGCCCCTCCTCCGGCGACTTCCGCCCGGACATCTCCGGTCTCATGACCAGCCTCGTCCGCTACCTCCTCGACAACGGCGGCCTGCTCACCATCAACATCTACCCCTTCCTCTCCCTCCAGGCCGACCCCAACTTCCCCGCCGACTACGCCTTCTTCCCGGCCCCCGGCTCGCCGCCGTCCCAGGCCAGCGTCCAGGACGGCAACGTGCTCTACACCAACGTCTTCGACGCCAACTACGACACGCTCATCGCCTCGCTCGAGAAGCACGGCCTCGCCAACATCTCCGTCGTCGTCGGCGAGATCGGCTGGCCCACCGACGGCGACAAGAACGCCAACGCGGCCAACGCGCAGCGCTTCAACCAGGGCCTCTTCAACCGCATCCTCGCCGGCAAGGGCACCCCGCGCCGCCCGCAGATGCCGGACGTCTACGTGTTTGCGCTGCTCGATGAGGACAACAAGAGCGTCGACCCCGGCAACTTCGAGCGTCACTGGGGCGTCTTCAACTACGACGGCTCAGCCAAGTACGCGCTCCGGCTGGCCAACGGCAGGGGCATCGTGCCGGCCAAGGGCGTCCGGTACCTGTCCCGGCAGTGGTGCGTGCTCCGGCCGGATGCCAGCCCGTCGGACCCGGCCATCGCCGGAGCTGTAGCGTTTGCGTGCCAGTACGGCGACTGCACCAGCCTCGGCTACGGCTCGTCGTGCAGCAGCCTCGACGTGCGCAGCAACGTCTCCTACGCCTTCAACCAGTACTTCCAGGCGGCCAACCAGCAGAAGGGCGCCTGCACCTTCAACAACCTCTCCGTCATCACCACCACCGACCCGTCCCAGGGGACCTGCCGCTTCGAGATCATGATCGACACCAGCCGCCAGCGCTCAGCCGCCTCGGCCACAGCCAGGGCGGCCGCCGCGTGGGGCGCCGCGCTGGTGCTGACCTTGGTTGCCCTTGTGGCCGTTTGATGATGGCTGATGACACAGCTAGAAAGCAGAAAGGATTCTTTTCGGTGGAATTAAGGACAGGATGGCGAAAGGATTCTTTTCCGTGGAATTAAGGACAGGATGGCAAATTTTTATTTACCCCTCAGGGTTAATGGGCAGCTGTTGCTAGCGGTCAAAGGGATTATTGTATTGTATTTGTTGGAGGAATTGTTGATGCTGATTCTTTCTGGTGTATATACATGATACAAAGATTCTCCTCTCTCTGTTTTGTTCAGTTTTCTTGGTTATGGTTGAGGCTTGAGACTTCAGAGCGAGAGCACAATAACTTTTAACTGTTGCAACTTGCTGATCCGTAATGACTGGTTTTACAGAAGATGCTGACAGTCTCTCTAGTTATTAGACAATTACATACCATTAGCTCTGTAGTGATCGTGAGAATCTGGTTACAGACATGATTATTAAAGTTAAATAAGCTATCACTGAAGGGGATTAAAAATATCCAATTTATGTTGCTCTCTTTTACTGGATGCACACACAACACACTCGGCTGAGACTGATCAGGCCTGCAGAAATGATAGTGCTTATTGTTCACAGTGGGTGTACTGAAGTTCAGTAACTACATTACTGATTTACATGCATGCCTGAATCATACACCATTTCCCCCCCTTCCTGGTAGGGATCAGAATGTAGCAGCAGTGCAGCAGAGCTTGCCATTGTTATTCTACACAAAACATGCAAGACATATTTTAGATGACAATGGTTTATCAGTACAGGTCGCTGCAAAGCCAAGTAAGCTGCCAGTATCTGTAACTTCTGTAGCTCTCCTCAAACTACTGTGGGAAATACACAGCTTTTCCCCTAGAATGTGTAGTCACTGGACTCCTCATACCGGCGAGAATTGCTCTCGCCACTGAGCACCGCTCCCATGCTTGATGTCTGCACGAGACGGACCAATGATTGGACGACCTCCGACATCGGTGGCCTGAATTCTGGCTCAGGCTGTTGCAGTTGGAAGTGGACAAAATCAGAACCAATGCAGAGAGATTGGGAAGGGAAATGACCACCATGCTGAATGTATTCACCTGGACACAGAGGGCAATTGCGTCCGCGAACCGAGAGAGGGATTTCGCAGGGTAAAATCCCTCCAGTCCTGGATCAACCATCTGATCTAACGCGTCGATGTCATGCAGTTGCGGAGTAGCCCATCGGACCAATGACTGCTGGGACCATGGTTGAGAGCTGCAATAGTTTCAAACAACAGTTTGTTCTATGCAGGATCAAATCTCTCTTCAATTCCTAAACTCGTGAAATTTCAATGGTACAATACCAATTTTGCCAAGAAAATTTTTTAGCACAATGCTTGTATATTCACCTGTCAAATGCTTTGCGGCCGGTCAAGAGCTCTAGCATCACTACTCCAAAACTGTACACGTCACTCTTTTGGGAGTACTGACCGGACGGGGTCACCTCTGGAGCTCTAGATCCTGAGTTCTCACTTGATTCCTGAAGTTGCGATTATATAAGCACTTCAGGAGAAAATTTACATGTAAAGTTTTTCTTTTTGAGAATGTTTGTTGATTAACATCTGAACTGCTTACTTAAGATTGCACAAAAGAATATAATATAACTTCAAAAACGATGACTGAATTAAGGAAAAAAAGATATCAAGGTCGTAATTGGACTGATAGATGACTTCTGTGCTGATTGACTTATTGCTCTGCTGCAGGAGCAATTCCGTTCCATAGGTAATAAGTCAAAGTCAAAGGATACGTTGTGCAACATTATTACCTGGAGTTCCTGGTTGGGAATGAGGTCTGCAAACCCGCAATCTGAAAGATGGGGGTTAAGCTCATCATCCAATAGTATGTTAGATGACTTGAAATTCTTGTGGATGACAGACGGCGAGCAAGTTTCGTGGAGATATCTGAAACATAACACATAGTCAGTTACAGAACAAAAGGACTACCTGATGAATCAGCTTCACTTACTCTAATGCTCTTGCAGAACCTAGCGCAATCTTGACACGGTTATTCCAGGACAATGGTTTGCTGTATCCATCCGACAGGTGAAGGAAGTCATGGAGAGAACCATTCCTGTAAAATTCATATGCCAGCAAGCACTGTCCATGTTCCGAACAGTAGCCATCTAGCTCAGAGAGGTTTGGATAATTTAACTTCGAAATGTTTGAGACCAGCTCGATGAAGAAATCAGATGGATTGCTTGGGAGGGAGGAGAAATTGATTTTCTTCACAGCCAGAACCTGGAAAGTAGCAATTACAAATAAGGCCCTGTTTGGAATGCGGGAATTTTTCCCGATTCCTGCGGGAATTGAACTGTTTCCTGCAAAATTCCTGCAAAATTCCTGTGAAATTCCTCTGTTCCAAACAGGCCCTAAAGCTGCAATGGTGTAACAATAATGTGCAAAAGACAAAAGACATTGTCCATTACTACAACACTGTAAAATCTGACATGAACGTAGAACTAAAAAAAAAGATAAGATTTATACCAATACTATCATAAGATCTATAATTAAAATCTTATACCGAAATTGAGCATGTTTAGTTATTGTGTCACATTAGGGATTAATTACAGATTTGACATTGTCCAGGGAGTAAACTGACAGTCTGAATACTGTACAGCCTATGTGAGCTTAATATGTTCAGTTCCTACTTATGGTGTAGACTCATAGTTACATACCTTCTGATCTGACAACTGTGCTCTGTAAACCGGGCCAAAAGAGCCTTCACCGATCAGATTTTCAGCACTGAAGCTTTCCGTTGCCATCTGCAGGTCTGCCACTGTGTATGCATTCGCTCTGATGGAAGAGAGGTTTATTTTCTTTGTCATAACAGACTTGTTTGTGGGATCATTTTCGTCGAAGGACTTGTGCAAGTTGATTTTCGATGGCGGTTTCAAGTTCATTGAGACAGTCTTCTGCAACCCTTGTTTTCCAGCTGGTGAGACAATGTTGATGGGCCTCAGCTCTGAACAGCAAGCATTGTTTACACTTGAGAACACAAAACTGACAACACCAAGATAATGATGCTGAATAATTCTACCAGTAGCGAGGGTCCAACTAGACTTACGCTTAAATTTTCCTGAAGCAAAAGGGCTGATAGGCTCATTCTTTTCAGGATCTCCTCCAGGTTGACGCCTCATAGATTTCCTCTTGAGCAAAAAGAAGGCAACCATTGCGCCAAGAACCACCAGAGATATGACAATTCCGGCAACCGCCCCACTTCCTACTTTGGAGTTTTTGCCGCCACCACCGTTACCGCCACCACTTCCACTTGATGGACTATTGTTACTGTTACTAGGACTTCCGGTAGAAGATGGCCGCAGCGGAGGGGTGTATGGTGTAGGCCGTGATGCAGGGCTGTTGCTAAATGAGTTCCCACTTGTCCTACAGTATAAAGCCTGAATTACAGTACCCATCCTGAAAATGCAGGAAATGTGACAGGCTGATAAGGCCAGTAAAAATGCTTACTGCAGATTGCTTATGCTCTTTAGCTTATCAGGAATCAACCCACTGAATTGGTTATTTGCAACATTGCTGCAAGCAGTAGTAACAAGGGTTTGTCATAATTGGATCACCAAGAGAAAACAGGCGTGAATCTTACTGGGTGGCAAGTTTATCAACTTACAGGTCCATCAGAGGGAGATCAGAGAGGACATCAATCGTACCGGTAAATTGGTTGTTCTGCAAATAACTGACAATAGTGTATGTTGTTATTTTAATTCTAAGAACCATTATTACTAGTTTGAACAACAAATCCATAACGAAGGATGGGAAAAGAATGGCCTTACAGCGCGGTCAAAGTCGTTAACGAGCTGAAGCTTTCTGGAAGAGTGCGAGAAAACGTGTTGTATGAGAGGTCCCTACAATAGTTAGTTTGGGTTTAATGATAATTTGTCAGAATTCCTACTAAAAGATATGGATGGAGCTCTATAGTAGCCTAGCAAGAAAACGATTGTTCAGATATAAATATAAACTCACATTGTTGTTAAGTTGGTGAGTTGGTTGAACATAACATTGATGTCTGAGAGCTGATTATGACCAAGATTTCTACATCAAAGAGAGTGATATGATTTGGTGGGATGTAATCAAAGTCCTAGAGAAGGTGACAAATTATTATATGAACAAGAAACCTACAAATACTTAAGTGCAGCCATTTGGGAAATAGAGTAAGGTAAGGTCCCAGTGAAGTTGTTCTTCTCAAGATTTCTGCAGGTCAAATTCTTTGTCAGAACTAAGAGATTGGTCGACGCATACAAGAGGCCATTCTTGAGTTGTCAGTCAAATCATAACTTACAGTCTCTCAAGATTTGAAGGGAGATTATAAGGGATATCACTTCCACCAAGATTATTGTCGCTCGTATCACTGCAGCGATAAAAGACATCAAACCAACTGCTGTAAAAGGCACATCATGTAAGCATCAGTACACTGAAAGTGTGCAGAATATTTAACTTACAGATCAACTAATGCAGTCAGCATATTCATGTTGTATCCTAAAGTCCCTTTAAGCCCCATACCGGATAATTTTCTGCCACAATTTGGAAGAAACAAAAAACAAATCAGAACAATAAGATGTTTATCACAGAAGCATGTCCACTTCAGTGTCACCTCACATTATTGTCACTCTTGAACCAGAGCAAGTGATTCCAAGCCAAGACTGGCCACAAGGGTCACCGTTCTGCGACACCCAGTTTGTCAGCTGCGATGGCAAATTCAAGGTGGTGTAGAAGGCGTTGAGGGCAGTCACTGCATAGGCAAAAAACATCAACTGAGACAAGATGATAACAATGGAAAGTTGCATAATTCCAGTTAAACGACCATGCTGATCAGCCTCCTGATGCTGGCTATACAAAGAAATACTAGTATCTAATGGAAAAGGGTAGCTTAGGTAACCACAATATCTGCATACCAATGAAAATTATGACGAGACCAGGCATAAAAGGAAGTGAAGAGAAATGAATTAAAGAACAAGGCACATCTTTTCTTCCTTTTTAGATAAAGGATATAAAATCCGACCTCTATATCCACGAAGGATATATACAGCCAAATGTTACACGAGCTCTTAGGCTCAAAACCTTAAAACTGAGGTACATAAAACAACATGAAAGATAGCTCAAGGACTAAGAAAAAAACTAGAAAGGCTAAGCTTCAACACTTGTCTCCGGATAGGACAAACAACACCACCAGAATAATGATGACAAAGTAGAAGCCCTCTGCCAAACTAATGAAATTTTATCACCTCCAAACCCAAATTTCCAATCAATCACAGTATGATGAAGCAAAAATATAAGAATTTTGCCCACTTGAAGTAAGAAAAGTCAAAGAACCCGGGGGGGGGGGGGGGGGGGGCACAAGGAACTGACACAGGTCAGCAATATTGGCATCACCCCTGGGAGAATATGATTGGTTACAGAACTTTCAGCACAAATGGGCTATTCTCCCAAATTCTGGAATTTGATCAACCCAAAACCCAGTATTAGAAGCTCCCAATTTCAGAGATCATGAAAACTAAAACTCATCAGCAGCAGAAAGAAGCAACCAAACGAGTACCGTTTCTTGCTTGCCTAAGTGCTATAACAAGCAATACCTATAGGATTCCTATGCACATATAGATATTCCAACGGATCCAAGCCCGGTAAGAAAACAAATCATCAAAATAAATGATCCGGAAGCAGATGAAAGATTGCTATTATGGCAGTCTGACCACGAACGACAGAAGGGGAAGAAGCTTCAAGAACTGAACTTTCCATCCATTGCTGAGCAAACCGACACAGAAAACAAAACTAAAACTGGGGGGAAATGCAGTGTTCTTGACTTAACAAAGTGAAGATATATACTTTAGTTCAAGAAAGATGACTGCATAAACGTAACAAGAATCGCTAACCATCATCTGAGTTAGTGTCGGCAGTGACTCCCGTGAAGGTGGTGGCCAAGAGCAGCGGCAGCAGCACTCCAGTAATGCCAACCGCCATGCATCTAGCTCCTGAAGCTGCACAAGTTCTTGCCTTCACCATTGCAATATTCTTTTGGAGAACTCCAAGAAAGGTAATGGAAACAAAATTATCTCCCCTTTTGTTCACTCCAGTATATACAGAACAAAACTCTGTGTGTGTGTGTCTCTCTGTCTTTCTCGGTGCCTTATATATTTCTTTTGTCAACAAGCTAGAATCAGGGTTAGGCAGAAGAGGCCTTGGAAAAGAGCTTTTCACAAACCATATCAGAACAAGGTTGTAAAATTTCTCTTTTACTACTACTTCTCTTTCTAAATAAAAAGTGACTCCTTTACTATACATTTTTGCCATATCGGGACTGTTTAGACACTATTCCTCCTGGTTGTTGGACTCGTACCCAATGGGCAGTGTTCTATATTATACCTGTCTGTCAACAGAAAAGCTAGAGGAGCACGACATGGACAATTCCTGTTCCAATTAGGACTCGTTTGCAACGCGGACGTGAAATTTCCGAATCACCCAATCCACAAGAAATGCAACATGAGGTATTCATCGCGACAGTCACTTGGATCCGGTTATGCAAGACGGAGTATCCGGTGTATTCGATCGAAACGCGTGGGCAATCTCATCTCGAAAGGGAATGGATGCTACATTTCTACAGGCGGGGGAACAGCAACATCACACATGCGAGGAGTTCTGTCCATCGAAGCTGATCTGTAATACCCCAAATTTGTAAAAGGGAAAATGATAGCGTTTAAGAGCGTAGTTTGTCGTCAGACCCATCGACCTTTTTAGAGTGTCGATTTAGTATCGCGCGCAGAGGTTCCCAGACCATCCCAGGACGGTCGGCACCGTCTAGAGAGCCGTATATCTAGCGCTCTCAGAGGTTCCCGGACCGCCTAGGGACAGTCGGCACCGTCTTGCGTTTCGGGTGTTCATCATCCGGCAAATCTATCTTACCTTTTCACCGTCTTACCGCTGCAGTAAAAGAAGCCCCCAAAGCCAGCACAACCGTGGACCAAAATGCCCCTGAGCAGTCAGTTATATGAGGAAGGAATGGGAGGGCGATTCGGTCATTTCATAAATGCAAAGGGCAGCCCCCAACCATGCCCATATATGCTAGTCCCATGCAGCAAGCCACGTCTCCTCAACTCATTTCTCTCGGTCAAGGTAAGAACAAAGCCTACATGTAGCAATACTCCCTCCATTCCTCACACGGCCAAGCCAAGAGCCAGCCCAAGACATCAAGCACAACCAACACATTTCGGCCAGCACCAGGTAAGCTCAAGGTGAGCTCCCATTCAGAAGACCACCACGCACACATAAGAAAAGAGTGAAGAAGGGGAGCCAAGGGAGGCGTGGTGGCGCTGGCGACCGAGGGGGCGGAGTCGTGCCAGAGGAGGCGACCGGCGGCCGTAGGCCGTGCCGGCCGGCGACAGCCGCGCCTCACAGTTGCGCGCACGGGGAGGCGAGTAGGAGCGGGCGGTGGTGAGCCCAAGGGGGGGGGCCGGTGCGCCCGTGCACCCGTGCGCCGCCTGGGAGGAGCCAGCCGCTCGGCCGAGCCCGCGTGGTAGGGGGAAGGAGAGGGGAGGAGGCGGCGATGAGGAGGAGCCGGTGGCGGCCCGGCAGCCCGGCGGCCGGCGCACCCACGCGCCGCCGCGTCACCCTGGGGGCCTGACCGGTCAGCTACGCGCGCGAGGACGGGGGAGCCCAGGAGGCGGAGAAGGCCGGCGGATCCAGCGGCCGTGCCGCACGGGAGGGCGTGCCCCGCCACGCACGCGTTTGGGGAGGCGGCGGGGTCCGGCCCCGGCCGGATCCAAGATGGGGGAGGTGAGCAGGGGGCGCCGGCGGCGGTGAGCCGAGGCCGGCAAGCCGGTCTCGCCGCGCGCGCCGTTGTGCCGCCCGGCGCAGAGCATGGGGGCGCCGCCCGAGTGAGACCAGAGGGGAGAGGGCGGAGGGAGGTAGGGCGGCGGGAGAGGGGCCGCCGGCGGTGAGGGGGCCGGCCGGCCTGGCGCGCCGCCGCGCCGCCCCTGGTTGAGGCCGGTTCGGCCGAAAGAAAGGAAGGAGAGAGAGAGAGCCAGGAGATGAAGTGAAAAGGAGGAAGGGGGCGGCCAGGAAAGAAAAAGAAGGAAGAGAGGAAAAGGGAAAGGAAAAAAAAGGAAAGAAAAGAGAAGAGAAGAGAAAAAAAAAGAGAAAAGAAAAGAGGAGAAAAAAAGAGAGGGAAAAAAAATGGGTTTGGCACCTGCGCGATAGGTCCCTCAAAACCCGGGCGTTTACGCCAGCGATCGGGATTTGCACTTAGAGCCGTTGTTCTCCGTTTATGCTCTAGTTTTATTTGCCGTTGAGTCGGGTTAACCTGTGCGCAGGTGGAGGTCCCGGGTCGGAGCCGTCCACGCGTCATCCCCGAGACTAACCAGGCAAGTGCATTGTAAAGCGGTGAATTCGGGTAGTGATTTCGCTTAAATTGAATGATTTGGGGTAAGTTTACCTTTACCGGGAGCATATTTAGAAAAGATGAATAATGAACATTAAGACATGATAAGTTGAAAAGCGTAAAGGAATTTGCAAGGGCATGGTAGAACAGTGGGTTGGGGCGAACGATTGATATCTTTATGTCTTCTGTGACATGTTCTACAGTGATTTATGATTTCGTGATAATTATACCTTGTTGAGTGTTGCTTATGAGTAAGTGTTAATAGTGGAAGCATGTTGCATTATGCATTGCACTCATACACAGACAACAGGACCTACCTCGGTGGGTACTATGCCGGTATAAGATACAGACAGATCACAGACGCATTGCATGTGGCATTGCATTCATGAGTGGTCCACAAAACTGGGAAGTGATGGCGGTAGAATAGTTACAGAGATAGTGATGTACAGTCCACAAAAATGGGAGGTGGTAACCGATTAGTAGTATAGGCTAAAGCGATGAGAAAGAAGTGCATGTGCGTAAGCGTGATGAACAGATCATCGAAACGTAAAGTGGCTAAAGGGAAAAGAGGTTAACTGAAAAAGTGGTTAATGAAATTGGAATGATAATGGTCTAATGAAGAATTAGTAAGAGTTGCACAGGTGGTAACATCTTGGCCCGGTGAGCGGGCGGGGTGTATGCAAGACGGAGTATCCGGTGTATTCGATCGAAACGCGTGGGCAATCTCATCTCGAAAGGGAATGGATGCTACATTTCTACAGGCGGGGGAACAGCAACATCACACATGCGAGGAGTTCTGTCCATCGAAGCTGATCAATGGCCTTTGTGGGTCAGTCGTGGCTGCCATACGCTAGCTACAGCAGCAGAGATGCTGTAGCTAACAGAGGTGTACATGTGTAGGTGCTCTTTTGGTGATTTGGTCCGGATACGATGTTTGTGATCACGGAAAGCGGAGGCGACGCGTGAGGGAAGATTTAACCATGTTTGTTTGAGATTTTGGCCTAGTGTTGTGCGTGACAATTAGACGAGCAGCATGGGCGGCATGGGCATGACGGCACTACAGAACACCGATGTCCTCTCCTCCTGTCCTTCCTTCGGCCAGTGGAGTCCTTTTTGTTGCTTTCCTCTCCCTTCCTCTTTATACAACGGCCTATGAAATTTGAACGCTTTTGGCACTATTGATATCCGAAATTTCTGAAATAGCTCCCCTAAAAACGAAATTCCCGATCTAGCCCCCTGCCAACCGCACGATTTACCTGGGAGTGACACGTGGAAATCGTGCGGCCGGGGAGCGCACGACACCGAGATCGTGCGGTCCCGACCGCACCACTCGGCTGCTGTCGCGTCGCGGGGAAACGGTGCGGTGCACGAGCGCACCACTCGAGTGGTGCGGTGCCCGACCGCACCACTCGGCGAGTCGTGCACCGCCCCACCGCACCACTCGGTTGGTGTACAGGATTAGGGTTTGCACCGGATTAGGGTTAGGGATTTGCGCAAAATATAAGTTTTATTTTTTGTTTTGATTATATAGTTACATAAATATTATGCATATACCTGTAATATATTTTTTAGAGTGTGCATCAGATTTATAATATAGAATAGGAGATGCAAAAAAATATAAAATATATTTTGAAAATTCGTTATGTATTTGCAGATGATACATGTAGGAATTATTTTTGTAGATTGTTTTTTTGAAATATTTTGGTACGTTGTTAATGGTGTTTGAAAAAAATATGTATTTGATGTGGAGTGGAGTTTACTGCTAGTGTAAATTTTTTTGCAATTATGAAAATTAAGAATTTTGGTTGGTAGAGTACGAACGAATTTTGTGTGAAGTAACGATTGGTGTATTTGTGATTTTCGTACATTACTGACCGTGAAAATATGTTGAACTGGCAATAACATTTTTCGATCATGTTATGTTGTTTTATTGGAAGAAATTTAATGAAATTTTTTATGAGTACAACTGTGATAGGAACAATTGGACGAAAGGAAGGAAAATGATATTGAACACGTGGGAATCATTGAATGCGAAAAGACGAGATAATAAGCTTAGCTGAATAGAAATAAACTTCATAATACAGTTGGGCTTAACATGCCGCGTACATTTTTATTACATGCATAACATATAGCATGATATGCGACTAACCCACCCAACTGCTCGTACGACCTACTGTGTGGACCGGGGCCACTTTCCCTTCCTTGCCCACTCGGCGTTGAACTCCTCCGCGGACTCTTTTGCCTTAGTCGCCATTTCCCTCTTTCTCTCGCGCTCCATCTCGCGAGCCTCCCGCTCCCTACGCGTGCACGCTTCGAGATGAGTTTGCGTCTCGCGTTGTATACGCAGGGTGTGCTCGTTCTTGCGGCGCTCCTTCTCCAGCAACTCCTTGTCCCGTGTGACATTCCACTCCTCGAAGTCGAGGGTCCATTGGTCCGCAGGGTGGATCTAAAGATCGATCCATTTGTGATAGCCACACAGGGGCTCCGGATACTGTAAATACAGCAGAGAGATTGTTAGTGCGTGCTGTGAAGGAGAAAAGGTAAGAGAAAATGGTGCATGTGGTCGTTACCGGCTGCTGATAGGTTGCGGTGTCAAAACGGTGGTTGGGGTAGTCACGTATAGACACATTGCATGCAGGAAATAAAGGAATGCAGCACGGGCGAGGGAATCCCGCATGCAGGAAAGAAACGAATGCAGCACGGGCGGGGGGCTTTCGGCGGTGATGGGACGCCACCGAGTGGTGCGGTCTCCCACCGCATCATTGGCGGGTTGGTGCGCTCGGGCGCCGCACCATTCGCGGTGTCGTGCGGTCGGGCCCGCACCACTAGCCCGTCACATCGCCCAGCCGAGTGGTGCGGTCGGGGACCGCACGACCTCGGTGTCGTGAGCTCCCAGACCGCACCATTGCCACGTGTCAGCTTCCGGTTAAATGGTGCGGTCGGCTGGGGGCTAGGTTTGGAATTTTGTTTCCACCGGCGTTATTTTTGGAATTTGCCGCAGCAACAGTGCCAAAAGCGTCCAAATTTCACGGCCTATGGGGAGTGGGCCCTCCCCCTCCCCCTCCCTGGGTCTATTATTGGCTTGGTTGAATCAAAGCATTTCATACTGAAGTTCTAAATCATGTCATTTTCTCGTAGATTCTCATTTTATTCATGAGACTAGTCCCATTTTTAGAGCAGCAACTTTGCCCGCAAAGCTAACATTTATTGACATAATTGTTGTGTTATTTTTGGCCCGTTCGTTGGTTTAAGTGTCCACTAAACACACATACAAGTCCGTTCGTTGGTTTAAGTGTCCACTAAACACACATGCAAAGGAGGAGCTTATCAAAAATCTATCTATATCTTAAAGTTTATCAAAAATCTATCCACAAATTCTATATAGTGGTAAATCCTCCCTAAGGATTAATTTACTCGCTGAAACTACTACATGACACTTGCGTGACAATCTTAGTAGATATAGGATCAATGATAACCGATTAAAAGGAGGTGAATAGGAGGTTCTAAAAATTCCCACTCTATGTTTAACAATTCTAACACAAATGATCAATTCTAAGAGTCTAGCACAAGTTAAGATCTAACTGACTAAATTTTCTAAAGCACCATAAAAATATCTCAACTGAATACAATTCTAGCTATATAAGATATATCAATTCAATGGCTAGGAATGTAAATGCGGAAGAGTAAAAACAAGAGATAACCACAATGGAGACACACAATGTTTTCTCGTGGTATCGAAGACTTGCCGGTCTTCACTAGTCTATATTGAGATAAGTCCAAACGAGTTGTATTGGCTCTACGAATTAAGCCTAATAACCTCAAGTCCACTAGGGTTGTTCTTCCTTCACTCTAGATATGACGAGCACCACACCACTCACAACCAGTGTCGGGCTTCTTCACAACCTTCTTGAAGAGATCACCGCGCAATCTTCTCCTAAGCCATTTAGGTGCTAGCAAACACCAAGAGTAACAAATCACAGCTCTTGCTTGAGGAGAAATACATGCCAAGAGGATCAACAAATGATGCATATGCACTTCAATACTCTCAACTACCTCAAAATATGAAATATGAGCAAATGAGTAGTATAGAGTACATCAACGGCTCTAATGTATTCCATGAGGTCAAAAGTTATTGCCATGATGTGCTGGTGAGGGGGTATTTATAGCTCCCAACTTGAAATTCGACCATTTGAGGCCAAACTCCATAAAATTCAGTAGGTGCGGTACTACCACCATGTATGACCAGTACTATTGCACCTACTATTGAATGGATCTTTTGTGTCCAATTAATGCATCTCAACTAGCTGTTGGACTTAAAGTACGGTACTACCACCATGTATGGATGGCACTACCACACGGTGGTAGTACCGCTCGTTAAAATTGGTACTACCAATTTACAAAGCTTCAAAATTGTCCCAAAACATGCTCTTTGCAAAAAAAAACATACCCCAAGGAAATTGGTACTACCGCACTGCGGTAGTACCACTGCTCAGTGGCGATATTACCATCGGCTAGTAGTACCGCTGTAACACCCTGCTCATCCTTTGAACCTGGAATGCTACCACCATTGCATAATATTACCATTTGCAACCACTGCTAATAGGTTTAAGCAACATTAGCTCTCTTTACATCTTAACAACACGATAACCAACATATTATCTTAACACTAGCTACTTAGGCAAGGCATTAAAGTCTAAATACAGTAACTAATGTGATGTGTGAATTATTGCTTGTTCATGGAAAATGTCCGTGCTACTCCGGCTCGTGCATGCCAACTTCAATGCTCACCTAAAAAAAGAAAGTAAGAGTGAGTTCGAAAACTCAGCAAACACATAATAGAATGATAAACGCTATCAAACACATAAGTAATCATCTAGCCATGTCATACCCCACATGTTTCAACATAACCATAGACATAGACATGTTCTCCACATGCATCATCATGTTCATATTATTATTCTCATGTCTCATCATTGTCATTCCATTAGTGTAATACAACACTACTCTATATACTCATTTGCTCATCTCATTGCATATACCTGTATAACCTGAGTGAACACGCATTGTCGGACACATTGCCAATTTCCTTTTATTTCATATGAGAATCACATTGCCAATTCCTTTTATTTTTTATTCCAAATTTTTGTTATTTTTAGTTGTTATTTTTATTTAATATCGAATTTTAGTTTTAGGTTAGAATTTGTACACAATCCAACTACTAATTTTTATCTAATTTTTTTTGTAGGTTATAATGTATATATAAATCCAACTGCTAATTTTTTTAATCTTTTTTTAAATTTTAGCTCAATCTAGGTTTTAATTTGGAGTTAATATGAAAATCAAGTGGCTTATTTTATTTTATTTTTTATTCCAAAATTTTTGTTATTTTTTTATTGTACTTGACCTGTACTCTTTCTTTCAATGTAAGAGTTATAACTCAGGTTCGCTAGATGAATAGTTAGGTGCTTTTTTTAATAATAATATCTAATCGCTACTATAGTTCAACTTACTAAGAGTCTACTAGTTCAAGGGCAAGATATTTTTCCTTTTTGTGAGTAGATCTGAGCGGCGGTGACCCAGTCGGCGTCGCCATGGCCAGATCTGGAGCGGCAATGCCAAGCGAAGCTGGCAGTGTCTCGCATGGTGGTGGCCCAAGAGTAGGGAGAACAAAGCGTAGCGAGGGAGGTGCAAGAGAAGAGCCGACGAAGAGGGCGGCGGTGCCTGGAGGTAGAGCAAATGGGTTGTCGGTGGAGTGAGCAAGAGAGAGGGCATACTGAGCACAGGGAAATGTAAAGGGAGGGCTGATAGGTCGATGGGGGGGGGGGGGAGAGGGAGGGCATATATATACATATACATATATGTATGTATATGTATAGACATACATACATACATACATACATACATACATACATACATACATACATACATACATACATACATACATACATACATACATACATACATACATACATACATACATACATATGTACGTACATACATATATACATACACACATACATGTATGTATAGTTTTCGGCCATACTACCTAGATAAAACAATATATTTTCACATCAGCAACACATGGCAGCAAACAATAAGTGCACAAAACTAGAATTTAAATACAAACACATCAATCGATTTTGAATCGATAGAAGATTTACCATCGAGACACGTCGACGTAGCATATTTTTATATTTCCATGAATTAAATCGTAGCATATGTATTAAATGCAGGCGACTTTCCGAGCCAAGAGAACGGACTCCACCTGAGCGTGTCTGAACTTGGGAGCTACTACCAGTTTTCAGGCAAGCATGCCTTTGACCATCTTGACTAGTGTATCTTCGCTAAAAACAAGTTATTTTCTTTTTTACAATATTATCATCAATTGTATCAAATGAATTTCTATTTAATTTAGATAAATGTTGAGAAACTGATGGATGGGAATGTTGTAAACTCAATTGAAGGAGCAATTGGCTTGTAGTGTATGTATCTAGTGGCAGAGGGTGCTTTTGGGTAAAGTGTTACAAGCCTATGTAGTGCTAAATAAAACCGTGAATTCACTCCTGTCTTCTGGGCTAGAGGCTACTAGGACCAAATGGGGGTTCTATCTTGTCATGTGAGATTTCCAAATTTAAAATCTAAAATATTCTCCAACATAAAAACACTTATTTTCGAGATGATGTGATATGAGATAGAATCCATGGATGTCAGCTAATGTTCATAAAGTGGCACATTTACTATTAATGCTTGTTGAGTATTTTTGTACTCATTCTTGCTACTATTCTCCTTTGTTAGAGACTAGTCCATCTGGAGATCTATCCGGTACAGACAATGCCTACGCAGAGGACAGCTATACCGACGGGATGGAGTTGATCCTAAGTATGCCGTGTATGAGGTGGATGCCCTATATGAAACGTGGGACATGTAACCGGCTACTAGTATATCGTATATAGAACCTAGGGTATATTAGCATGCTTATATTCTTAGTTTTAGTACTTGTATAATTATTGACTAGAAGTACTCCTGTTCCTAGTGGTATTGTAATAATCAGGCAACTAAATGCCTTGTTAGAGACTTTAGCTCTTCGTGTCAATGTTATTGTAATATTATGAAACGGTCTCTAATTATTGTTCTACTGTAATGTTTTGATGTAGCTTATTAGTTAATAAAACATAAATTTATTCTATTTTATCGGATAATAGCCACATACTGGTGCATCCCCTAAGGTAATAATGGCCCGGATCAATCACATTATAGTCCTTCGAAATTTTGTTTCTGTCATATAAACTTTCTTGATCGTGTTGTGTTCTATTTTGGTCCATGTCATAAAGTTTTCCATTTTGTGCTATGTTGGTCCAACTTTGACTACAAATATTTATATTCTATCGAATGCCTATATTAAATAATGCGAACAATCCGTACTATTTTCCACGCATACCTAATGTCTAGCTGAGCGAACACTTTTTTTTTTGTTGAAGAAAGAGCGAACACAAATTTGGTTGGTTTGGAGGAATCTATGCTTATTAATCCAATACATCGGTTGTGTAGCATCAAACGAAGGAGTAAGCCGGTCAACAACGAAATGGAATCAGACTACCGACACCGACCGACAGTCCCTGTGCCAACACTGCACTGCTGCACGTCTGTTTAGTTAGCCAAACCAAATGGCCCAAAACCTGGACTGCCTGCAGGCTGCAACAAATTTATGTGATTTTTTTAGATTGATAGTTTATCATTTATGATTTAAATATTTAAATTTTGGTTATTTATAAGAGGTAGTACGTAGAGGAAAATAATCGCATACAATTTTAGCCGATACAACTGAACTCAGCACATTTTTTACTATAATTTTTTATTAATTTTGTTTTAAAAAACACATTGTTTAAAAATAGTTACTATAAACATAATAAATATAAGCTAATTTTAAACTTAAAACAACCCGGTCCTTAATCGAGCGGACGGAGTAACAAACATACCAGTCCCACTACTACATGTAGGACTGCACTGCACGTCAGATCAAATCAATCAATCAGACTCTCTCCCGTGCTCATCTACCAGTACTAGACCCATTTTGGTGTGATCCCTGCTGTCAATTGGGCGATCAACGGTTCTAGGTCCTCCTGCAAACGGATCAGTTTTCTCAAGGTCGTGTGAACATTATTTGTTAGTCAATCAAGGCATGAAATGAGAAGCTATAGTTAAGGCAACTTGGATACATGCATGTGTAGGGTTTATCATTGGAGGGCATATGTATGTATGACAATGTGAATCTAGCACGTGTAGCGAGGAAGGAACTTTCTTAGAGATAGACCCTATTTCGTGTATGTGTGATAATGTGAATCTAGCATGTGCAGTGAGGAAGGAACTTTTCTAGAGACAGACTCTATTTTGTTTTTATGAAGTCACCCTCAGATAGGCTACACGTGGCGTACACGTACAAATATCCGCACAAGGCCCTCTCTCTCCTCCTTTTCCCCCAAAACCGAGCACATCCTATTCTTCTTCCTGCCTCACAACTTGATCTGCATGGAGGCCTTCAACCATGGCTTGCCGACCATTACCTTCCGACCACGGCCTACCGACCATGGAAAAGGGGGAGGAAAAAGACCTGCGCTCGTTTTGGGGTAGAAAAGGAGGACGGAGGGTGCCTTGCGGGGAGATTCATGTGTGTGTGCCACGTGCAGCCTATCCGAGGGTGACCCCATGGAGACGAAATGGGGTCTGTCCGTAGAGAAGTTCCTTCCGTGTAGTGATGCTTTGGACTTATGGAGAGTACTAGCATCTCCCGCGCTCGATAGTTTCTTTTAGCAGTCCACAAAGGAGAGGTGCTACGTCAAATGGGTATGGTCGGATGGTGGAGCAAATTTGGGTTTTAAGCACAAGCTTCTAGTATTTTTACTGTAGCTTTTTCCCCCATAGTAGCAGCTGTTAGTTCTTTTAGCGTAATTAAATTTTAAAAATAAAAAGTTATATCGTCATGGATAATACATAGGAATAAGATAAAAAGAAAATACAAAAATTTCTAAAAAACCAGAAAAAGACAAAATTAAGAAGTTACAAGTCGGAATCAGAAGCTCAAATGAGTGGGGCAAAAGGGGTTATGTAGCCTTAACTAATTCATGTGGACTTAGCATGGAGCAATTCCTTCCTAGGTGCATGAAGGGAGGTACTCCCTCCATTTTTGTTTACTTACTTCCTACGATCCATATTATCAAACTTTCTAAAGTTTAACTGTTAATAGATTTGAAACTATCTAAATTAGTTATATAAAAATTATATCATTATATTTATTGTTAAAAATACTTTAATAATATTATAATTTTATTAGTATATCTTAGTGTAAAGTTATAAAAAATAGCAATCAAAATCAAACTCAAAAACCTAAAAAATAAAAATGTAAGTAAAAAAGAATTATTGTATCTTCTCAGATTTTGTATCCTATCCTATAGTGCGTTAAATAGGGAGGTACAACTTTGCTTCATATTTTGTTGATCCATTATGGAACTACTTTTATTGGAGTACACACACTAAACTCTGAAGGAACGTGTACCTTAATTTGGGCTCGACAAGGCCTGAACAAGGAAATAGTTACTACCGCACCTTACTTACGGTCATATCGCTAGACGATGGTACCGGTCCTCTGAAAGTATCTAGATTTCTAAAAATAGTTTGGTAATTAATGATATTATGTGAATATAGGACTAACATATTTACTGAGTGTTTAAAAGGTTTAGTCCAGATGATGAATGTGAGATGCATACTAAAGATCAACATGAAGATCAATATGGCTCAAGACAAAGGTATAAGTAGTTCAGGATCCTGGTCTTAGAAAAAAGGGTGGAAAACCGGATTATAGGATAAATGCTGTATTATTAAGAGAAATCATGGCTAGTAACTTGATAGTATGTTCTTATGTCATTGGATCAATTTAGAATCATGGATGCACTTAAAGCTAAAAATTGACAGCCAAACTGCGCACTATCAAGAATATCGGACGTATCGAAGTGTAAACTGTAGTACTGCATTTTAGAAGTGCTGACAAAACGAGCGGTAAGTTTTTTCCCAGAGATCATCCTTGGAATTACTTTTGCCACTTTGGAAAATGGAAGTACCGAAGTCTTAATGGTGGAACTATCGTAGAGTGCAAGTACCACAATTCTTGAGCAGAACTATCGGAATACGGAAGCTCCGAAAATTTGAGCGATACATTTTTCTAGAGAGCGCCAACTTTTGGCCTCGAAGCAAACGGAAGTATTGCGCCGAAATTTCGGAACTACTGCGATTACAACAGTGGTAGTACCGCGCCGACTTTCAACGACTAGTTCAGAAGCTCTGAAATGACTGTTACTGTTGTGTTAGAATAGGTGCGGTAGTACCGGCCAATGAATAATGGTAATTCCGCTTGCCCTGATTTTTTAGGGATTGCCTTGTAACGGCTAGATTTGGTTGATGGGAATATAAATACTCCCCCACCTACTCAAAGACTGAGTTAGACACTTCATTACAACATCCTTGAGCATAGAACATTCAATACACACCTCAATTGCTTTCATTCTATTCATGTGAGGTAGTTGAGCCAACATCAAGTGCATTGATCTAGTTGATCTTTTGGCACTTGATTGCTGTCAAATGAATTATTGGTTTATTACTCTTAGTGCTTGTTAGTACCTAGACGGTTTGGTGGGAAATTGCGAGGTGACATCTTCAAGAAGATTGTGAAGAGGCCTGGTGCCGACTTGTGAGTGGTTTGGTGTCGACCATCTCCGGAGTGAAAGAAGGACAACCACTAGTGGATTGAGAAATTGAGGCTTAATTCGTGGAGCTGGTCCAAGTCTATTGGGCTTTCCTCAATGTGGACTAGTGATGACCGGCAAGTCTTTGATACCACGGGAAACTTCTCAAGTCATCTTGTGGTTATTTCTTTTCCTCTACATTCTACACTTATATTTCTAGCTTGTGATTGCTAAGATTGTCTTATTTACCTATGCTAGAAATATATTTGTAGAGACTAGTGCTTGTGGTGCTTTAGGTATACTAGAATCGTGTAGGTTTAAATTGCATTGAAATCTTACTTAGTCATATTTTGTGGTAATTAGTTTTAGTAGGCAAGTAATTTTAAAACCTCCTATTAACCCCTCCAATCGGTTATCTTTGATCCTACAAGTGGTATAAGAGTTTGGTCTCTCGTTGATTTAGACTTAACCATCTAGAGAGAAAAGGATGGCTAGTGAGGGGATTGCTATAGGGAAGGCACCTCTTTTCGATGGCTTGTCAGTACTCTTTTTAGATTCATCATCTAATATAATTTAGTTTCTCATTATTTGCATCTCTTATTCTAGAATTTTTTTACATAATTTTTATTTATTGGAATTCCAATCAAAATCAGGAAAGATTCAGCAAAATCCAAATGCAAATAAGATGCACATCAAAAAGTTTTAAAAATCACACATTTCCAGAATCCTTATTTTTAGGATGTTACACCTTTGACCATCATAGTGCCTCTCGCCGGCGACAAGCGCTGTCTCTCTTTGACAAGAGAAGAAAATTGTAGTGAGAGAGATTAGTTTAAACATACATGATTAAGGTTAAGTTAATGACCATGCTTAGTATCGATTAATCCCTTTGACTAGTGGGCCCTCCCTATTCAATTAAGGCTCAGTCTCTATGATATGTGGGCCACCTCCAGTTTAAAAACCTTTTAAAACTCAATTTAAAGGTTAGGACCACCAACAAGTGGGCCTACCTTACTGTTTGCACAGTGCTCGGACCCACCTGTCGGCATCCTAATCTTTTCCTTTTACAATTTTAATTTAAAAATTAATTTAAAATCCCAAAGGACCCTTTTGTCAATCTCAGTGAGCTTTTCAATAGAAAAATAATTTCAAAATTAATTCAAAACGAGTGGACCCTACCCATTAGAGAGAGAAACTCTCTCTCCTCTATTAATTTTTTGATTTAATCCAAATTCAAACTTTGGTGAGCTTATTCCCGCTCTTTTTAACTCGAACTTAATGAAATTTGTTTCTAAATTTTTATAAATTCAAGATCTATCTAATACAGTGGAATTGTTCAATTTAGAGTAATTTGTTTTTTGGTATTTATTTATTTTGCCGTATGTTTATTCGCTTTTCAATGCGATCGTCTGAGTAAAGTACAAGGACATGGAAGAGCCGCAGTGCGAGGCAACTTAAGAATTTCATGACAAACCCGCTTGTGAGCCAGGCAAGCTAATACTTTAATCATATTAAACCTATATTTTATGCAAATTTATATTCGTTTAAATTATCAAATGTATGCTATTATTTTTTATGCAAATGTATGTTAAACTTAAGGTTAGATATATGCCTACTTATCGTTGTAATATTGTTATGCCATCCTTTAGACACTTGAATCATATAATTCTTGTCACCTTAGATACTTAATGGTAACTATACAAGCTATAGGTCATACTTAAGCATCATGCTTGTCTTGCTTTAGTATCAGGGCATTAACTTACCCTAATCATCATCTTTTAGTTGTGAAACTTATTTTGGGCAGTCACTGGAGGGAAATAACTGGTATATTTGTGGTAACTTAGTTTTGTACTTCTCAATACCCCAAACTTGATGTTACCATATGTAGAATCGGAAATGGCAACAGAGGGGGGGGGTGAATGGTGCCTTCAAAAATTTCCCCCAAGTATCCACAGAATTTCTCCGATAGCTATAGAAGCTATGAAGAAAACATGTTCGTGCTCACTGGCATCCAGAGAAGAATCGGCAAACAAATCGACAAAGTGAGGCTAGCACCAGAAAACAGCAGAGCAAACAGGCTAGGCCGGTCAAATCGCCGGTATAAAATCGGTTTGATCGCCGGCTGGACATCGGTCTGACCGCCTACCAGCGGCCGGTTTGACCGCCTTCACTCATCCAGTCTGACCGGAGAACAGGGAGCAGTTGGACCGCTCAAACCCTAGCGGTCTGACCTGATGTTTGAAAACAGAGCATGCGCAGCAGCTGAAAACCAGACACAATAAATACTGTAGAAGATAGAAAACAAGGAAATTTGCGAGTTTCTGATGTCCTTTTCAAACCAAATGAAAGGGACTTTGAACTAAACACCAACTAGAACTCAGGAACAAGAGAATCCATACCAAAAGAGCAAGAAATCAAAACCTGAGCATAAAACTGAACACTGACAGAAAAAGTGATTAATTGCCAAATTTCTTGCCATTCTTGAAACTTTTCTCCATGAAACTTGGAATTCAGCTAAGCAATGATCTCACAACACTAAAACACACACCTAGAACAAACATTTGAAGGAAATTCAAGTGATATCTAGGTGCACTGCCTTCAAACCCTAGAAGAGCTAAAACAGAGGAAATGAAACGCATGAATGAAAAAGAGAGATTCTTTGATTCAACCATTTGGCTCTTGGGAACTAACTGACCAAATGGTCTTGAGGCATATTCCCATCACAGAGCAATCCATTTTGCAACTAAACAATCAAGAATTCATCTCTAAAACACAAGAACTAAGAATAACATAAGAACACAGGTAAAGCACAAGAAAAGAGAAAGCTCAAACTCAATCCATTTTATAGTGATTCAAAGACATGGGCTATTACAAAGGGATCATCTCACAGACATCTCACTACATGCTTCACAAATGAGATGAACACACTCATGAAGGAGAAAGCACACACCTAGAGCTCACTACCTTGCTTTCTCTACTGCCAACTCCCCACAACTAAATAGGAGAGCTCACATCCTCAAAAGGAATTTCAAGAAGAGTCAGCCACTCTCCACTCCATGACTCTCATCCACACAAGGAAATAAGTCCAAGAGTCAAACCTCCCAACCAGATGGAGGGAACTAGGATTCAAGCACACACATACTCCAAACCCTAAACCCTCTCTTTCACTAACGGGTCTCCAACCCGTTATCTTCAACCGAATCCGCTTCCATTTTGCAGCCTTGCGTATTTTACCGAAATGCCCCTGCCGCAACTTCCTAGAAGCTTCCTGTCCTCACACGACCGCACCCGGTATCCTGACCGTCTGGACCTCAGCTCCTCCCTGAGCCTAGTCCCGATCCACCTCGCCGTTGCCCGTCGTGTCCACCACCGGCAGCTCCAGCTCCGGTTCCTCGTCTCCCGGCTCACAACCACCTCAGCAGCCTCGATCATCTTCGGCATCTCCGACCGTCTGGACCTCAACACCTCCTGTGCCTAGTCCTGGTCTTCCCATGCCTCACCATGACCTAGCTCCGAAGTCCTACAGTCACACAGACAAGCAAACCGTCACATAGCACCGCATGAAACAACATCAACATACATTAGCATCAAAAGAAGGTACTCCAGCATAAAATACCCAAATCGACCGATCGAGAAAAAGAACCAGCGTCCTAAACACATTCGACCGCGTTCGACCAGGTTCAACCGAACCAAACTGCGCCATGCACCGACTTGACGCGAACCAACCAAACCAAACTCAAACTTTCTAGAACACGAGTCAATTACTCATCACAAACATGGGGATACCTCCACATGGTCTCTCACCATATCTAGGTGGATGGTATGATGGTTGGTGTGGATGTAGCATGAGAAATTGTGGTTTGTGGCATGTACTACGCAGATAGCTTTAAAGACTGAATCATGTGATGACCTTCTAATGTAAAACAGTACAACCACAAGTTTATAATAGGTACGACCTGGCTAAATAATTTTTATCCACTAGTGCGGGTTGCACCATTAGAATGACCAACGAGTCGTGTCGCTGGTTTTAAGTCATCGTGGACGCAGATCATGTCGCTAGTGTAAGCCGCCGTGTGGCGCAAGAGGGGGTCTGGGTGTAGTAGTTGTAACCTTACTCAGATAAAACCTTAGCGGGTGTAACTTACATTGGGTGATGCATGTAAAGGTCTTGTGATGATCTTCTTGATTCTCAAGTCCAAGAAAACATGTGAAACATAACAAATTAATGATCTTTTGTGAGCAAAGTATACAATCTCTACAGAGTATAAACTGTTCGAACAGCTATGCCCATGGTCAAGGGCGGGCATGGGAACTTACTCGAGTTTGTTTCTATTTCAAAAATCTTATGCGTAGGATGAAAACCGTCGGGTGGATGTAACACAATGTTGATAATTGGGTGGATGTAACCCTAGTAATAAAAAACTAGTATATGGTGGATGGAACTATGTAACGAGTGGATGGAATCTACACCGTTATAAATATTGGACACTTTCACTATCTTTAATAAGATATGGTTTAGTTAAAATGCTAAATCATAGGATTTTCTAATAATGGTAGTTTTGAAATATTGCATTTAGCAAATAAAAGAATCCGAGCCTACGGTTGTCGAACCTTGCATGTATAAATATTGCATATATCCTGTGTATTGACTCATGGAGCATTGTTGCATGCTCACCCTCGCTTATAAAATCTCTCAGAACCTGTGGACCAAGGATACTATGCGTTCTATGAAGTCTCGGAGCCTGGGTGTAGTAATTATGCCCTAGCTAGCACTAGTGCCTTTTGTTCGTCTTCTTGATTTGTCTAGCTTGTTAATAACACGTCTCCTTGAAGTGTCAATTGTACCGTACGCCCTACAAAATGACTTCACAAACATGTCCATGCATTGTGCGTGTATGGTGGAACCAAGACAGGTCGCGTGAGTGAACGTAGGCCGTTTGATGGGCCGAAGTGAGAGGCAGTGACACGGATGTCTATACATGATCAGTTGCGAATGAATAGTTGAATACGAAGGCACTCTAGCAAGCGGCTAAGGCCAAAATATTCGCGGCGGCGACATCAAATGGAACTACCCTTTTTGACCTTGCCTAGCTTAGCAAATAGCAATTAGCACAGCATCTGCGAGTATGAAAGGACGTGAGGAGAA
The DNA here is from genome assembly GCA_017311315.1 of Dendrocalamus latiflorus. NCBI lineage: Eukaryota > Viridiplantae > Streptophyta > Magnoliopsida > Poales > Poaceae > Dendrocalamus > Dendrocalamus latiflorus. The sequence goes on from CM029652.1 coordinate 26,116,409, forward strand.
AGGTGGTTTCTTTTTTACTGCGGCTGATAACTTATATCTCTAACGTAAAGGTTTGTACGTATAAACTAAATGTCGATAAACCGTTTCAAAAAATTTATCTAAATAAACGTGAGCGCTTGTGAGCATCTGGGCGGATATAGGCCGTCCGTTGGGTGCAGGATACCCGAAGGGTTGAGAGAAAAAAGGACTATGAGGAATTACAAAAGAAAGAGAGAAAGAAAGAACACCGTTTGTTTTCCTCCCCTCGTTGGTCCAAGCCGGAGTAACCGCCTTTCGATTCATTCGAACTGGACTAAAAGCCATCAGCTGCAGTCATAAACTACAAGCCCAAAAGAATAGACCTAATAACACTGAAAGCAGGGGTATCCAGTTCCCAAAATTACAGACCCCCGTTCCCTGCTCAATACGGTATTTTCAGATGAATTTTTTTTAACCCTTTTTAATTATTTTTATTGATTACTTCTCATCCAACTTATTTTCAAATCTACCAAATTCAATTACCAACACGAATTTTTTTTATTATTTAACCTTTTTAATTATTTTTATTGATAGCCCCTCACCTAACTTGTTTGCAAATCTGACCAAGATAACATTGCCACGACAGTCACATGTCGTATCCAAACTTTGTCACACCACCAGTGGGGCGACTAAAAGTGCCATTTTTTGGCTCGAAACTAGACTTAAAAAACCTTGTCATGGTAGTGTTGTCTCGCTACGCCACGAATGGTGACATGGCCCAAAGTGTCGGATTTAAATAAATTGGGTGAGGGGTTATTTAGGTTAAATAATAAAAATTGCTCTTTCCAGAAAGACAGTCTCCCAAAGAGGTATGCGAGAGCATTACCTACCATGTAGCATATATTAAAAACGAAGAAACAAAATAGAGCAAAAATTATTTGCAACATAATTCTTTTTTTCCCTACATGGTATACTATCTCAATGCACTACAGGCTCGTGTAAATGGCATACGGGACAGTTCATACACTCCTATACAACAGTTGTTCATTTCTATCTAGAACATTCAGACTTCAGCTAAAATTTTGGTACATCTTGATATTCCCAAGAAAGAACCGAAAAAGGCACAAGATAAATAGTACCCAGAAAGAATGAACAGAATTGTAATGAATCAAAATCTATATACGTCACCCCCCAAAAAAGCGAGTTATTCCAAGAATGCTTCCCTGCATTTAAAAGGTTCAGCGTATCTTACGACCCTGCTGAGAGAAACTGGTCATTATCTTGGCCACTTTCAGACACTTGATTGCTAGGGATGAATGCTGGAGGCGACCATTGATCTGGGACAACAAGAAAGTAGGCCGACATGGCTTTCCTGAACCGCTTCTTGTACTGCTTTGGTGAAATTACTGTTGGCGCTACGTTTGTTGGTCCCCCTAATATTCCTGAAGCTTTGACCCATGTCTCTAGATGTTTGTCCCATGTATATTGCCTCATAAAATCTATAATTCCCATAACAAGTTCATGCTTCTTCTCATCAACACCAACAAGTAAAGAGTAATCCATTACGTCAATGGACTGCAGCAACCCATATTTATGTCAGAAGTTGCACTGGTTTATTGTAAGATCAAAAGCACGTCATACTAACTCAGCAGGAATTCTATCAAACAACAGCATGTATAACAAATGAAACTAGATTCCTAGATGAGGCACCAGTTGTAAGCAAACATCATATCAGTTCTATCTTTTTTATTTGTTATGGTATTCATTTTCATACCATGATTATAGATTTCGCAAATCCTAATGGCTTTCTGAGAGAAAAAAACCTTTTCTATTTTGTGTCTAGACATTAGCAGGCTTCAATTACCAACATGAAGAATGGCTAATAAATTAATAATAGCAGAGTGAAAGAGTAGAACACCAAGGCAAACACAAACATGAGGGACTTCTACTAACTTGATTGCATGTTCCAATACCGATTGCGTCCTGACACATAACAGTATCTATTAGACATGTAACGCTTCCATAGCATGTCTGGGTCTATTTGTGCCAAAAAAAAAGTTAACCATCCTTCACATTGTATTAAATGGCACTGACAAGACATCAATAATTTGATGTTATTTGTAACACAGTAAACCTTATGTTTTCAACATTATGAGCATAGACTATAGCTGATATGAAAAGGGCGAGGGGGGGACGCAGAAATGGCTATGTACTTTAACCTATCCTTTGAGGGTTATACCAAAAGAGCTAATAGACGAGAAACCTTTAGTACAATTAATAATATGTTTTTCCATTAATTTGCTTGATCTATATCTATAATTTGTCTTTTCGGAAGAAAATACTAATATTTCAATAGCTTCTCATAGTAGTAGAAAATTTTTGTAGCTAGCAGCAGATATATGGATGGACTATATGGTACAGAGGAATACAATAAATCTCAATTATGTATGCACGTGATTTATACTCACAGCAAGGAATGCAGTATCATTCCAAACGGCTCTCTCTAGCAGCCGCTTCGCCTTGTTCCCAACAAAAATAGGGGATGTAGGCATCGTTTCAATTAAGTTCTGATCAAGAAGTACTTTATTGCTACCATTCGAGTCAGGGTTATATCTTGATCTTGCAGAGCCCTTTAAATCATACAATCTTGTTACATGACGTTCAAACAGAAGATTTTCCATGACGAGAACATCCATCCTCATCTCCTTACCACCTTTCAGGCTCTTAACCTATTCAATCTCAAAGGATAAGGTTCAGTAAGATATCTCATAAAATTACTTATGAAGATTAAATAAAAATTCCCCATTCAAAAACCAAAATGGCATGCTAACAAGATATCTGGATGCAAAAATGAGATGACTCTTCCAATCATTTTAATTATAGGAAGGCCATGACTGTTGGATAACTTGCAGAAGCAGAACATTTTGGACCCAACTGTCAGGATCACTTTCAGGCTGTTGGATCACTCCATGGATAGCTTGGATGAAAATCAATGCCCGGTTAAAAAAAAGAAATAAGCTTTGGAAAAAAAGAGAGAAAGGAAGCACTTCAAGGCATGGTTTGCATAAAGAAAATAGAGCTCATGATGCCATTATTCTTCGTAGTGTCAACAGTTCTGCATTTTCGTGGTGCGATTTGATGATTTTATAACTGAATAAAACAAAATCAAGTCAATTGTAAATATTTAGTTACTCCATTTGCTCACAAATGTACGCCTTTTTTCCTTAGCAAGGACTCCAACATATAGCTTTGATCACCAAGTATTCTAAAAGTACTATGTTAGCAAAAAAATACAATATTATGAAATCACTTCAGATGTGAAATGTGCAGGTTTCATTTTCTACATGGCCAATCTAGTGGGTAAAGTAGGGAAAATAGACTGTATGAATATAATAGCATTCATGTTCTTTTGGACTGTGGCTTATGGCTTTTGGTCCTAATATGAGTGCTTGTGCGCACAAACTGAAAGCTGATAAACTGTTTCTAAAAGGCTATCCCGATAAGCCGCTTCGAAACGGTGACAAATAAGCCGTCACATTTATTTGTTCGAGGGAAGTCATAAGCCATAATCTGAAAAGAACATTTGTGAATGGAAGGGATACATCTCTTCCCTTACATTCATTGATTAAAACACACACTAAAACAGAATCTGCTAACATAGATGGAATATTTACTTTCACCATGGAAAGTTCAAAATCAAATCTAGGCTTTTCCAATCTGAAAAATCCATAATAAAATGCTGTTACTTAAACCATGGGAACATGACCATTAGGGCCGTAAAAAAAGCTCGAAGCTCGCGAGCTACTCGAGTTCGGCTCGTTCCAAGCTCGATTCGAGCTCGGTTCGAACTTTAAACGAGCCGAACTCGAGCTTGATCTCGAGCTCGCGAGCTTTACCGAGCCGAGCTCGAATAGTTCGTGAGCCTCGATTCGAGCTTAAATAGTAATATATATTAATTCTTAACGAGCTTACTCGAGCCGAATTCGAGCTCGAGCTTTTCTTATTATTGAAAATTAGTGTATATTTGAATTATTTTAACCGTTATCAAGTTTGCTAGAGCCGAACTCGAGCTTAAAATTTTTTTTTATTATTGAAAAATAGTGCATAATAAATTATTTTAATTGTTAACGAGCTTCAACGAGCCGAGCTCGAGCCTACTCGAGCTTAAGCCGAGCCGAGCTCGAGCCCAGATCCAAGCTCGGACTCCAACTCGAGCTCGGCTCGAGCTTCTACCGAGCTCGAGCCTGAAAGGCTAAGCTCGCTCGAGCTCGGCTCGTTTACAGCCTAATGACCATGGGAAAATTATACACAGACAGGCATAGGAAAGAAATTTTGTTGTGCAGTTAGCGCAAGGTGATACAATCTGAAAACATTACCTGATAAATACCAAGAATTTTTGCAATGCAAGTAGGACAGCCAGTGCCAATTGACTCCGATAGATATTGGAAATAGTCTGGAGCAAATTTCATGAAAGACTCTAATTCGGTTTTGGTAACCTGCTTAATTATAAACCTGTCATCCAGGGATTTTGCAAAGAATACATTGCTCTTGCCTCCTTGAGCACCCCATTTCTTGCAACGACTTAGTGACCTGACAAAATCACGCTCTGATGGACAGCATATTCTCCTCAAAGCATCAAATTGTTTTGCATAGTAACAAATCACAGTGTACTTCACTTGTCCTAGAGGACCTTCATCTCCAAAATTCACCTTTATGTGAGTTACTTTTCTATATACAAGTGGATCTGAAGTGGATGAGTTCTTGCTTCCTGACACAGAGAGGATATTGTCCTCTGTCGACACAACACTTCTTAGAAGTTCAGAAGTACTTTCATCTATTGATTCAGTTAATGAGACACTTCTCGGATCACAAAGTAGTAGTGAAGTGCTTGTTTCTCTTTCCAGCTCATCTGACAGCTGAAGATGGTATTCATGGGAGGCAAGCGCATAAGAGATGATGCTAGTAGGTTCATCATCGTAAACTCCAACAACAGTGTCATTGATGCCTATTGGAAAGAGAAATTTGGGCCCAATCTGGCGCTCCACCGCCCTTAAGAAAGAAACATAAACAGGAGTATATTCATTGAGAGCATCAAACCTGTTTGAACGACTCCACTGCTTGTTAAGAGAACGGTAAAATTGTAAGAAAGGCATCCCGACCCAATTGGAATGGTCCTCTGCACTATCACCTAGCTTGTTCAGCAATACAGAGGCATACGAAGGCGTAGTATCACTCATATGTTCTTCTGAGTCCTCTGAGGATGCCATAGAATCTGGCATGGTTGCCTTGCTAGCAACAGGATCATTTTTACCAGTCCATTTTGCATCAAGTGCATTAGACACATCTAATAAACTGGGAAACTGCCCTTCCGAAAGGGTGCGTCGAGCAACAAGATCAGGCTCCAAGGGAACCGAGTCCCCGTTTACACTGACGCTGCTGTACAGAGGTGTTTTGATGTCTCTTTGGAGGGAATCTGATTCACTTGTGGCCATTTGCTGGTCATGATTACATGAGCTATTACTTGCATCAGCTCCAGCGCAATTCCCTACATAAATGCTCTCCTGAAGGCATTCAACATATTTAACATCCTTATTGGCAGCCTCAGTCCCACTATTTTCATCTTGAGGCTTTTCTGTTGCATTGGGCTCAGCAGCACTATCTACAGAATGGATCTTCTTATCTCCTGGCCTGATGTTATATAGTTCATGACGACTCCTATCTGATCTTGCAGCAAATATCAGTCTTTGATCCCACAAGTATGAATGGAAGAGTAACTGTCTCCTCAGCCTATTGATCTCAAGAATGTCTGGTTGACATTTCTGCGCCTCCTTTTTCAAAACTTTATTCAGACATCCCTAATTAGTAAAAGCAGAAATCAATCAAGTAACCACATAGACAATGCATACACCAGGTGCTATCATGCTAAGATCATATCAAGAACTACCTCCATGATTTTTTTTGGGGAGGAATTTTTCTAGTTTATTTTATGCCCAAACCAAGAGGGCTAACATGGTAGCACCTAGCTGTCCGTTTTCACTTGATATGCAAATATCAAACTTACTAGTCTTATTAGTAGCTCTAAATATCTCATTATCTTAACATGAAACAAAATATTCATATTTGCATCTACACGACTACACCCATGAATCATGAATCTATCTTGACAAATGACAACATGACAGAGTTGGATTTTATCCCCTAAAAAAGGAGTTTGGTTTTCACTTATCAGTGACATATTTTGCTGAGCGGTACATCAACAGATGCCAGATTTTCTGAAGCCTGTATATACATGTAATACAGTTCAAATGCATGTAGCTATTTGCTCATAAGTCCACAAACTTGGGGGCTGTGTAGTGGTGTGCCTTTTCCATGAGTTGAAGTTACAAGGTTAAATTCTAATTTAATAAATATGGTGCAACAAAGCTGTATCATAAGGCACCACACCTCGAATTCAGACTTTTCCTTTCGAAGAATGCCTTCAAGTTCAGCAATGTAATTGGTACATTCCACATTGATAGAACTAGCGTGAACCTTTTCATCAGAGATCAGGTGTAGAGTACGTAATATTTCATCAAAGAGAAGCTTTGCCCGGTCAATAACCTATTAAATATGGTGAAAACAGTAGCCATTTAAGTAAAAAGTTAAGCAGTTTTGTCATAGTAACCTGTTAAAATTTGGAGAAAGGGTTTTGACAAGATCGACAAAGACGGAAACAGACACATTTTTTATGCAAACCAAGACTACTATTGCTGTATGATACACACCTCGTTTGCTTCTTTCTGTATCCAATCCAAAGGCTGGTGACTAAAATCAAGTTTATGAGGAGGTACATGGACAGAATGAACACTAATAGGTGCATATCGGAAGCAAGCCAGCATTTTGCCAAACCTGTATAAAAAAGCTGAAGAATGTCAGAAACCAAGATGCCCACTATTTTTTTTTTCTAATTTCATGAGACTTGTAACCATTCTTCCACTGTGACTACGAAAACTAACTGAGGTTAGTCCAGTCTGAAAAGGCGAACATCTGAAGACCGCTTACCCATAGAATCGAAGGCAGTCCCTGTGGAGAGAATGACCACAACTAGCAACCCTACTTGCAGCTGCATGATTTGAAAAGCTAAGCTCCAAAAATTTACCAAGTGACAAACCCCAAGCAGCATCAGACATGACAATCCTTTGAGTTGCTGGTGGAAATCCATTACTCCAAGGGCACTTTAGACACCTGTGCCACATCCAAATCTTCCCATCCCTTTCTCCTGGCAAAACAAATTCTGTAAGTTTTCTAACTGATATTGTTAGACTTCCCTGGCGATGAGTGTAGCAATGGACATGAGCTTCAGGTGGCTTATCGCAGGACCGGCACTGATAACCCTGTAAATGCATTGTAACTACTATGAGATATGTAAAGAATGGAAAGCAAGAAGTTCAAGAAACAACATGGGCAGGAAATGAAAGAGGGAGGAAGAACCTGATCAAATAGGTAGTCACGCAAAAATCTTCCAAGAGGTTTGTCAAAGTTACCATAATACTTGATGCGTAACAGTTGGGAACGCCCGCAAATAGTTCCTTTCCAGACACAACGAATGGACAACGAGACTAAGATGCTCTGATGGTCAGAAGCCACAACCTCTTCCTTATTTGATGTGCTCCCATGTCCTTGACCAGTTTCTTGATTTTGTACAGCAGGTATAGACACAGGTTGCACTACCACCACATTGTTGCTATTGATGGTTCTCACATTAGCCAAAGCATTTGAACCCTCTAATGGCTCCTTGAGATTAGAAAAACTAGTGATATTAGTGCTGATATCAGTCATGCTCTGATGAAAACAATTATTTGCGTTGGCTGAATCTGCGCTCACTGTCTTATCATTTGACCTGGTTGAACCATCCTCATGATAATCACCAGAATACATACACTTTTTCTCTACAGTAGAATATATATGTGAATGGTTCGTGAGTACACCAGATGTAGCTATAGAAGATATGGAAACAGAAGCTGCAGTTGCAGTGACTTTCTCTAATTCATCACCATTCCTGTTGTTAAAACTACCGCCATTGGCACACCAAGGTCCAAAAGAACGAGAGTTGGTACTTTGAGAAGTAATGTGTTCACTGTATACTGGTGCTTCAACCACAGCTGTTCCACCTGGGTCAGTTGATATAATGGAGTCTGTGCCAAGGTGTTCAAAACTATTAGTTGCATGCTGGCTGTTGGAAATATTAAACGTGAAGCCTGGCACTGTAGAAATTGAGTTGTCTGCAGTAGATCGCTTATCTGGCAAGGCTACAGTCAATGGAGACTTCAAGGGAAGTTCTGGTAGGGTGGCACCTTCATCTGCAAGGAAAGATGTTTCTAAGGCCAAGTGATATGCTGCAAATATGCCATACTGGACCACATGTTTAATTTTCTTTAGCTCATCCATGCTACCACCCTTCAGCAGAACCTGCAGATCATATGGGGCAAATAAGTTTCAGGAAACAATTATGTTTCATTGTTTGATGAAGACAAACTGGAGGATGAAAAAAAATGTGAAGAACTTTTATACAGCTTGCTGAAAAAAGAAGTAAAAAATTTCTGCAACTCAACCAAGTTTCATTTTTCACACTTTCTGGTTTAGCAAGACTATTATCACAAGCAAGGAAGACAAGCTATTGTTAAGATCACTCTAAGTAGCATTATGTCTCTTGATGCAAAAAAATTATGCACGTTTGAAGCCCATTTATCCCAGAAGAAATAAGAGAGAAATAGTTTATCACTTACAGTGCAACCTAATGGCTTTGGGCATCCTTCAAAAAACATCATGGTCTTCAGCATTTTCTTAGTCATATTACCCGAAGTAACAGAATGTTCAACGTATTTGTCAACATGAAACAACTCACAGTATCCAAGCTTCTGAGATGGTAGGACATCAATAGAAGGAACTATTTGAGCACCTGTGCAACGAGCTATACGCTGCAAGAGGGGTTGCTTGATATTTAAAACCAGTGATATGTTCTTTTCTAGAAGCAAATCTTGAGCATAGCGAGAAACTGTATTCTCAACCAAAAGCAAGTTAGGTTTTTTAGCTACAATCTTCGCAACTGCCATTTTAAGGTGATCTGTTTCCTGTATATCAGAGAAAACGTACATATAAGATCAATGGGAGCTTAAGATTGCATACAAGAAACATGAAAAGGTTTATGAACCTGCTGGAGCAACGTGTCAATACTTGACAGCTGATTTGTAACTCGATGGTACTCAAGAGCTCCTGCAAGTAGAAGGAGGCGAGGTTTTTCTATTCTTGAAGTCATGCGCCTGTGGGCGACATTCTTCTTACAGACTACCCCTTTTATAACAGTGCTGAAAGGCAATAGATACATGCTTCAGATAATATGTAAAGTATTAAGGTTCGATGTAGTATGAAAGCCAACACTATCTTAGGGTAGATGATAGATGATGGTTAAACAGTATGAACAGGATTTATGTTAGTTGGATGCAGACCCCAAGAGGGAAAAAAACATTTACAGGACAGGACTTCATGAGGCACCGCATTAATGAGGACTGCAATTGTAGCTAGTTGAGTTTATTGTATGAACTGTAAAAATGATCATTCACCTTTCACTGCGGTGCCCACACGCTAAGCACTTAACCTTGACATATCCACCAGGATCCATGCCACCACCTTGGCTTGTGTCTGGTCTGAGGAAGTTTGCAGCTTCCCATGATACCGAAGTAACAATCTCCAACCAACCCATGTCATCACCTTCATGTAATGAAATATTCTCCACCTGCAACAGCTGAGAAATCAAGGCCCTGAAATGTCCATCAACTACATTCTTCATTACTTTCTTATGTTCTTCACTTGAGCGATCTCTACTTCGGAACTCTCCACTACCAAAGCTACTTGACGATCGAATGTGACACTGTTCACCATCAGCTATAGGCTCATCGTCGTCGTCGTCGTCGTCGTCGTCAAACAATTCAGCTTCCATCTCGTCTTCTTCGTCCTCTGGTTCAGGAGGATGCCAAAAAATTTCATTCTTCTCAAAATCCACTGGATTTGTATCAGTACTTTCTAGAGCATATATGGACGAAGCAGCACCGCACTCAGAACTATTATCAGGTTCAGGTTCATCCTCCACTTTGCTGAGAGGCAATGTGCCGGGGAATCCTTGGTCAACCACACGAGGGAATGCCTCCTTAGAAATTACATTTTCTTGAACGGTCCGTGGTATTGTTGAATTGTAGGATGAATCAGGCTCATCAAACTCATCTGGGCCATAGTATTGGTCATTGTGCTGATGATGTTGTACCTGCCTATCAGAACAGTAAGCAGCATACTCTTCATCTTCATCATCACTCCTGAAGAAGATTGTCACATGATGAGGTAGGCATTTTCCAAGTATCATAACTTGTCAATTACTCAAATACCACATGAGGTAAAAAATCAATGAATTTTCAGTGCCAAATTTAAATGGAATAATAAAGTCATTCTTTTTCTGAAAATAAACTAACAATATTGAAGGAAAACAAAGCATACTATATTATAAGTTAACTGAACAAAGCATATTATATTATAAGTTAACTGGGTAATATTATATGATACGAGGTTTCATACAGAATACCTGTTTGTGTAATAATCAAACTGAACCGAAGAAGAGTCATCTTTGTTTGAAACAGTGGACATACTTTTCTCAGGCACATGGCTGTCTTGCATATTATGGGAGGTTTTGTCTTGGCAACTTTTGGGAGGACTAATGCTGGAAGCACGGGCAGCATGCTGATAATTTCCAGTAGAGTAAGAACCAGCTGTTGTGCTAACACTATTAATGGTGATAGTTGACTTGGTACTGAACAGACTCGCCTCAGACAGGGAAGGGCTGAGCACCGGCAGCTCCTGCTTGACAGTAGCAACTTTCTCTTGCTCCCATTGCTTGAAGCAAAAGTTGCAGACACGAATCCTGTCTCCCTCATCAACATTTCTGTCAGGGCTACTGGAAACTGGGATGGAATTTGCTGTGCACTTACCACAGAAAATGCGCCCGCAACGACGACAATGGTGCCTGCGGTTGAATATGGTGAACTGTGTGTCACAGTCATAACAGACTTGGCAACTGTGGTCGGGCATCCAGAAGTCCCTTGAGACATTGTCTGGGTTGGACCGACGTGGCAGCCATGATGTCATAAGCTTAACTACATCAGCAAAAGTTTTATCTGAGGCCTCCATGGGTGGCTGCAATGGTACCACCTCAAAGAAATCCTCATATTTGCATCCTCATTGGCTGCAACAGAAATGTCACAAGAAAGTAAGACATCAGTCAAAAAAGAGTGTCATCCTAGAATGCGTGAAGTCAAATTATTTTAAATTCAACCAACAATATCTTTCTAAATATTAAGATTAGCCGTACAAAACTTATATGAGTAGATTTGTCTCAAAAGATGCTTTTATAATATTATGTATTATTATGTGTTGCATATATATTAAAATAGAAACCGGTGGTCAAAGTCATGTTTTGGAGCCGTGTCAATGCCCAAAACGGAACATAAGCAACTAAATTTTTCTCAATGAACAGATAGAAGGAGCATAACAGAACTTTTTCTTCATCTATATACTGCCAAGCTCACAAGCTAATTTACCTACAATCTAAAAATATCAATAGCAAGTTGTCTAAAGCTACACATCTTTCCTAAATCCAAAAGCAGAAAAGAAATCAATGATACCTAAATAGCAAAGAACAGTACTATAAGCCCCTAAGAAAAATTATAAATTTCATCATCCAATTATCTACTTCGTTAAGATACAGCACTAACAAGCTACTAACACGCCTCTCTGCACTTAATCTAAGAAACAACTCTGAATTTGGCCTTCCACTGCAAGGTGATACAGAATCAATAAAGTCGCCAAGGACTATACCTCAAAGGACCCCAAAACCGATCAGACCAAGCACCACCCAGACCACAGCACACACTGCATTGCAATCCCCGGAAGCGCCTCTCGGAGCACCAAGATCAAGCAGGCGACGCGCGCCGCGGCCGCGGCCGCCACCACCACCACGGAGGGGGGCAAGAACTCCTCCGCGCCAACAACCCCGGTCCCCCTATAGGCCAAGAAAGGCCGGTCTCAGCATCCCATATCGTGCCCCGCGCCTGTGTCGCAGCGAGGCGGTGGGGGCGGGGCGGCAGCTCTGCGCGCGCCGGGGCATGGGCGCCACACGGCACGAGACGGCGCGCCGCGCGGTGCAGACGGGATCTTGTGGCGCGGAGGTGGCGGGGCCAAGCACCGGTGGGAGAATCTGATCGGAACGGAGCCGAAAGATCGCAACTTCTGGTCGCGAATCGGCGGAGGAGAGGGAGCGACGAACTTGGAGGAGGCAGAGAGAGAGAGAGAGAGGAGAGTTTATTTCTATTTTTATTTTTCCGTTATGATATATTTTTTTCATTTTTGTGGCTTTTGTTGTTGGGGTGGGGCTGAGAGTGACAAGTGGGGCCGAGAGGCGAGTAAGTCACGGAGGGCCCACAAGGGGCTCCAGGGGAAGCCGTAAGCCGTTTGGTTATGGTACCCTTGGTTTCCATTTGCGGTTTCGTCTAAAGAAGCTTTTCTTTGCTCTACATTTTTTTACTACTTATATTGTGGGTTAAATAACTCTAGCATGTGCTTGAGGAGAAAGAACCATGGAACGATGCGAGTTTCCTAAGAAAATCTGCCTCATCCACTTAACATTTTTTTCGCTCAATTTGTTTATGTTGGGAAAATTGCACATATACCCCATAGTTAGTAGGCACTTGTAAGTTTGCCTTACACTTGAGTGGCTTTGTAATTTTGCCCCATACTTGACATGCCTCCTTATTATTTTGCCTCATTGCCCATTTAGCTGCTATTTTAATTTCGTTTTTTATTTTTTTGGGGCAGGAAATGACAGTAAAACCCTTTAATTGGTGAACCTCCTCTCTTAGCTGTGTGTACAGATGCACAAAAAGGTTTAGAAAATGCAGTACAAATATTTTTTAATATCATTTCCTGCCCCAAAAAATGAAAAACGAAATTAAAATAACAACTAAATGGGCAATGGGGCAAAATAATAAGGGGGCATGTAAGTATAGGGCAAAATTACAAGGCCACTCAAGTGTAAGGCAAATTTACAAGTGCCTACTAACTATAGGGTATATGTACAATTTTCCCGTTTATGTTTGCGTTGAAATAGTTCATGTGGTATGTCTATTCAATGGGTCATGTCTCTAAAAAAAGGTTTTTGGTGATGCACTTATACAGTGCTGATTTTTTTTTCTTGCGATTGTTCTTTTTCGAAATATGACTTCGGTTGCTTCTCTGCCATAAATAGAACAAAGAAGCTCTAAAAAACAAGCACATCAAAAGAAGGAATGGTTAAAAGAGCCATATTGCTCAAGCGCGATAAACGTAATGGCTCGGTGACAATAAGTCCAATTTTGGAATGAGGGTTTCCCCCCCTCCATTCCCTGCAGAAATTGAACCGATTTCATATGAGAATTGAAAGATTTCCTCTAATATTCAGGTGAGATTCATGTCTTCTAAACGTCTGTCGAAATCCAAATATGTAAATACAGACTCTCTGTGTATTCTGTACTAATTCAGGATTACGCCAGTACACACAGTACAAATATAGATAAAATATCAACCACATCACGATTAACTAAGAAAACTCAAGTATTATTACTTATCAGAGTAACGACTTTATGATTAATTTTACAAATATTAACCTGAAGGGCTTTAACAAAAGTTAGCAGCGGAAAATAGAAATAAGCGTAGTAGCCATTCGTCATACCCACATGCAATCAACTAAGGAGCGAAGTTCTAATCTGCAAAGTCATCGAAGAAACCTCCTTCAAATTCTTCTGTCTGATATGACTCTTCTTTAGCAACTAAGCAAATATGGATATAGCCGGAAAATATAGAGTACTCAGTAAGTTGTTTATAACAAGATGCAATATAATTATGTAAGCCTTACTAAATGATGGCTGAGTGATTATTTTGCAGAAAGCAACAATTCAGAGTAAACATAATAAATAGATTGAAAACAAACTTTGAAAACAAGTAATAAGTAATTAAGTCAAAGGAATTGAGTAAACTACAAGTGAACTGACCAATCACCCAATAAACTACCTGTGAATTAATCATTCACTTCCCAAATTTAACCCAACCAGGTTTTATGAAATATCTACCCCTCGTGCGAAATCATCGAATATTGTCTATAACTAGGGACACTGCTATTCAAATAGTTTTATACTCTGCAGATGGTGCACAACTTTACCCACATGATATGACATTTTTGTAGTGTCACTAGTATAACACGCTTTCTTAGGTGTGCCAACCAAAAAGTTTACAACAAAGCCTTTACAATGCTCAATATCAACCTGATCTTACCCGTTAAGATTTCGCTGCCGAGTAGGTTAACCACTTAGTCAAAAAAAAACCCCCTCTTACGTCTAGTGGAAATGTTTGACACCCACTAACATCTCAATGGCGAAACCGAAATTGAAACATCACAAATTAATCAGCCAAATCCATCCCATACTGAACATGTAGTTGCATGATAAGGTTCAGATTAATGTCGCACAAAATTAAATTATTAGACATTACCTAGATAAAACATTCACAACCCAAAAATGCTGATCACACTTCTCCCTTTACTGCACGATCACTCGTCCAAATGAAAACCATTTTGTATAACTAACACCAATGGCACTACCCATGTCATAGCACTCAAATTTTATAACTATGGCTGGCCACCATAATTTAGTATCTTACAAAGTCAAAATTAATTAATTAATCAACATGTGATAAAGAGCCCAATGTACTACACGCATAGCTAAGTATACTAAACGTATAACCCATGTGACAACTAGTATATTAGGACTGCTCATAACTCTCGATTTAGTACTGTATCTAGGCAAACAACAACTAGAGATTTAATTAAATATTATAACAATTGTCGTGATAAATTGAAAGAAATGTTTCATACATGTACATTCTCTATTGCTTTGACATCCGGCATATGGAGTGGTAGGGCTAGAGAGGATTATATTAGTGTTGTTGCTCATTATATTAATGATGACTGGATAATGGAAAAAAGAATTATAGGATTTAAATTAATTAACGTTTCACATAATGCTGAAAATATTGCAGAAAACATTATTAAAGTTGTAGAAGATTTTGGTCTCACGGATAAGATTTTTTCTATAACTTTGTTTAATACTTATGCACAGTCTTTCGTATTGCATCAACGTTGTGCTTGTCATATTATTAATCTTATTGTTAAATCCGGTTTAAAAAGATTAAATGCTTGTATTGATTCTTTTAGAGATGCAATTTCATTTATTAATTGTTCTAACCAACGAATAGCCGCATATAAGAGTTTTTGCGTAGCAATGAATGTTCGTCCTAGAAAATTTGGTTTAGACATGCCTGTTAGATGGAACTCACTTACCTTATGCTTAAACATATATTGCCATATAAGAGCACTTTATCTTTTTTCCTTCACACCCAAAGTCATCAATCTCGTAGCTCCTCCAGTAGAACCCAAGTTAGAGACCCTGAACTTACTGAGGACGATTGGGTTGTTGGTGAAAAGATATTTTCCTTTCTAGAAATTTTCCATAAAGCTACAGTTTGTTTTTCTGGAGTATACTACCCTACATCTCCTATGATTGTTCATAATATTGTTGAAATTGCCACTCACTTAATGGCTTTTGAAAATGATCCTATACTACGGGATGCTGTAGTTGCCATGAAATCTAAGTTTTTAAAATATTGGAGAGAAATTCCTATTTTATATGCATTTGCTTTTATTTTGGATCCTAGGGCCAAACTCCAAGGATTTATAAATGTTTTACAAGTTTTAAGTGAGGCTACCGATTTAGACTATTGTTCATACTTTGCATTAGTTAAGGATAAATTATATGAGGTATATAATAAATATGAAAATAAGTTTGGATCTGTGCGTTTGGAAAGACCCCCGGTAGTCTCTAGCACCTCTAGGGCGGCTATGCAATGGGGCAAGATTTTTGGTTCTTCGTCTAGTTCTCGTGCAGGTGCAGGTACACAGCAGTTAGGAGGAGGAAGGCGACAAAGCACTAGAGACCTATCAAGCTATCTCAACAGTGATAGCGTCAGCTTCGAGCAGGAGTTGAACATCCTCTCATGGTGGCAAACCCAGAAGGTATCATATCCAGTGCTATCCATATTAGCGCGGGATGTGTTGACTGTTCCTGTCTCTACAGTCTCCTCGGAGTCAGCATTCAGTCTTTCCGGAAGAATAATCGAGGAGCGACGAACAAGTCTCTCCAACGAGATGGTCGAAGTACTTATGACCGTCAAAGACTGAGAACAAGCTGAATGAAGACTCCAACATACTGCAGATAATAAAGATTTAGAAGAATCTTTTGAGAATTTGTATTTAGATAGCAATGAATAGGATTTTCAATATTTTTCTTCACATGTGGTCACTAATGAGCTTTATAGGCTGTACTCTTTTTTCTTTACCAAGGTTTTCTCAAATTGAGTTTTTACTTGGTAAAGTTTTTAATGAGGCAGCCATCCCATATAATTTAATAAGTTAATAAAGCTCATTATGTCATTGGAAATATTTATTTTTGTGATTAACAATATCTACAATTTTCTATATTTTTTTTCTGAATTTTGTACAATTTTTTTAAAATTTTTCTTAATTTTTCTTTTTTCCCAACTAAACGGGCTAGCGGGCCGGCACGACCCGTTTAGCTGAAATCGTGCTCGGGCCGGCACGGCACGGCCTTGGGCCATGCCTGGGCTCCCACCGCAGCCCGTGGGCCAACACGGCACGACCCGTTTAATACACGGCCTTAACGGGCCGTGCCGAGCCCGGGCCCGTGCCGTGCCGGCCCGGCACGACCCATTGGCCAGCTCTAGTTACTTTCATAACCAATTTTTCGAGCTGGGTTAGATAACTTGGATCCCACTGGTGGAGCACCAGATTGGATAGCTCCCCGAACATGGAATCAATCCTGGTACGTGTTGACAACAAAAGCAACCGTGTTAAAAAAACTCTTTTCCTAGTGACACAGGCTATTTTTTATTCGTTTAGTTTGGTAACTTGAAAATGGGAAAATACTTATATTCAATACGCAATTCTACCCCACAAAGAAATAAATACGCAATAGCATTTTTTTAGATAAAGGATATAAAATCCGGCCTCTATATCCACATGGGATATATACAGCCAAATGTTACACGAGCTCTTAGGCTCAAAGTCTCAACACTGAGGAATACACAACAGTAAGAAACAGAGCTTAAGGACTATGAAAAAGCTAGAAAGACTAAGCTTCAGTAGTTCTTCTCCGTCCTTGCTTTCAACCAAGCCCCTAACCTCCTCCAACTGAGCCACCCTAACTTCGGTCTACCTTGCGTGAAGATGAACCTCCGAGGCGACGTCTCCGAAGAGGCGACGAGGGTCGCCGACGCCGCCCGCCTCACCGAGACAAGGCTTTCACCTGGAGAACAGTAAACATGAGGGCTATGGAGTGCCATGACAACCCTCCAAGAAGGAAAATGACGCCCAAAGGCGTCATAGTTGTCGAGACCAGTAGGAACACCGACAAAGCTTTCACTAGCACCTCCACCGCACTCACGCACTACCCACACACGAAGAAGACCGCCACCAACACACTGGGGTCTTGCACACCTCAAGGCCATGGCATAGCCACCCTTGAACTCCACGACGAGCCGCTTCCTGCAATGACCGCCAATGAAGAAACCACTACGCAACGCCTACGCGCCACCATCGAACTGATCCAGGGACAAGAGCTACGGATCAAGACTACGGCCGTCGGCGTACTAAGTCACCCACCGCCGCGCCAAGCCTTCCTGCTCGAGCAACGTCGCGCCAGGGATCCCAGCAGCCACACCTCGTGTCGCACCTCGGCCTCTGCCGCCGGCGCTGATCTTCCTCCTCTACCAAATCATCCACCGTGAACCCAGCTCGAAATGCAACTTGCACAAACTCATGACTCGACGGAGAAGAGCTTCGGCAAGCCTCCAAACCTTCTTCGTCGGAACTAACTTCGCCCTCCAGAGGCCAAAATCGCGAACCCCTCACCGAACTCCTGGCACCGGCTAGCAGGTCAGGCGACGCGAGAAGGTACAACGCGGAATGTCTCCGACGGAGACCCTCACGCTCGCTGGGGACTCGGCGTCCACGGGTGCCGCCGAGCCGCCACGGGTCTCCGCCCCCTCGACGCTGCTGGCCGACCGCCACCGGTCTCCGCCCGCTCGGCGCTGCTGGCCGCCACGGACTCAGCCGCCACCACCTCCCTCTCGCCATTCGCCTCCACCACCGCCAGCCGCCGAAACCTGGCCTCCAGCCATACCCAGGCCGGGCTCCGGCGCCCCTCTTCGAGCCGGGACTCAGCACCGCCGCCAGACCCGAGCTCACCCAGATCCGGGCGCCAGCACTCCGGAGACGCACGCCGATGGCCGGCAACCTCGTCACCGCCGCCGCGCCTCCTCGACACCGCTCCACGAGCGCGCCAACTCCGCCCCCACACCTCCTCACGCCCGAAGGCGCCCTCCGGCCCCGACCGCCGCCCACGCCGCACAGCCTCTGTCGGCGACCACCACAGGGGCCCTGTCGCCTCGACACCGTCGCCCAGATCTAGAAACCGCCGTCCAGATCCAGGCGAGAGAGCCCCGCCGCCGCCTTCCTAGCACCCGCACAAGCCTCCGGCGGCATGCTCCAGCGGCGGCAAGGCGAAGGGGAGAGGCAGGGTGGAGTCGGCGCTGGGAGAAGAAGGGTCGGGAGAGGAAGGGTCCGTCTGCGAGAATTGAATCACACATTTGGCATCCAAATACGCAATAGCATAGTAAAAGAGAAAAAAAAATTCCCAAACACATTTACCAAACCAATAATTTATAGCCCAAATATTGCTTTACGGAAAAGAATAGCCTACAATTTAGTTAGAGATACAGTAACATCACAATCAACAATGAACAGTGTAGTATAAACGAATACAAGGTACGTACTGGAGTGAGTGTAACGTCGTCTGAAGACTAGCTTGAAAATCACTCTAAAATAACAAAACAATAAAATCACCCCATGTGACGGTCGCAGTTTATGGGCAGGGTCCAAACTTTGTCAAGCTATCGGTCCGTACTCAGACCTTCAGAGCCTGTTTATATTAGTTTTTTTAATGATATTTAGCTTTGGTTTATAAATCATAATAGTTTTAAAGAAACGGTACGAAAAGAGATACTTACATGTAATTTTAGCTGATATAAATAAAGTTACTATAATATCTACTACAATCCACTAGTGGCCCCACCATAAAAAAACTCTCCGTTTGAAAGATAGGTACCGTAGAAAAGTCATTTACTGCAAAAAAAAAGACTTTTAGAAGACAATACGAACATGACTAGTACCGTAAAACAACAGGCCGGTTTTTCGACTATGACTAATGACTTATAGCTGTGGCTGATGGTTTTTAGATCTCGTGTAAGCGCTCGTGTGAACGAACCAAATAGTGGTAAGGTGCTTGAAAGAGATACTCCTGATTAGTCGCTTTGAAAAGACGATAGAAAATATTTTATTTATTTATTTCGGAGGAAACAATAGCACATAAACCGAAAAGAACCACCACAACGTCAACATATATATAAAACCTACCCGTTATCATAAGCTTATAGATAATTAAGTTGGTTTCATTCTAGCTAAGTACTTGCAACACGAAGGAACCAAGAAAAGATACAATGGAGTGAACTCCAGGGTCAAATCACACGATTCCAAAGAAGAAAGCAAACGTGCCGTGTCGAAACAACTCCGTCGCTGTCAACCTTTTTCTTCTCCCTTTCTTATCTTAGCCAAATGAATTCCATCACTATCGATATCGAAGGAGAATTCTCTCGCGACAGTGGATGTAACTCATTAATTTCTTCTAAATCCATGTGTTGCAACAGAAAATACATGTATTTAATGCACATGGTTTTTTTATCATTAAGAGAGTAAATAGAACACTCACACTTGATATGCAGTACATATAAACAACAAAAGTGAAAGCAACAACCATATATAAGGATTCACTTTGAATGTTATCCCTCATTTAACAACCGTTTGACATCTCTTGCATCAAGTAAAAGACGTAGGTCTGTTTAGTTCATATATTCATATTGCTAAACTTTGCCATAATTTTTTGCCTAACTTATCTAAAGTTAGTTTATCGAAATTGAAGCCACACTTTGGCTAGTAAAAGGGGATCTGTTTCACACTTTTTTAAGTCACTGAGGCATGGGCAATAGTGGCAAAAAAAGAATCTTGTCACATGTGTGGCTATAAACCAAATAGACACCTAATTTGCTCAAATTTGACTAACTTAGAGTATGACAAAGTATAGCAAGGTGTAGTTATGAATCAAACAAGCGAAAACAAAATCTTTTTGTAATGTTGCTCTCAGTCTTTGTACCTCATGTTTTCTAACCATATCCAAGGTAGATAGATGTGCACATTAAAATACTTAGCTGAGAAATTTAATTAGATAATTTCCGGTGACAACATTCTTAGTAGTTGAGAGTTCAATGTAATAGTTAGAATGAATTTACAATTAAGCAAAGCATATAATAAGAGATGGCTTTCATATCACACAATAGACACAAAAAATAAAAGGGTCAAATAGAAATCATGGCAAGACTGATGATAGAATTAGGTTCAGCCTGGACTAATGACACATTGATGGTTAGATGTAGAGAGGAAGCAGGTAAACTGAGTATGTGCCAGCATAGCAAACACAAAGAGAAATTAAGGCAGCTTAGAACAGTGATAAGGTGCCAAAGATGAGTTTTAAGCACAATAAAATTCTAGAAAATTACTAGAAGAACACAAGAACATATCATATGAGATTGCTGGCGACGACAAACCATTGCATTCAGGGCAGAATCCAAATGGTAGCATGTTGTACAATTACAATAATCCACAACTCTGGCTTAGACACTCGAAATTGGAAGAAATAGCAAAGAAATTAAGCGACAAGGAATAAACTAGAAAGGACATCCATGCTTTTAGGTGGAATGATTTGGTATGGGAAGGGTATTGTCCATTAGAATTAAAACTAATCCTTCATGGTTCACTCATCAACAAATTACTACAAAATCCCCTCTTTCTTTACAAACTAAAATTCTCATTAAGAGTAAAACCTTTTGCTACCATACCTGTTCATCTGTGACATGAAAATAAAGGCGCAAGTTTAACCTTAGAAGCTAGAAGAGCATTGGCACAAGTACAGGCCAATACTGGCCCTGAAAATTTTGAGAAAGGGACAACTGGAATTCTGGAAGTATCTTATTCAATTATGACATGTTTATAAAAGTTCATAATTCAGTCATCAAAACCTTCTACATTGAATTTACAGTTGATTTAGGATTACAGAATCGGATACAGCTACTGGAGTCACTCCAATTGTTTTACTTTGGAACTTATTAGTAGGCCATAGTTCCATACATACTAGGAAAAAACACAACAAAAGGGCCATACGATAAATAGAATATGGTCAGATGGTCATTAAAACAGTTGAAAGAATCAAGAACTAAACTTGTTATTGTTTCTTTGAATCACTCCCCATCTCTCCTAACTCTAGCACAAAACCCTTGCAGTACAAAGTAGAAAGTGAAAGTGGCCTCGCGAGCTTGGGTTGCTCCAGTTGAACAAGTGATGATTAGAGAAGGATACAATTGGTAGTAAAACACGATTTTGTGGGCTTAAGGGAAGTCTAAACATGAGCAATGGCCTAACCCTAGAACTGAACATGAACACCTAGGGTTTGAGGATTTAGGGGGGACTTACGGTCGCCGATGAACGCCATTGAGCGAAGACCCGTGCCTGCGTGATGCAGGCATGAGGACGAGTCGATGAAGGGCGGGGAGGCGTCGGTGTCTGGGTAGTCGCCGGCGATGTCCTGCAATGGCGGCGATCTTCCCGTTGCTAGCATCGCGTAGTAAATCGGGTCTCTTTAGGGTTTGTGCAGGGCTTTGGTTCTCACGGGAACAGACGTCACCGGGAGAGGCCGGAACCCATTCTTTTTATAGCGCTGGGCAACGGGGAACCGTAACCAAAAGTCGGTTAGGCACCCCCGATCAGGGCGCAAGAGAAAAACGGGAGACGTGGGCATCACCCCACGTCTCTTTCAACCGTTTTAGCCTGAGATCAAAATCCAATATTCTCCCCCTTGATCGTAAGGCTAAACATCATAAGCCCTTTCTCAATAAAAGTTCACACCAAAGTAATGCGTCACAGCAGTCAATTAAGTACCGCTGGATATCAGTACTTATAGTGATCCATTCTATATCGATCGGATAACATAATACTTCATGGGAGTTGGTTACTTTATATGGTCCTCTTATTCCAGGATCACAGGTTCTCCAATAAACCCACGCCGGCAACATGATCATGAAAAATATTGGGTGGTAAGCCTTTTGTGAGCGGATCCGCAAGCATAAATTTAGTTCCAATATGCTCAACCTTAATTGTTTGATCCTGGACTCTATCTTTCACAACATGATACTTTATGTCAATGTGTTTGGCAGCTGCACTTGACTTGTTGTTACTCGACTAGAAAACTGCAGGTTGATTATCGCAGTACAAAACGAGTGGTCTAGAGATGCTGTCTACCACTCTCAATCCCAGGATAAAATTCTTAAGCCATACAGCCTGCCCGGTAGCCTCATAACATGCCACAAATTCAGCCTGCATTGTCGATGATGCAGTAAGTATTTGCTTTACACTTTTCCATGATACTGCTGCTCCTGCGAGGGTGAAAATGTAACCTGATGTGGACTTCTCAGTGTCTTTACACCCCGCAAAATCAGCATCAGAATAGCCGACAACCTCAAGGTTATCGCATTTTCTGTATGTGAGCATGTGACCTTTAGTGCCTTGCATATAGCGCAGGACTAGGGGTGGAAAAAAAGCTCGTTAGTGGGGCTCGTTGGCTCGGTTCAAAATTGCTTCAATTATGCTTGTAAATTGGTTAAACATTAAAATGAGTTGATTTTAAATGAATTTGAATTTTACTCAAGCTCGGCTCGGCTCGGCTCGTTAGCTCGTTTCTAAAAATACTTTTAAATTATATGTAAAATGATATTAAATCAAACTATGTCAATTTTAGGAAAAGCTCGTTAAGACAAAGAGTTGGCTCGATATCCACCCCTACGCAGGACTTTCTTAACAGCTTTCCAGTGGTCCGGTCCTGGATTTGACTGATATCTGCCAAGCATCCCGGTAACGAAAGCTAAATCAGGGCGCGTACATACTTGAGCATACATAATACTTCCGACAGCAGAAGCGTAAGGTATAGCCTTCATCTGATCAGATTCATAGTCATTCTTTGGGCATATAAATTTTCCAAACTTATCGCCCTTAACAATAGGAGCAGGCGAGGCAGAGCATTTATGCATATTGTATCTCTTTAGTACTCTGTCAATGTATGTCTTTTGTGATAAACCTAATGTTCCTTTGGACCTATCTCGGTGAATTTCAATACCAAGAACATAAGATGCTTCACCGAGATCTTTCATGTCAAAATTGGACGAGAGAAAACTTTTAGTTTCCCGCAGCATGTCCACACTGCTGCTGGCCAATAATATATCGTCCACATAAAGAATTAAGAATGTGTAATTACTCCCCCTGAACTTAACATAAGTACAATTATCAACATCATTCTCCTTAAATCCAAATTTCCTTATGACTTCATCGAACTTAAGGTACCATTGCCGAGAAGCTTGCTTCAGGCCATATATGGATTTCTTTAGCTTGCATCCCAAATGTTCTTCGCCTTCCACAACAAAACCTTCCGATTGTGTCATGTATACGTCCTCATATAAGTCTCCATTCAGGAATGCAGTCTTAACATCCATTTGGTGCAACTCTAAATCAAAATGTGCTGTGAGCGCCATTATGATTCTAAATGAATCTTTAGTTGAGACAGGAGAAAAGGTTTCATTATAGTCAATGCCTTCTCTTTGTGTAAACCCTTTCGCTACAAGTCTCGCCTTAAACCTTTCGATGTTCCCTTTGGAGTCACGTTTTATTTTGTAGACCCATTTGCAGCCTACTGTTTTGGCTCCATTAGGAATTTCCACTAAGTCCTATACACCATTAGTGCCCATAGACTCAATTTCATCTTTCATGGCATCAAGCCATTTAGATGAATCCTTACTCTTCATAGCTTCCTTATAAGAGCTAGGATCATCCACCTTCTCAAGATCATCTTCATTCAAGTAAACCTCATAATCACTTGGAATAGCAGATCTCCTCACTCGTTCTGATCTTCTGACAGGTTCATTAGCAGGCTCATTAGGCTGTTCATTAACTATCACAGAGGGCTGTGAAGGCTCATCATTAGGTGCCGCACTCGTATTTTCAGAGCCCTCAACAGAAGGAGTAGCCACAGAATTAACTAGAGACGCAACAGGAGTTGCAACTACAGGATCAACTGTGGGCA
The DNA here is from genome assembly GCA_017311315.1 of Dendrocalamus latiflorus. Taxonomy (NCBI): domain Eukaryota; kingdom Viridiplantae; phylum Streptophyta; class Magnoliopsida; order Poales; family Poaceae; genus Dendrocalamus; species Dendrocalamus latiflorus. The sequence goes on from CM029652.1 coordinate 26,140,846, forward strand.
CAACCAGTTGCGGCGCAGGAAAAATAGTCTGTCGGATTAGCGGTGAAGCAACATAAATCCGCTTTTCCTCAAGATCAATTTCCCTGGGCTCCAAGTCCCCACTGATGCCATCATTTTCCAAGAACACAGCGTGCCTTGTTTCTACAAATTTTGTGGTACGATCTGGACAATAGAATCGGTACGCTTTAGACCTGTCAGGGTAGCCAATAAAATGGCAACTCACAGTCTTGGGATCTAATTTCCCAATGTGTGGGTTAAACACCTTAGCTTTAGCTGCACAACCCCACACATGGAGGTAGTTCAAGCTTGGTTTTCTCCCAGTCCATAATTCATAAGGTGTTTTCATCACTGATTTACTGGGACCCGATTGAGTATATGTGCAGCGGTCTTTAATGCTTCCATCCATAACTTCACAGGCAAAGTGGAGTAGCTTAACATACTTCGAACCATGTCCATAAGTGTGCGGTTTCTTCTTTCTGCTACTCCATTCTGCTGGGGATCACCAGTCATTGAGTACTGGGTGACTATGCCATTTTCTTGTAGGAACCTGGCAAAAGGACCAGGAATTTGCCCATAAGTTGCGTGTCGCCCATAATACTCTCCCCCACGATCAGAGCGCACTACTTTAATCTTTAGACTGTGCTGGCTTTCAACTTCAGCCTTAAATATCTTAAATTTATCAAGTGCTTCCGATCTCTCTTTAATAGGATAGATATAGCCATAACGTGAGTAATCATCAGTGGACGTAATAAAAGAGTCATAACCGTCCACTGATGTCATAGGGAAAGGACCACATATATCAATATGAATCAATTCCAAAATCCCTGTGCTTCGAGTAGCACCTTTCTTTATTTGCTTTACATATTTGCCTTTGATACAATCAAGGCAATGATCATCCGAATCTTTAAAGTCTAAGGGGTGGAGAATTTCTTCTTTAATGAGACGTTCAATTCTCCCCCTCGAAATGTGACCCAAACGACAGTGCCACAATTTCGACGAAGTCTCATCAATTCGCTTGCGCTTTTTATTCACATCACATATATTCATGGACATAGGAGAATCTTGCAGGGATAACATATAAAGCTTGTCGTGTCGGATGGCACGACCAACATTATCATTATTAAAATAAATCAAACACATTCCGTGTCCAAAATTACAAGAATATCCATCATTATCTAATAATGAAATGGAAATCACGTTTCTTCTCATCGAGGGAACATAAAGAACATCATTGAGTTTCATTACAAAGCCATTATTCAAAACTAAAGAAACTGATCCAATAGCTTGAATTTCGGCTTCCATCCCATTAGCCACTCTTAGTCTTCTTTTCCCTCTGAGACTTCTCAACATATGGAATCTCTGCAAGGAATTCGTAACATGCACAGTGGCACCAGAATCAATCCACCAAGAATTTATAGGAAAATCAGTATAAAATGCTTCATCAACAAAAGTAATTTCATAAGTACCTTTCTTGGCGAGCCATTTCAGCCATCCAGGACAATCATCTTTGAAGTGGTCCTTCGACTGAAAAAAATATCATTCATCAGTTTTCTTCTGTCCATTTGAGCTCCCAGGACCTGAAGCGTTTTTAGGCGCCTTAGGGTGCTGTGGATGCTGTGGCTTCTGATAAGGAGAGTAGGCTTGCTCCTTCTTTCCCTTTCCTTTATAGCCACCTCTATTTCTAGAGGGACCAGCTTTATTTGAGGAGCTGACTTGATTCACAAAATCAGTAGCCCCCTCAGCCTTGAGCCTCTCTTCCTCCTGAGAAACATTAGCGATCAACTCGCTCATTGTCCACTTGTCCTTAATGGTGTTGTAGTTCACCTTGAAAGCTTCAAATTGCTTAGGAAGAGACATCATAATGTAATGGACAACGAAACCATCAGAAATTGCCATGTCCATTGTTTTAAGTCTGGCAGCAATATTGATTATGGTCATAATGTGCTCATGGACATTTTCAGTACCATTGTACTTAGTGTTCATGAGCCTGTGCATCAGTGTGGTAGCATAAACTTTAGAGGACCCCTTAAAGTGATCCTCGATGGAGGACAAATAGTCCTTTACCCTTTCCTTTTCAGGGATTGCTCCCCTTATGGCCTCACTGATAGAGTTCTTCATCACAGCAAGTGAAACGCGGTTAGACCGCTCCCACTTCGCAGCATTAGTTTTGTAATCCTTCATTTTGTCGTCAAAATTGTCCTCTCCTTCAGTAGGAGCGACAGGCTCATCGAACCTGAACGCATAGTCCAGATCCAAGAGCTGGAAAGTCATCATAAGCGTAAACTTCCATTTCTGAAAGTTACTACCATTAAGTGGCTCAATTGCATTAACTTGAGCGGAAACAGAAGCAGCTAAAAAAATTTAAAATTTACATTAGGAAAACGCATAATTAATTTGCATGAATGTTAACCATACGTTGGTATGATTAACAACATGCTCATAAGAATTTTTCGCATCACCGTTGGGCAGAAACGAAAAATTTAATATAATTTATCGCATGCAATTACAATTAACGTTGGTCAAAGAGTAATAGCATGGCAAAAAATAAACATAAAAATAAACATAATTGATTACATGCAATTACAATTAACGTTGGTCAAAAGGTAATAGCATGTAAAATTAAATACATCCCTCCAATTGAATTTCCCGTTGGTTCCATTCAATTAGGGGCAGAACATTACGCAGCGGAAAAGGGCATAATAATTTTCAGCAGCTTAGCCACATTATCTGTTAATAATTTCATAAGAGACATCAATAATCATTAATTAAACATGAGATAAACCATAAATGCATGAAATATATGCTGAAATACATAAGATTATGGCTGCTGGGCCAAACAACCCAACAGCCCCCTTTTTTTCGGCCCCTAAAACAGCATGCAACCCATAAAATACTCGGGGCCCAAAAATCGCGCGCAGCCCGCAGCCGGCCGAAAACGGCCCAAAATGCGTGCGCGCGGTCCAGCTCACGCTTGCGGCCTACATTACCCATGTGCCGTCGAATTTTGATCCGACGGTCGAAAAAATAGTCGGCCTAGAAGGGCGCTCGGCCCACTGAAACGGCGACCGTTCGATTTGATCGAACGGCCGGGACGCGCGTGGCGAGGATAATACCCCCGGAAACCCTAACCCTAGCCATTTCATCCGTTCTCCCCGCGGGAAAACCGGAGCGACGATGGCGCGCGCGCTTGCGCGGAGCGGCGGCTGCCTGCTCCCGCGAAGCAGCGGCGGCGCGACGGTGCGTTAGGCGACATCCGCGGTGGCGTTAGCGACGTCCGAGCGGAGCGCAGCGAGAGGGGTGGCGGCAGGGCGGCGCGACGGCGCAGAGCGGCCCCGAGCGGAGCTGCGGTGCCCTGGCCACGGCGGCTGCGCCTCAGCGCGGCGACGGCGAGGCGGGGCGGCGCCGGTGACGGCGACGGGCGGCGCGGGTAAGACCCTCTCCCTTCCCCTCCAATTTATTTTTGTTCATTTGCCGCAGATCCGAGGGGTTCAAATTGGGGATTTAGGGTTCGGGTGGGGGAATCTTTAGGGTATTTACATTAGGATTTTCATTAGGATTTTCATTAGGATTTTGCCAATCAAACTTGAATCATCTCCTTCTACATGCTATCCGAACTATTTAAATTTAAATCTGAGCCTTAATCCCAAATCCAGTGTTCGGTTAGGGTTCATGAAGAGTTCTAGGTCGCTCTGATACCAAATGTGGGCTTAAGGGAAGTCTAAACATGAGCAATGGCTTAAGCCTAGAACTGAACATGAACACCTAGGGTTTGGGGATTTAGGGGGGACTTACGGTCGCCGATGAACGCCATTGAGCGAAGACCCGTGCCTGCGTGATGCAGGCGTGAGGACGAGTCGATGAAGGGCGGGGAGGCGTCGGTGTCCGGGTAGTCGCCGGCGATGTCTTGCAATGGCGGCGATCTTCCCGTTGCTAGCAGCACGTAGTAGATCGGGTCTCTTTAGGGTTTGTGCAGGGCTTTGGTTCTCACGGGAACAAACGTCACCGGGAGAGGCCGGAACCCATTCTTTTTATAGCGCTGCGCAACGGGGAACCGTAACCAAAAGTCGGTTAGGCACCCCCGATCAGGGCGCGAGAGAAAAACGGGAGACGTGGGCATCACCCCACGTCTCTTTCAACCGTTTTAGCCTGAGATCAAAATCCAACAGATTTGAGATATCCCTCAACTCCTCACTCTATCTAATAGAATCAAAGTGAGAAAAATTGACAGAAATAATCAAGAATAGAAAGTCAAAGGAGGGATTGACAAGACAAATTGTCTCGAAGATAACATAAAAAATTTCAAGAAGCCAAGAAAGTGATCAATGCAGTTGCAGGCTTTCCTCATCTCACCTGCTTCCTCTAAATCCTCAAGAGCAATTGGCGCTGAAGACCATTAAAACTAATGTTCATCGTTCGCCCCATTGATAATTCTACGAAAACAAGATCCTGCCACGTATTGACCTCCATTGCCTTTCCACCCTTCTCTACTTTGAAGGATAGATGATGCACATCAACGGATTGCCCTATCAATCTGTGACTTCCTTGCAGGTTACAAAGAAAATCTAGTCAAGTAAATCAGAGCGATATGGAACTCAATATGAATTGCATTCATAATAAAAAATTAGAAAAACTCTATTCATGCTCAAGCTCATCAATCCCTAGCACAACTAAGCAACAAGAACATGGTTGATGCCATTGAAGCATTATATCAAACATATATTGAGTAGCAAGAACAATAACATCTAGTCAACTAAAGATGAAGAAGGCCCAGTAGATTAGACTCTTGATGGCATTGACATGCCTTAGGTGGTGCTAATGGGGCTGAAGAAGTGTCAATCGGGAGTAGTGGCTCTGAGGTAGTGGGAGTGGTGAGCGCGTCCTTGGCAGCAGGGCACACATCCTGTTAAAATAACAAAAATTAACAACACAAGCACACATATATTGGAATCTGCTCACCTCCGCATGGCTCCTTACCTTACCGATCGGCGTCGGTGCCGACAGGAATAGGTGAGTGGGCTACACGGGGTCATAGTCCTACAAGAACTAAGAGAAGGGACAAAGACAACAACAACCCTTAGTCTTCTATTCTTACAAACCATAGCCAACTTGAATAAAAAGTAATTCAAGTTGCATGGAGCTCACTGCCTTGCTTTCAGGGTTGTCATGGAGGCTCTTGCCATTGCCAGAGTGAGGGAGCCGGTGGCGTCCTCTGGCGCTCTAAGTGCCCTTGCCTTCCCGAGCTGCCACTCGCTATTTCCCAATCACTATGGGTGGCCATGGTTCTTGTCTCCAATGAGATGTTCCCCACCACCTTCGACTACTACACCTACCATATGGTGAGAATTTGCCATTGCTACCAAGGCCGACAGTAGAGCGAGTCCAGGAGGAAGTCGGCGGTGGGGCAATGCGCGTAGGTGGTGGCTCGAACGCCAATGGCTGCGTGTTGTCTATGTCAATTAGCTATGGTGTGGGCAATAGCTGCGGTGATGAGTAGTGCTCCCTCATGACCGCAGCGACGCATCAGCCTACTAGTGTGCATCGTTGGCCATGCACCCACTACCCCACCTCTCCCACTATGTGTGCACCGAACCAGACGCTCCTCCCCCAGCTGATGCACCTCCTCCTCCTTGACGTGCCTTGCCTGATTTTCATCTTAGTGGTTTTGATTACCATCGGCACTGTGAGTGTGTCGGCTTTTAATTTGCATTACTAGCAGTGTATGCTGTACTAGAAAATTTCCTTCTGTTAATTACTCTAGTACTGGGAGACATTACTTGTGGGCTCGGTTTTACTGCTTGATGAAGATAATTGTTATATTATGAAATTAAAATGATAACCTTGTCAGGCTTTAGCTATTCAAATTGATTCTTATTGTCATTTGTTACTGGAAGCCAGTTCAATAATATTCTCTATTTTAGCTTATCTTAAATAGTGTTAGTGTTATAAAATTCTTTGGAGATTCATTGTTAGCTGATTGTGTCTACTAGAATTATTTAGACTGATAGACACTTCTATTATATGTTTTCAATAGACTATTCTATTCAAATAGTGAATCCTTGAACTATTAATTTCTCAATTTTCTGTCGAAAAGAGATATTGGATTATTGTCAGCAATATTGTTCTTGACTAAATGTAGAGAATCTTCATGAAAGCTCAAAGTCTGATTCATAGTTATCATATTTAATTAGTGAAGAATATTGACAAGTATTAAGAAGGCTAAGAGTTTATCTTGTGCAACTCTGTATCTGAGAGCAAGGCAACACCCTTTAAATTTGAGCCCTATGCTAATTTTATTTGTTGTGTTGCCTCTTTATACAAGCATAGTATTGAGGTTAAATGACGTTGAAGATCTACAGATTAATATGTTTATTGTGTCAATTAAATGTTGCCTAAATTGTGCTTTAATTTTTCTATTTGCTGCTGGAATTTAATTTGATTATTTGCAAATTTATCCTCTTCTTATATGTTGCACGTATGGATTTTTGTGGTAGCTATATACTTAATAAGAAAGTATCCTAATTTCTTCTCTACGTATCCCAATTATTTATTAATTGGTGTGTATACTCATACACATAGAGAATCTTATGATAATATGTTCATGCGTGTAAGAACTTCTATTTCTTGTGAAGATGTCATCCGCTCATTCTCCGTCATCATCGCCTCATGTGTTTGATGCGCCATTCTCTATAAAATCCAAGCACAATGGAAGGAGAATATCGAAAAGGTCCGAGGGCCGCTTTACCATCATGGATGTCGATGCGTCTGGGACCCCTCTCAATTCACACCGAGTAGAGTCCGCATTCCAGAGAACGGTCGAAATAATTGCACGGGAACGGGTCAGGATCACCTATGATATGTGGAAGGAGTCGACCAAAGCTGATAAAAATGCACTGGTGACATAAATTTTCAAATTGTTCAAGATCCGGAAGGACACCAAGCCTCTATGCGACAACACACGTTGCTCGCGGTGTGCAAAGTATGGAAGAATTTCAAAAGCACACTTATCAAGTAATATATGGAGAAAGATTTGACACCCTTCCAGAAGTATCTGTTCATGAAACACGCACCCCACAGACTTGGCATCATTGGGTATATGGGTACAATCCTGCAATAGAGAAAGGAGGACGAGCGCGCAATCATGATGGAGGCCTCCCTGCCATTTGCTGGTATCCCTGGATAAGAGTGAGGTCATCTATCGTATCTTTAGGGGTCATGTCCTTTCCAAACCCCGTATACGAGGAAGTGTCCCAACGTTTGATAAAATATTGAATTACCAAGTTTTTAATTACTCCATAACTTAATAGAAAGTGAAATAACTTGTCCGACTCTTGAAGGAAGCGCTAAGTGCATAATCTCCCCATGGTTTATTCCAGGCAGTCAGGGAGAGAGATATACTCTTTGCGGCCCTGGGAAACAACGAGCACCCAGGTCACATGAGAGGTCTTGGTCTTTATGTTCCATGGAAACATGGATTCTCAGAGGATTCTGAAGCATACCGAAGTAGGAAGAGAGCCAAAATTGAGCGCGCTGCACGGCTACGCGAGGAGATTCGTGAATCCCTCAGAGAGGATATTAGACCATGTGGCTAGGTCCAAAATATTTGTGATGGTGAATAATTGACAATGTTGCTTATTGATATTATTTAAGACGTATGGCGTGTGTGGGCTCATGTCAGTCATGTTGATAAGAACTTGTGCTGGGAAAGATGTTACTTTGGTCTTTGTATGTGCATGGTAACTCAGAAGTGATCATGGCCTACGATGAGGATCTGGAGATGGTTTGGTGCAAAGTTATGGTTTAGAGAGTCAAGGATGTTGGAGGAAATGGTCGTGCTCGAGTTGGGGCGTGTGGAGATCAAAGATACATAATGCATGTCGGAGCTACGGAGGTACGGTTTGGAGGCTATAACACTGACAATTTTGGAGTGTTCAAAATTGGGTTGTAACAAAAGTTGGAAAACCCGTGTTATGAAAAGGTTTTGGATCCCTTAATTGCAATTAGAAAAAACTCATAGTCTTAGAGATAAGATCGTGGTTTGAGCTCTAGACTATAAATAGAGATGTGGTTAAAGATTAATCCTAAAGTCAAGATATGTAATGTTCATACTAAAGTTCAAAAGATACAAAAACATTTTATAACCATAAACATAAAATCTGGTAATAACAATAGATCTGTTCGAGGAAGAAAGGGCCAACGGTGTGCCTCGTGGTCTCTCAGTCGGCAGGATTCATCGTCAATCTGGTGCATGGGTTTTTTTTGTTACGCGCTGGAAAAAGTGATCTGCGATCTCGCGTGCGGAAGAATCAAAGCCACATACATTGAGTCATCTCGATCGTCGTGCCATCGTGCTATGACAGTATGTGTTATGGCCATCGGTCAAGTCTGGGTCTAGTAATCACCAACGCGCCCTGAGTGAATTAATTAATGGTGATCAGATGGACTTTTTTGGTGGCTTATAGCTGAAAACACTATAGTTGACTGAAAAAAACACTGTAGCTGACAGAGGCTTATTTAGCATAATTAAATTAAAAAAAAATTAAAAAATATAAAAAATATGTTAGCCCATTACGTATAATACAAACACATACGGAAAAAAAGAACTGGCAAAAACTAAATAAAAAACCAAAAGTTCAGAAAAAAAAAGAAATTTATGAATAGTGAAAAATAAGCCGAAAGTCAGAAGCTGAAGCCCAACCGATCGGGGACGTGTTGGTGAGAATCCAAGTGCAAGACAGATCGGAGGAAGTTTCCAATAGAGAAGCATTAGAAAATCAACATGCAGCGCTCAGTGTATTCATGAGAGCGACGTCTTCAAATATTTTAATCCGGTATAGTGCTGATCGTAAGCTCGTCTGAATTTTTCTGTCTGCTACAGTACCTCAACAGTAACTACTACAGCAAATCATGCTTTGCTATAGTAGCACACATAGTTTTGCTACAGTAACAGAGGAAATTTTTTTCCCTGTTCCTTTTGCTATCATTTTGTGTTTTTGTTATTACTGTGGTGGCAGATTTGAAAAATCAAAAGATAAGAGATTTGAGAAAAAGCTTTCGTTACAGATTACAATTATTCACCGCCTTTGATTGCGATCGACGATTTTACAACTGGTATTAGAGCCAGTTGCAATGGCAAATAGTGAGGAGCTCAATAATGATAATCTCTATAATGATACTAATAAGGTAAAAACTTTTTATACAAATTTATCTCATGCTGTACTTAAATTGACAGAGGAGCTTAAAAAGTATAAAAAGAAAATTAAAAATCATGACTTTCTTGTTGAGAGCTTAAAATCTAAAATTAATAAGCTTACAGTTTCTATTTCTGATGATCAATCTTGTATGTATTGTCAAGTTTTACATTCTGAGTTAGAGATTACTAGAACAATTAATACATCAAACTTTGTTCAACTTAGTTATGTAACTTCTAAACTTGATGAATTATGATTGGCACATGACTCTTGTGATGAAAAGTTAAAACTTACAAACAATGAAATTGAATAACTTAAATTCAGTTCTTCTATATGTTTAAAGTTAAGTATTTCAAATGCTCAATTTAAAGCTTGCTCTAATTGTAAATTGACTTAATTCATCTTAGGAAATAATTCAACATGTGCTTTATCACGAGATATCTTATTTCTCTAATTGTCCTTAACTTAGCACATAAATAGTGGTATTGACTAGACAACTTAATGATTTTGTTAAAAAAACATTGGCTTAGTCTAGTGCATCTAATAACCTTGTGGATGAACATGTTAAATACACAACTTGTCTCATTTTAGCTAAAGAAAATGAATACCTTAAGGACACTTTAGAGATATTTTCTTTTAGTAAGAAAAATCTGAATATGATTCTAGACAAGTTAAAAACAAGTGTAAAAAACACCAGTCTAGGGTTTAAGGTTGCTAATTATACCAACAATAATCCACCTAAAGTTGTTAAGGTCAATAGAAGTGGGATAATTGAAACAAAAAGTGAGCCTCATAAAACTATTATTAAATCTGCTAGTTTTGTGCAAAGTTCATTGAATAATGCTGTGGGTGGAACTCATTATCTCAAAAGAATTCTAATTGTGTTAAATTTCATTGCCCTACTATGGAAGAGATAGGCACTTGCATAAATTTTAGGCGTGCTAAGAAGAGAAGAAGGAAAGACTGAATACTTTAAGACAAAAACGTGCAACCTCATTTATTCTTAGAACTAGTAAGAAAGCTAGGTTTTTAGAGAACTTTTATGATGGCTTTAAATCTGCTTCACGTATTGGATTAGGATATAATTTAAATAATCCAGGTTCCTTTTAGCGTTCTGATTGCCTACATGCACGTGATTTTGGTTTTAGTTTTGTTGCTATTCCTCCATGTCGTGTACCTTAGTATTGAATTTATAGATCTTATTTCACTAGCCACAGTCGGAGTGAGTTGGGGGTATGTCATCCAATGTGATTGTTCTGAGGGGAGTTCTTTTTGTATATCATTATAAAGGCTTGTTTTTCTGAGAACTTGAATTATTATTTAAGCCAATAATCGCGAAACAAGTCATGATGTGTATTACGAGCTTTCTTGATCATGATTTTACATGTGTAGCTTAGCACAACCATACTTAGCTATTTATTAAATTATATCAACTTGAACAAACAACATGGCAAGGCTGAAATTTTTGGTTAAGTTTTGATTAAAGTGATTACTTGTTAAGATGTGTTATGTTTAAATACTTAGTTAAATCTAGATTCTAGATCAGTCTAAGTTTGAGCCATTCTAGTTCTTTCTTGAATCACTTTTAGCTTTTCTAGATTTATATGAAAATATTGTGATGAAATTGCTAATTGTGTATGCGTCTCAACAATTTTTTTTTGCCATAAGATAGCTTGCCATTTCACTAGGCATTAACCTAGGAGGGTTTTGTATGACCGAGATAATGAAACCTTAAGCTTTTTGGTTTGGCCTGATCAATTAGATGAGGCTTGAGATGTACAATTAATGAAATGTGTTAGACCATGTGGTGGTCGTGCGCTTAGTGATGATAAATAATTGACAGTTGGGTTTCATTCAAATTTGCATTTGTAAATATTCTGGGCGATGCACTCCTGTTGCTAGAGTATTCAGGTTAGCAGGTCTGGTCAGCAGGCGTTGACCACGGCAAATCGAGCATAGCAGATCGAGCATGGCTGAACGACCACAGTCTGTCGATCACGGCATTTCAACCATGACAAGGTAATTAGTAGGATTTGACCTAGTAACAGTGAATAGGTTATGAGCTATAGTGAACTAAGTGAAGGTCGTAATCTTGTCTGCTATAGTAACCAGTCGGCGGTCATAGCTGCAGTACCTTTTTGATAGTCATAGCTACAGTGCTTTGTCATAGTCTTAGACTTTGGTGGTCAGTAGTCATAGACTGAGAGTGCTACGATACTTGTGATTCTTGAGTTTTTTGAGTGGAGCGATAGTAATTCCTGAGTACCTATGTTTTTGAGTACTCGATGAGCTAGCGGTCGTAAGCGATAGGTTTTGTGGTTGTAATGTGTGATCTGAGGCTAATTTTTGGAAAGCAATAGGTTTTGTGGTCGTGGTTGATCTGGTTGAACTTTTTGGATGGTTAAGGGTGTGATATAAGTGTGTGGACTAATGTCAGTCAAGTTGTAGAGAACTTGTACCGGGGAAACATTTTTTGGTCTTTGCATATGCAGATTCTTTAGGTTTCGATACGTGAGGTGATGGTACATGATGAAGATATAGGGATGCTGTCTTGGAGGCTTCGTCACATAGTGAGTTAGGAGTTGAGAAAGGAGTTCATAATTAAGATTGAAAGAGTTATTTATAGAGTCCGTAACTTAGAAGGTGTAGAGATTTGAATAAAACCCATACTCAGAAGGGTTTCAGGTCCGTTGGTTTTTAGAAGAGATAAAGTTTTGAGTTTGTATTTGGGGTGAACATGGTTTGGACGTTAGCCTATAAAAGTAGAGAGCGGCTATGGGCTAACATGACAGTTCTGAGAGAATTTTGAGAAGGTTTTGGCTTTAGTTTTTGGCTAGGGCTTTTAGAGGTGCTTGTGAGGGCACTTTGTAAATCCATAAAAATCCAGCAATAAAGGTCATCTTGAATCAATCTGGTTCATGATTTGTTAGAGATTGCTAGTGATTGCGATTGGGTTGAAGCATGCGACCACATCTAAACCGGTCATGGATAAAACGATCGAAGCGATCAAACAAAGTAATCAACGAGCAGTTCAAGCTGAGCGATTATTCGAGGAATTGTGTGATGAGTGATCGAAATCTCCATTGACCGTTAGGAGATTCCAAAAAGTGGTGACAACCATTCACTCCCCCTCTGATTGCAATAGTCGGTCCTACAAGTGGTATCAGAGTAGGTAGCTATGGAATCAGAGAGGTATGTGAATCGTCCCCTAGGCTAGATAGTGCTGATTTTGCTTTTTGGAAGTGTCGTATACAAGCTTACATTAAGGCTCAAGGTAGTGATGTCTGAAAAAAGGTTTTTCAACTTTATGTAGTTCCTACTGATGTTACTACTGAAAATAAAACAGATGTTGATTTAAATGCTCGTGCTCATAACTTGCTAGTTCATATTGCTTCTGTCCACTTAATATAGAAAACTCTTTGCGATTATCATGAAGGAACAACTAAGATTAAGAAAGTGTGTAAGAATCTTTATCAAAAAATGTACTTGAATTTTGCTATGAAACCTGGTGAATGTATAAATAATCTTTTTGCTCGTTTTGAGAAGATTTTGAGTAACTTGGGTGGAGTTAGTGTTACATCTACTGATGGAGAAATGCAAATAAAATTTTGATCTCCATCAAACCGTCGATCTAGATACTCTCACCATGGATAATTTGTACTCTAGATTGAAAACCTATGAGATGGAAGCGTTGCCATCTAAGACTAATAAATCTTTATAGTTAGCCCTTGTGACTAACCCCATGCAGGCTGCTTCATCGAGTACTTTGTTTTGTGTTTCCTTGTTTGCTTCGTCCTCTTTTTCAGAAGATCAGTTCGAGTGGCTCCCTGAAGAGGACTTGATCTTAATCTCCTGATGAGCATACAAGCTCTCAACAATCTGAAAAATGAGAAAGTGAGGTGGAGCTCTAGGTTCGATTAGGTGCTTTGAATGTGGTGAGACAGGCCACATTAAGATGGATTGCCCCAAGCTCAAAGGGAAAGTGGTCATGAAAGACCGAAATTATCGTCATCGATCATCCAAGAATAACATCAAAAGTGGAAATTTCTGTAGCAAGCTTGCTAAAAAAGTCCTATCAGCTATCGGGCGCCTTGACTTGAGTGATGGAGATTTACGAGTATGTGTTTCATGGCAAGTAACAATAGTGATGATGGCTACAGTGATCCCGATGAGGTAAGAATGGTACATGATTCTTGTGTGATTTGCTACAAGCTAGATTTAATTCATCTCAGGAATTAATTCAACAAATGTTTAATCATGAGACTCTTTCTTGCTCTAACTGTCGTAAGCTTAACGCTGAAATAGATGGCTTGACTAGACAATTTAATGACTTTGCTAAAAAAGAGAGAATGGCTCAGGCTATTGCTTATAAGGATCTTGCTAATGAATCTGTTAATTGCACATCATGTTCCGCACTAAATTTCTCTACCAAACTAAGTGTTGTGAAGTCGGCTAATATGACCACTCGTAAAATCAAGTATCAATGCCCTCATTGTGGTAAAGACAATCATTTGGTTCAATTTTGCTTTACGAAAGCATAGAAAGAGAAGGACAGGATGTGGAAGTGTTTTTGACCAGTTACTCCCTGTGATCAAACCAGCGAGGCTGGACCAGATTTTTAATTAGTTGTTTCCCGCAGTCGGACCAACTTCTCAATAGACTTTCGATCAGTTGTGTCTGCTTGTTTAGACTGGTTGGGAGTCAGACCAGCTTTACTCATGCTGTTAGGTTCTTTTCGACCAGCTTTTTCTACTCATTTAGAACGGTCAACGGTCAGACCAGCTATGTGTTGTGTTATGTAATTCTATGTTAAGCATTGTGCTTCATTTTGGCACTTGTGGCTCACTTAGTTTTTGATTCTAGCATCTAGATTTAAATATGTATTTTTAGGTGGCGATCTTCTTTAGTGAGAACTTTAGCTTAATTGGTCATTTTTGTAAAGGTCTGCCATGTACATTAATTTGCTTAATCGCATTGTAAGCTTCTTTTGGCCTACTTTGTTATATATGCATGAATATAATCGGGGAAGCTTTATAAGAACATAACTTTGTACACATCAATTCAATTGGTTTAAATAATCTTTTAAGTTTTCATGGTGTGTTTTTCTTTACAAAAAATTGGATCAATACTTGGATTGAGTTCTCTCTTTGCTGGTTCTTCCTTGTGTGCCTTTTTTTCGATGGAAACAGTGGGAGAGACTCCTCTACGCTATATTAGATAAATAATAATGTCCAAGAAAGGTAGAGGAAGGAAAAGAGAGAAAGGGAAGGATCCTGAAAATAGAAACAAAATCAGAGAGAGTTTATCCATGTATTAAGCATAGAGTGAAGTGCCGACTTGACTCTAAGAAGTAGCAAAGATAACTCCAATTTGAGCTGAGACAGCCAATCTATGAGACTATGACGCTGTTGTTGAAAGATAAGCACATTTCTAACTTTCCAAATTATCCAAGCTGCGAGTATGAACTTCTCCATGAATAGCCGCCCTGTGAAGACTAATTTTGTATTTAGGACTTGTTGGGGTTTTTGGGTTAGTGTCCCACTAAACCCAATCACATTCCAGCATTGCAATGAGAATGAGCATTCAAAGAAAAGATGATTGGGGGTCTCAATGATTTGGTTATCACAAAGGACACAATGTATATCACCATCAGTGTTGAAGTTTTTCTGTCTTAGCATATCCTTCGTGTTGAGTCTTTCTTTTAGAAGAAGTGTGTGAACACCTTTTGTTTCATAAAGCATATATTCTTCCATATCAGAGGGAAGACCGGTGAGGTGCTGAGTTGCTTGAATTGGTGTGTATACCATTTTCATGAAGAGAAGTGGGAGTTCCCCCAAATGTAAGTCCATTGGTCAGGGGCATTTTGGTTAATCACCACTTGATCCATAAGATGCAAAAGGTAGAGATATTCTTGATAGGCTTGCTGTGAAAGGGTGTAGGATCGGAAATGGCAACAGAGGGGGTGAATGGTGCCTCTTTAAAAAAAATGCCCTCAAGTATCCACTAAAAATCTCCTCTCCGATAGATATGAAATCTATGAAAAGAAAGATTCATGCTCTCTGGAAATACATGACATACAGAAGTGACAGCGAGACAAGAAACAACAGAGAAGAAACAAAAGACTGAAAAAACAAAGCAGTCACAAAGACTGGCCGGTCAGACCGCCTGGGCTCGGCCGGTCAGACCGCCGGTTCATGGCCGGTCTGACCGCTGGCTTAGAGCCGGTTTGACCGCCGGTCTCTGTGCGGTCTGACCGCCCATTCAACTCCAGTCTAACCGCTAATAAGCCACCGGTCAGACTACCAGCTAAAATCCGGTCCAACCACCGGTCAGGGACCGGTCTGACCGGCCAAAACCCTAGAGGTCAGACCGGCCCCCTGAAAACAGAGCAGACTGAAACTTCTACGCAGGATTTCCACTGATGACCGTAGAGCACTGGAAATTTGCTAGCTTCTACTATCCTTCTCAAACCAAAGGCACAAGACCTTAGCCCAAATAACAGCACAACCTCAAGGGAAGGGAAAGCCAGACAGAAATCAAGTAAACAGAAGAAAACTGATTTTGTCAAGGAGTCCACAGGGTATGTGGCAAACCACAAATTCCTTGAGATTCTTGAGTTCTTTCTCCATGAAACTTGGAATCTAGCAGGGTAACAGCCTCAGAGCAGAGAGACACAAGTTTGAAGCCATCTTTCTGAGGGGAAACAAGAAGATCAAATATGCCCTGCCTCAAAACCCTAGAAAATATAAGACAGAGCAAGAGCATTCCTTCATTTCCTGGGATGGAATTGGATGAGAAGATGATTGCTTTTAGGAATATGATAGCCAAAAGGCTTTGGGATTATTTCCTGTTCAAAGCAAACCCATTTTGCACTTCTCAACCAAAGAAACACTTCAAAGATACAAAATGCAGATAGAGCAAAACACAGAAAGCACGAACGGGAATAACTCAAACTCAATCCTTCTCACATTGATTCAATACCATGAATTCTTACAGAGGAATGATTACACAAAGAGATACAACCCACTCACTACATGCTTGAGAGGGGAACCCACACTCATAGAGTACACACGCAAGAAAATGAGCCACTGCCTCTATTGCTTCCTTGCATCTACAGAGCACACCAGCTGCCTCCTTTATCTCCATGCCCACACCCATAAGGAGAAAAACAAGAAATGGCAGCCAAGTTCCACTCCCTTGCTCCATACACCAAAAGAGGCAAAAGAGGTCAAAGCATCCAGGATTTGGAGGGAAACAACATATTCCATTCCAAACCCTAACCTCCTCCTCTTTTTCACTAACGGGTCTCCCACCCGTTATTTTCAACCGATCCTACTTCCAATTTTGCAGTCTTGCGTATTTTACCGAAATGCCCCTGCTGCACCTTCCTGGAAGCTTCCTGTTGTCGCACAACTGCACCCGGCATCCTGACCGTCTAGACCTCAACTCCTCCCTGAGCCTAGTCCCGATCCACCTCGCCGCTGCTCGTCGTGTCCACCCGACTGGACCTCCGACTCCACCTGAGTCTAGTCCTGGTCTGTTCCGTCTTACACGACCGCAACCGACATCCAACCGTCTGGACCTCCAACTCCTCCCTGAGCCTAGTCCTGGTCCACTCGTCGTCGCCCGTCGTGTCCATCACCGGTAGCTCCAGCTCCGGTTCCTTGTCTCCCGGCTCGCAACCACCTCAGCCGCCTCAATCATCTTCGGTATCTCTGACCGTCTGGACCTCAACACCTCCTGTGCCTAGTCCCGGTCCTCCTCGCCTCACCATGACCTAGCTCCGAAGTCCTGCAGCCACACAAACAAGCAAACCGTCACATAGCATCGCATGAAACAACATAATCAATAATAGCATTAATGAGAGGTATTCAAACCTAGAACACCCAAAACAAACTCAAATTCTCTAACACAACCGTCAATTACTCATCACAAACATGAGGATACCTCCACATGGTCTCTCAAAGGGGCAATTGGAATATGCTGTGGGGCTCATCTAATTGCATGTAGTTTTTAGCTGAAATGTCTTGATTCAAAGCAAAAGAGTATATATTTGGGAATTTTGAGCAAAGAAGGTTTGTATTTCAACAATCTTTTTAGAATAGAATGTCCTAGTTACTTCCTAGCTATCCCATTGCAATGCCCATGAACTAGTTGATGCTTTTCATGATGTCTCTCCACCAGAAGGAACCACAGGTGCTAGTTGCATGAGGAACTAAGTCTGAGTAGTATTTGCGCTAGATCAGGCTGACCTAGAGAACCTCAATTCTTCCATAGAACTTGTGTCAATGTTTCAAAAGTAGTCCCTCATTAAGAACCTAAATGTTGAGTACTCCCAATCCTCCTTTATTCTTGGATTTGTAGACTTTCTCCCATGCTGCTAATGAATTGTAATGTCCTTGCAGGTCCTTGGAACCTCTCCAAAGATAGTGTCATCGAGCCTTATCTATGTGATTTATCACCTTCTTGGGTAATCGAAGCATGCACATGTGGTAAATGGATTGTAGGGAGAGGACTGCATTGACAATTGTTAATCTTCCTCCATAGGATAGTAAGTTGGACATGCTGGCCAAACGTCTTTTGACCCTATCTACCAGAGGTAAGAAATCCTTGACTTTTGGTCTTGTCATCCCCACCGGAAGTCCAAGGTATGTAAAAGGCATAGTTCCAATTTTGCATCCGAATACTCCTGCTAGATTAGCCACTTTGTCTAGGGGAACATTGATGGGGATCAAGATTGACTTATGCAGATTCACTTTGAGGCCAATAGAGTCAGAGAAGGTATGTAGAAGTACTCGTAGATAGAGGAGCTACCTAAAGCATGTCAGTAGAATAATTATAGTGTCATCTGCAAATTGCATTACCAGATAATCTTCATTGCCAAGTGGCAGAATCAGATATTTGAGGAGGTCTCTTCTGGCTGCTTCATTTATAATGGACTAGAGAATATTTGCCCTAAGGACAAATAGGAGCGGTGATAGCGGATCATCTTGCCTGACTCCTCTCTTGCATCAAAAAACACTTCCAGATACCCACTTGTGAGGACTGAGAGTGCCTGGATGAGAGTATACTCGTGATCTAGGGCATCCATTTGCTCTCATCACTACCATTATTGCTTCATTTTTTATTATGTCGAAGGCTTTTTCAAAGTCCTATTTGAGGATTATAATCTCTTTTTCACTCTGCTTGCATTGATGGATGTATTTGAAAGCCTAGGTAAGGCAATCTTGAATTGTTCTAGACCTGATGAAGCCATATTGGTTAGTATGAACCAGGCCAATAATAACTTTCTATAGTCTATTGGCCAGAACCTTGGTGATAAGATTTAAAATTGAGTTTAGCAAAGAAATTGGCCTATAATTGTTCAGGGTTTCTGTGTTCAACTATTTTGGAATGAGGGTGATAAAAGAACCATTTATGCTTTCTATGTTAACCCTGTTATTGAAGAAATCCTGGCATAGAAGATAGGAATCATGTGAAATGATATTCCAGTAGCTTTGGATGAAGAGGCCGTTGAACCCATCCGGTCCAGGGGCTTTGTCTTTTGGGAGGCTTTTGACAATGCCATCTATCTCTATTTGAGAGTAGTCTGCCACCAATTCTTCCAAGTGTTGCGAGGCTTGCATGAGGTAGTAAGATAAAAAATCATTGTACGGTTGTTGTTCCCATTCTTTGTTTGAATTAATTCCAGATGGCCGCTGCCTTATCCTAATGGGAGTGTACTGTTATTCCATTATCCGGGATTAGGGAACGAACCAAATTCCTTCTGTACCTCTCCATTGCAAGAGCATGAAAGTATTTGGTATTTTCATCTCCTAGTTTTGCCCATCGAGAGGTGCATCTCTTTCTCCAGTACTTGTGTTGGTAATTCAAAAGTCTGTCAAAGTGACTTTTAATTATACTTCTAAAGTTGTTCTCCTCTATGTGTAAGCGCCTCTGTTCTTTCAAATTATCCATGTAAAGGATGACCATTCTGCAATTTTGAATCAAAACATTTAAATATTTAGGTGCGATATGGATTTGCTCCAATTCTTGAGATGCAGATTTTTGAATTTCGCTGTGAATCTAGCTGCACTATTTGTTTAAAAATTGGTAAATTCTAGAAGAGAGCAACTACATCATTGAATCCTGGGTGTTCTGTCTAGTAAGATTCAAATTGAAATAGATTGGATTTGCGTATAACCATGTCAATGTGCACTACACAAGGAGCATGATCAGAAGTATCTTAATGCAGGACATGAACTTCAAAGTGAGGAAAGGACATGGTCCAATATGTTGAGGTAAAAAACCAGTCCAGTTGCTCTAAAAGCGGATCTTCTTACATGTTACTCCAGGTATATGACCTACCCTTGAGTGGTAGCTCTGTGAGGCCAAGCTACTAATGATGGAGTTCAAGGTAAGGATATCATTAAAATTTCCCTTGGCTTATCACGGTTTTGAACCGATTGTACGAAATTGAAGTCTCCCATTAGAATCCAGTTTTGTTGATCTGGAATATTCAGCTGAAGTAGCCAATTAACAAACTCTTCCCTTCTGTGCTCATCACACGGCCCGTAAATATTGACAAGGGTCCACTTAGATAGTTATGCACTAAAGAGAACTATATTATTTGAGCAAAGTGAGTGTTGAGTAAAGGTGTGCCAGAAAACATTGAACTATTCCAAAGTATTAGTAGTCCCCTAGAAGCACCCATAGAAGGAGAGAAAGCGAATTTATCTAGGTGCTTGGGAGCAAAATTGCGAATGTAAGAGTGCTCCAAGTCTTCTCTTTTGGTTTCCTGGAGGCAGACGACCGAGTAGGCACTGTCCGAGATCTTATCTTAGATAGACTTTCATTTTTTAGGGGAGTTTAGGCCCCTAATGTTCCAGCATGAGATCTTCCAACTTCTAAAGTTTTGCGATGGATTCATTGATAAGTAGCAATAGAAAGAAACTTGACAGATTGCACAACAATACTATTCCAGATTTGAGGCAGCGAAAAACCAAAATAACACTGTGGCAGGTTTGACGAAAAAATAACTGTGTGACAAGGTAGTAGTAAGAAAAAAGTACGACCTGCCTATGTAAACCCTATACTGTGCAACCATGTTGCCCTTTAGTCTTCTTGTTCATTTTGACACGATGCAGAGAAGCTCTCATCTGTCAACTCCCCAGGGTGAACTCGACCGTAGCATTGCCCCCATTCTCTCATGAGGGGAATCGGGAGTCTAGGCATCTCCAAGGCCTTTCTTGAGTTGTGTAGAGCCGCACCTACCTGCTCATGAAGTTGATCCAGTGAAAAATTTTCCAGGTTGGTAGTTGCCGATGATGATGACTGTTCATGTTGTGAAACCTGCAACAGGTTGGTGGTATGTTGGACTTGCGTCTTTTAGAGTGCGTGATCTCTAATAACTGGGAGGCTATTGTTTGCTTATTCAATCTCGGGCTTCTACGTAGGTTGTGAACCATGAGGGGAGTGGATTTCTTGCAGCCAGACCTGATCTTGGCTTCTGAGGAGCTGGGATAGGGTGAATCATTATCTGGCTGGTCAGGCATTTCCTCAACACGGACCGAAGAAGGACCATGATGAGTGGGTCTCCATTAGAAGACAATAGTAAACAGGCCTCCTAAGACAGAGGTGGATGTTGACTATAGTAGAGAATTTGCAGAGTGCGTGCCTTCAACAGGTATCCAATGGCACTGAACCTCCAGGTTAAAAGCCAGGCCCCATGATCTCTTCAAAGCAGATCCTTGAGACAACAAGACAAGCTGACGAGCGGGATTGGCCATCCCCAGGAAGTGGAGGGCAGCCTAGAGAAGATCGAGCTGGTGCAACTCCTAAAACCCACGACTAATTGATGAATAAACTACAGAAATGCCAGTCTAGGTTCCTGAGCAGTTAACAGCCCTTTGGCATTGGCAGAAGTAGAGCTAAGTTGATTAACAAAGGGAATCAAGTCCATATGTGTCGGACCCAGATTTGACAATCCGGAATCCTCTGTGATTCCACCACACTATTCCCTAGATAAGTAGATAGTGCTCACAAATACAGTACTGAATATCAAAATACATATCATGCGGAAGCGTAAATATAATAGTAGACTTTCTCATGGGCCGAGCAGGCCGAAATCAATAAAATGAAGCAGAGGAAATGAAGCACACAAGTGGGACTCTCAGGACGTGCCCACAGGCAGCCAACTGGGGGTACGCGACGTAGTTCTTGGCACCTTCATCTTCTTCACCATCATGTCTAGGTGTATTACTGAAGCATAGTGATCTGACTCTTGATTCTGAATTCATTGAGTGAGCGAGGGTGAGCACAAACCACCGTGCTCCACGAGCCAATATACAGGATGCAAATAGATAATATGCATGGCTTATCAAGGAAAGGCTCGGGTTATTTTATTTGCCATAAATTGCTTTTAAAATATGATACATAGAAATTTCATGAGACCTAGCATTTTGAACTAAAACATAATGTGTGAAAGAATTCAATAATAATAGCGATCCAGATACCATCCACCGTTACATGGCTTCTGCACCATATGTTAACCTTTCAGCGTTATAACAGCTTACCTTATCACTGGAGTGACACCTAGGGCAACACAAATCGAAGCTTTTCACTGCCCTCCACTTTTCCAATTCCACCTACACAGTTTTTGAAATAGAACTATATTTGGTTAAGTTTTCACTCTGCAGAGTTTGTACACTTTACCCACAAGAGACCATCCGCTCACTGCTCCACATGATTCCTTAGTCATGTGGTTGAGTAGACCGTCATAGTAACTTTTCAAAATGTGGGTCCCATACGTTACGCGGGATGTAACCATGGCTACTAGCGTATTCGGACTCCACTCTCCATAATGCTAGCACGGTTGGTTACTTCACCCTCCTCTCGGTGTCCCTTTAGGCCTCCCCTTGCTGTTACAATATTCCACTCCTTTCCACTACTGGTGAGATGAGTCAGGGGGTTTCGATAGATTTACTTAGCCAAGTTGCAATTTGCAGACTTGTGGTTATACTGATTTACATAGAAGGTCATGACAAGATTCAGTCCTTTGTGGTATCTAGGCGGTTCTACCACAATCCACACACTGTGGTTCCACTGCACCACATACCAGCCCCCGTACAATACGCCCAGATATTTAAGCAAGTTGGGGTTTTTGGGAGCATAAAATAATTATATCAAAATACACTAGTCATTTCCACCATGACTTCCCAAATCAGTTTCTCATGATTAAAAGTGATGTTTGGGGCATTTTGGTGCCCCTGAGAATCTAGGCAATACTAAGCACGGCGTATAATTAAGAACTTATTTTTGAAAGTTTTACCATTATAATTTTGCTAGGGTGACAAAGCTCAAATACTCAAATATTCCAAAAGAGTGTAATATTAACAAGCTAATTAATGGGCATGTAACTAGAATTCATAAAACAACATAATTTGCATATGAAATAACAGTATGCAATTTGATAATTTAAAACAGAAATAATTTGCAAAAAAATTAGGTTTAACATGATCAAAGTATTGACTCGCCTTGTGCGGTTTACCGCGGTCTTGAGCTCACTCAAAGCTTTCTCATTCGACGGTCTTGAGTTTCTGGCCTTTATCTTCACGTTGATCTTGGTCTCGATTGATCCATAGAATCCTCAGAACTCCAATCATAATTACGCGCTAAATAACTAAATCCAAATAAAGGAAAATAACTGAAAAGATCCAAATAAATCCAATTGAACTTGATAAATTTTTATTATGATTAAATGGGTGATTTGAGATTGGGTTGATTGGACACGGAGTACTGGCGGAGTCAAAGGGGTTGGAGCGAAGGGAAGGATGAAGGAGAGAATTCTGCCAAGACAGATATCAACCAATCTTCATAACAAGAGGAATATTCACAGGAATATTCCGCTTTGGATTTGAGGATGGCTAGGCATAGTCGACTTTAGAATACCATGGATTGATCTTTTATTTAATAACTTCTTTTATTATTTTTATATTTATTTAGAAAGTTCCATGAATCATGTTAGACCTCATGAATGGATGTTAATATATAAGATTTAGGGCATGAGTTCTACACACAAGGTGTGTCAAATTAATTTTTAGAGTTTATATTTCTTGCAATTTGGGAGGTAGTATTTTATGGGGTCCTGATATCACCTTGCTCGTTAAAACGCAATTTAGCGAGATTATTTTATCATGCATTAATATCTAGGGCACATGTTATATACGCGATGTGCATAATTTTAGCTTACAGAATTAATTTTAGAGTCCGGATTTGTAGCATTTTGTGGTACGATATTTTATGTACCCTTTTAGTTATTATTAGGCATGGTTTATTTTTAATTGAATTCATTGACATGGGACAAAGCTTGTTATACAAGATTATATTTTATTATCATTATTAATTAAATATACCATTTAGGATCTAGTTATCAGTGTCATGTTAATGATATGGGTTATTATTATTATTCTTTTAATGGGGCCTCCCGCTATCATATGAGTTTCTCACAAAAACTTGGTTGGTTGTATATCTATCCTCTATTCTTATCTTGCTTTTCTTTAACGAACAGATAATTATTTATTTTCAACAAATATACTTGTTGGACCGAAATGGCGACAGAGGGGGAGGGGGGTGAATGTCGACTTTTAAAAACAACCCTTCAAAAGTACCACTTAGGATTTCTTCTTCGAAAGCTATGTGAAGCTAAGAGAAGAGATCGCTAATGCTTACTGGAACTCAAAAACTCAGAGAAGAAAACAAGGGAATAGCTGATAAAACAAGGCACCAAGAAAACTCAACAAACACCGAGCAATAGCTTCACAAACTCTTTGGTCGGTCTGACCGCAATGGTCAGGGCGGTTAGACCGCTTGCCGGCCGCCGGACAGACCGGTTAGTGAAGGCCCGTCAGACCGCCATTCATTGACCGGTCTGACCGCCATATTATATCCAGTCTGACCGGTCCCTGATCCTAGTGAGCAGCCCGAGAGAGCAGACCAGAAACTGAAAACGCACACAAAGTTTCAGACTTCAAAAACCTGAGAAATTGGGGGATTGCTCGCAATCTTTTTGGCCCAAAGCATCACTACAACAAACTAAATAGCAAGGGGGCTTTGGGAAACAAGGAAATCAAACTTAAGAGCAAGTACTTCAGATTATGATAAAAATCTGAAATTTTGCAAGAACTGAGCCAAAACCTGAATTACTCCCCAATCTTTGATCCATTGGCCATGAAACTTTGATGATAGCTACTCAATAGCCTCAGGGCTTAGCATGACAAGTTTCATGCCATCTTATGAAGGGAATGACGATTCTTACCAAAACCCTAGAAGAGAAAATAAGAACAGGGAAACTACAATAGTGAAAATCCTTGATTCATTCACTTTGCTCTAGGGAGAAACTAATCAAATGATCTTGAAACCTATTCCCATCACAGAGCAACCCATTTTGGGTCTTCTTAGCAAGAAACAACTCAAAATCACAAAAGTCAAGAAATCAACGGAAACAGAAAAACAACGAAGAACACAGGAGCACGAGGGATAAACTTCAAAGATTTCATTCCTGGAAATAAAAGGATCACAGAGGAGTCCCCATACGCATGTACATTCAGAGGAATGATTACATGAACGATCAACTCTACCTCTCCCTCTCCATCTCAAGAACACAAGCTCAGGAACACACCCAAGAGAGAAGCATCGAAGGAGACACATCCAACAGACTGCATTGCCTCTCCCAACCACTAAAGCCTAAAGCAACACAACCTCTCCAAGGTTCTTTTGACTCAAGCAAACCCTAACTCTCTCCCAAAGCCATATATACAACCAGGAATTCACTCCTATTTATAGCCTTTGGCTAACGGATCTCCAACCCGTTACGCCCGCTCAATCCAACGGAATCCGCTCCCGCTTGTGTAGCCTTGCGAAATTACCAATTCGCCCCTCCTGCACCTTCCGGGAAGCTTCCGCGTTCCTTGTCGTCCAAGCCTCGCAACCACCTCGAGTCTCCGCCGTCTTCGACACCTTCGACCGTTCTGACCTCGACACCGCCTGTGTCTAGTCCGGTCACCTCGTGTCTCGCCATGACTTCGCCTCGACGTCCTGCAGCCATCACAGACAAGAAACACATCACATAGCACCGCTCGATACATGTAAGCACAAATAGTATCAATGAATCACATTAAGCATGAGATAGCCCAAACCTGACAAGTCAACATAATATGCATCCTAATCCCTTTGACTAGGTTTGACCAAGTCCGACTGAGGCCGATTGCACCACGCAACGACATGGTCCGAACCACATAAACCAAACTCGACTTTCCTAAACCAATGTCAATTACTCATCACACACTAGGGGTCACCTCCACATGGTCTATCAATACTTTTACTACATTGCTTCTTATATGAACTGTCTTTTGATAATCCTTCATCAAAGTAGATAGTATAATTTAAGTATATTTTTTTAACTTTTTAATTTGGATATCTAACCAAAGCCATTTTTTTCCTATTAATGCCTTCAATTAGTGAGTAGATTTAAAATAAATAATCAATACACATTAATTACTCATATATGATGTTTAATCCAAGATTAACTCTTAAATAATCTTATTTATATCCTAATCAAATTTATTAGCTTCCATAGATTAATTTCTAATTTTCCTTGATTTTTCTTAATTGAAATGGATTAAAGAAGAAGAAAATAAAAATAGAAAAAGAAAAGGCAGGGACAGGGTTCGAACTTGCGTCTCGCGGGTGTGAGTCGTAAGTGGCCTCTAGTTACCAACTGGGAGCTTGCCCTTTTGTGAATGAGGGGGGGGGGTTTATTTAGAAGATGTGTGCGTTGGGATCGGCTCAAAGCAGAGCATGCTGGTGGCGCTCGGTGCTGGCTTTGCCAGCTGGTGTAACTGGCAAAATGGGTTCCGCCGGGCATGGGGAAGCTAGTGCAGGCGGTAGCACGGGCTGGGATGGTGCTAGGAGGGATCGGCGGTGCTGGGAGTGGCGGCGCAGGGAGCTCTGGAGAAAGGAAATGGGGCGAGCATGAACAGGAGATGGGTAGGTGGATGCTTACCATGCTGCTGGTCAATCCAGAGGGGGTCCGAGGCTGGCCGACGATGGAGACCAGGGGTGGCGTGGGGAGCTTCACGGTGCTAGTGAATTGGGTTGGAGGGGATCCGCAGCTAGCGCTTGGGGAAGCCTCAGGGCATCAATAAGGTGCTCCCATAGCGACGTGGGATGGAACGGTGACATGGGCACGAGGCGATGGGATGGAGACACGACGGGGCGATAGGAGACGGGCGGGCGCAGGCATGGTGATGTGCACAGTGGCTAGCGACGTGCGCGAGGAGATGAGAGTGGTTGGCGCCAGGGGAGGCTAGGCCAGCTTGGTCAGCGGGGAAGAAGATAGCGAGGAGGAGGGAGAAGAGAGAGAGGGAAGGAGGCGCCAGGCCCAACCGTAGAGTGAGAGAGAGAGGGAAAAAGAGAGGAGGAAGGAGAGAAAGCAAAGGGCTGGGGCCCACATGTAAGAGAGAGGAGAAAGAGTGAAGAGAAAGAGAGAAACATGAGAAGCTTTAGCAAAGCTTGAATTTTAGATTTTTAATGTGAATTTGTATTTCATTTTTAAGATTACTGATTTCAATTTTTGGATTTTTAATTCAAATATTGGTTCAAATATCTAGACACAAAATCTAATATTCCTCTATTTTTTATTTTTCATATTATTTTGTGTTGAATTGTATATATAAATTTTTGAATATTCAATCTTAGGTTTTGCATGCTAATTGAATTAAAAGAAGGAATTTTTGGTTTAATCATTTAGAGATATATTCCAATATTTCTTTTGGTTTCATTTTATTGACTTGAACTTGAATTCAAGATTTTGGTATTTTGAATTCATGATCTGTAATGTCATTTTCCATTTTAATTATTTACATGATCATTATTTGCACCTGTGATTATTCTTGATTATTAATTTGCATGCCACAAAACTAAAAAAGATTTTAAATAAATATTCAAAAGAAATTTGAATGCCAGCAAATTGCATGAAAATTTTTAAAAACTCCATATTTTTGAATACTCAAAATTTTAGGATGTTACAATATGGGAGGCATCAATTGGAGCTTGTGAGGAGACCTCTTGCAGTTGTTGTGTTGCTGAGTCCAATAATTCTACAAAGGCAATAGGATTTAAAGATACTAATGCAGACTTTGGGCTTGTAAGCCTTGATCAATTGGGAGGTGATCCTATTCTCCTGGAGCTTGTTGTTGTGGTTCCCATTGTTCCCATTGATTGTTTTGTGGGAGGGCCAGGTTCATGCTGGGGGGAGGGGGCGGGTGGAGGTTCATTCTGTGGGTTGTTAGCTTCATCAGGTTGTGGATTGACCAGGTTTTCCAGGAGATCCTCATTCCCTGGTCCAGCATCTGGAAAGTCTAAATTAAGCACAAAAACCTAGACAGTCCAAGATTCACCAACACTACCAAATCACCACTTTTCTTCAAAACTAGATTCCTGGGACTACCTCAACTGAAGGGTAAAGAACATTTACTAGGACTCTACCCTTGATCCTGTCTCCCGAGTGCCACTCCAAGAGCTTGCCAAAAGAGGAAACTGCATGGGTGATGGAGTGGTGATTTAAAATGTCCAGCAGAAACCTTAGAAACATGATCCAACCCACTCGAGTAAAATTGGTCCCTCTCCAGTTTAAGGCTTCATTGTTTTTGAGGAATCCAACTTCATGCTAATCGTCCAAGTGGTGGGGGTTTCCAAAAATTAACATGTCCCACTGAATTAGGGAATTAATCTAAAAGATACTGACACCATATAGATGTGGGAAGAATCTTACCACATTGATTTCTAGGCCACCTTGAATGAAGTCCCTAATATCCATCACTGCTTCTGCTATCTCTTGTTCTTGGGGAGGCAGGATCATGGTTGCAATGACATAGTCCTCATGCTGAGGTTATGGTGGCTCCTGCAGCACCAGGTCTACCCATGACAGCCAAAATTGGCATCCATGTTCAACGAAAATGCCAGCTAGAATGTACTGACCTGGATTATGAATTTGGAAGTTGGCCATCCTAGAAGGGGGAGGGGAGTCGGAGCAGTTCTTGCAGGGGGTTTATGGACAGTTGAGGAGATGGGGTAGGGAGAAGCCAAGGGAGACGAACTGGTGGGAGCTTTGGGAGGCGCGCCTGTTCCCTTAGCCGGGCCATGAGTGTTCTCGCCTCTCTGTTGGGCCAACAACTCATTGTTTAGGCAACGGCCGGGAACCCACTTCATAGTAGCCGGTAACCTTGAGGATAAGCAAACCGAGGCTTTATGGCCATAATTAGAGCAGGCCCAACAGCGAACCTGGCTATAACAAGACACCACTGAATGATCCAGATGCAAACACCAAGAACAAGAAATCGCCTTAAAGTCACTGAGGCTGAAAGCAGGCATAGACTGCAATGGTTCCTCCCGTTGAAAATTCGAACTGTTCGGCTTGGGTAGGAGAGGATGAGTGGAGCAAGAACCAATTACCCACCCAGAAAATGCTTTGAAATTGGATGGAGGAAGGAACTTGCACCAGAATTGAGCCAATTTTGACTGAACAAGGATCTTCAAAGAAGTGAACCATCGACTTTTCAATAAACAAGACTCTCTTTTGAACTTTGGAGCAACTCTGTGAGCAGTTCTTTTTGCGGGATGACACAATCGTCCACTCATTGTGATACTCCAATAACCACCGATGATATTCTTTCTGGAAATCCGCTCCTCCATCCCTCCAGAGATGGAAGTGAACAGAGAAGTGCTTAGTGGAGCAGCTCTTAAGGCGACGAATTAGTAGTCCAACTTGCTTGGACATGACCAAGAAACAAAAGCCAAAATCGTAAGCCCTTTTAACCCGAAATCCCTGTTGCTCACCTCTTAGGCATCATTGAAGCACTTTACCAACTGATTCTTTAGAAAGATGGAAAGTGAAGCGTGAGAAAGTAGCTAGCATCAAAAAACCAGAGCTTGTAGGTGAGGAAGGATGAACCTCGGAACCATACCTCAAACCAACATGTTCCTAAAATCTCTTACCCAGGGAGAGTTCACTAGCCTTGAATGAAAATCCCTGGGAAGCCTTGAGGGGTGGTGGGCAACCCAAAAGCTAGCAGGGGAGGGGGATCATAGGGCTAGAGAGATCGCCATGAGAGTCGCCAGAGCAACCTTGAAAGAGCTTTGCCATTTTGTTTTTTCCTTTCTTTTATGCCTTGATGCTTACATTACCAAAGGGGGAGAGATTTGTGACTCAAAATGGTAAATGCGGCATGCGTTGTGATGGATTTAGGAGATATTTGTGGTTTGTAGCTTAAAATGCTTTACTTAGACCTATTTGAAGTCGTGTTATCTTAAGATGTTGTCAATGTATTCATCAAGAGAGAGATTGTTTGAGTACGTGGCTAGGTCTAGAATATTGTAATCATGAATAATTGACAAGGTTACTTATTGATGTTATTCGAGGCGTGTGATGTGTGCGGACTCATATCAGTCAAGTTAGAAAGAACTTGTGATAGGAAAGATGTTGCTTTCGTCTTTGCATGTGTAGGGTAACTCGGAGGCGATTGTGGTCTATGGCGTGGATTAGGAGATGGTTTGGTACAAAGTCATGGTTCAGAGGGTCAAGAATGCTGGAGGAGATGGTCATGCTTGAGTTGGGCTACGTGGAGATCAAAGATAGATAGATAATGCGTGTTGGAGCTACGGAGGTACGATCCGGAGGCTACAACACATAACAATTTTGGAGTGTTTGGGTTGTGGCAAAAGTTGAAAAACCCATATTACAAAAGGATTTCGGGTCCCTTATTTAGAATTAGATAAGAACTCATGGCCTTAAGGGTAAGATCCCTAAATTATAAATAGAGATAGAGTTAAGGACTAATCTTAAGACTGAGAGATATAATTTTTATGTTAGTGTTTGAGAGTTACCAGGAAGATATTTTATAGCCATAAACATAATGAACAGCGATAAATATAGATCTGTTCAGGAAAAAGAAAGGGCCAATGGCGCGCCTCACGGAGTTCGTCCTCGAGAAGATCTTCTCTCAGTAGGCGTGATACATCATCAATCTGGCGCACGGGTCTTTGGTCAGCGCGTAAAAGTGTACGCGCACGAAAATGTGATCTGCGATCTCTTGCGTGGAAGAATCAAAGCCACATACATTAAGTCATCTCGGTCATCGTGCCATCGTGCTATGGTAGTATACGTTACGGTCATCGGTCACGTCGTGGTCTAGTAATCACCAGTGTGCATTGAGTGAATTAAGCAAAACGTGTTGGAGAATCCAAATGCAAGAGTGGTCAGAGGAAGTTTCCAACAGAGAAGCAATAGAAAAATCAACATGCAGCGCTCAGTGTGTTCGTGAAAGCGATGTCTTAAGATATTTTAATCCGCTACAGCGCTGATCGTAAGCTCCTCTTAATTTTTTAATCACCTACAAATTATAATCATTTATCTGCTCTCTAATTACCATTAACGATTTTATAGAAAAGATCACTGATGCCAAATTAAGAAAATCACTGATAGATTTTCTCGACCCACACTTAGTCTGCATGCAAAGCATTTAGGAGAATGAATCCTTAATTGAGGGTTACATGATGACGTCATCGCTAGCTCACTGCAACAAGGAATTTATATTTTTGCGCTACAATCAAGGAGAAGTGTTGCACTAGTGGTTATGCTTGTTGATCTATACTTTATAAGTGTCAATGTTTTTATATCGATCTTACTTAATGATTTATTTGGGTTCAAGGAAACTTTTGAGGACTTGGCTATCAACACGCAGAGATAAAACACTGGGATTTTTATACAGGTTTGGGCCTTCTACAGTGAAAATAATAGCCCTACTTCTTGTTGACAATTGCTCAAAGAAGTGAGTACAATGGAGGAAAATAATGCGGAATTATAATGGAGAAAGTAATGCGAAAAAGTCTGCTCTACTGCTACTCTCCCTTAGGTCTGGTTGGATCCTCCCCCTCTTCTCCCTGACATCCACCTTATATAGCTTGCATGGTGGCGGCAGTTTCTTCTCGCTAATAAAATCCTTAATGTTTCGAATGATAAATGCTCGATAGGAGGTACTAAAGACTTGATATCTCGCACATCGTGCGACGGTTTCTACCTTGGTAAAGTTAAGTGTACTTATTCCAGGGAGTAAATACTTTCTCTAACCGCCTTGCCATACAGGCCCTATGAAGGTTGTCGTAGATAAGTTAGTCGATGTTTGGCTTAGTCGTAGGGGAATTTGCGACTACGAGGTGGTCGCATGATATTTTATGACTATGCTAAGGTCGCGGAAGAGCTTATGAGTATGAGGTAGTCGTAGAAGAGCTTATGACTAGCGAGTTGTCGTAGAAGAGCTTACAACTAAGGGGTAGTCGTAGAAGAGCTTACGACTTCCTTGTGAAATCTCTTCCTTATAAATAAGGGGTATACTCAAGAGGCATAATAACGTAACCATATCATTTATAGGATAAATAATAATTTGAGGAAGAGAGGTCGTAGAATGAATGGAGATTGAAAGCAGAGACTTTTCGATTTGATTTGACCAGAAATAAACTTGGTTAAAAGGGTAATTTCGCTTGAGTTGCAAAAAACACACTAGCTTCAAACAAAGGAATACAAATCAGTTCCCACCAATCTGTCCGCTTGGGTTCCCGAAGAGGAAACAACAGACCCGAGTGGTTATAAAAACTTACCCAAAGGTATTTTTTTTCTTACTTCCCCTTTTGGCTCAATCCCCTTCGAGTTTTCTGCCACCGACCATGCCTTCTTCTCATTCCTAATTTCTTCCAAATCCCAACCAATTGCTTAAAGAAAATGACAAAACCTTCTTCCAATTGGCCGGTGTCAGAGATGGATAAGATGAAGATTAAAGCTTTAGTTGCAATGGAGAAGAATCCTTCAAGGAATTTTGTGAGGTGGATTGAAGCTATTGGAGAACATTGGACATCGGGGAAGATTGGACAAATTCCAGTTTTCCAAGCCTATTGTGAGTGTGGTCTTCGACTTCCTGCTCACCCCTTCCTCATAGCGGTACTCGAATACTTTGGAGTGGAATTGGTGAACTTAGTTCTTAATTCGATTACCATGTTAAGTGTATGCATGTATCTGTGTGAAGCCAATTTGGAAATTCCTCCATATCTAGAGCTCTTTCATTATTATTACGAGATGAGCAGACAAGCCGGAATTGTTGGAAGCTGTGGTCTGAAACTTCATGACTGCAAGATGGAGAAATATATTCTGATGTTTACTCAGTCTTCAAGGCCAAACTGGAAAAAGAAATGGTTCTACTAGGAGACAACCAGAGAAGACAACCTTTCCTTTGTGGGGAAGGGTGCCGAAAATTTTTTCTTGGAACTCGGTCCCAAAAGACCTTACTCGGATAGCCCCCTACATCCAAGCCATCAAGGAACTAGGGGAAAAGGGGCTTATTGGTTGGCACGTAGTGAAAGACTTCATCACACGTCATATCAGCCCTCTAAAGAAATGAGCACACCTAATATGGATGTAATTGGGGGCTAAGGATATTACTAGAGACTATGAGAATGGTAAACGATGATCTAACTTGTTCTCTAGATTTTGAGTTCTGGTTACTGACCACTTTCACTTATCTATGCAGATCTAGCTTTGGGAGTGATTGACTCTCGAGTCAAAGCAATTTGTGAGAAGGCTCCAGCGCTCGACGTGGAGGCCCCTCACATCTTGGCGGATGTATCTACTGATGAAAGAAATGAACGCCTAAAGGTAATCAAAGTTTGACTTCTTCCTTAGACCTTCTTAGTCATAAACTACGAGCACTTAACTTTCATTCCTACTGTAGAAAGTTGGCATAGAAGACCATCAAAATGACCAAGAGGTCGGTTTGATGGTAATCGGACAAGGGCTAGAAGAGGTTAAAGCTCCTCCAACCAAGAAGCGTTAACCAACCAAGGCTATCGATAAGTAAGGTGAAAGTTTGAGCACTGCTCCTTCCTTTCTTCCTTTGTCTGCCCCCATCGAGCTGTTTTGTACAGACATAGCCGCTACAAAGAAAATTGGGATAGCTGTACTAGAGCAATCGGCTCCTAAGATCAAGGTACCCTTCTATTATGATGACAAATCTATCTCAGTTGGCGCTTCTCAAGGCTTTATTAAGTGACTCAAAAAAGGAAAAGTGGAATAGTTTTGTATCTTTTATGAAGGAGAATGTTGTACCAGCAGAACCTGTGATTGAAAAGGAGACTATTCTTTAGGTGGTGAAAACTGGTCCTAACCATCAAGAAGGGCTAGAGGAAGAAGGAGTAACAATATGTGCTCAAGGTCTACGACCATACATGGTCGTAGGTGACCCTGCCATTCAATGACTAGGCGTGGTCATAGAGAAGAAGTTGAAGAAAGCTTCCGTCTAAATTCAACATTAGGGCTAAACCAAGGTATGCAAATAAGAGCATTAGATTAGCATTTTACCCTTTTAGCTGTCTGAAATTCCAATTCACTTCTATTTTCGTGTCACTAGCCTAGCTCTTCCATCATCTAGGGATGCTTCTATCGAGAAGCCCCTTGCCCTTCTCCCCGTAGTCAAAGAGACCACAGAGAAGATGGTTGAAGAACTGACCACTGTGGCAATGGCGAAGACCACTACGGAGGCAGGAGCGGTTACGACCACCAATGTGGTCGAAACAGAAGCAAAGGTGATTCTTCTCCTCGAGGAAGGTATGGCTGAAGAAGAAGATCATAATTTCTTCTCTTCACTTTTTAATCCTACTTTTGTAGTAGGATCTTCTTCATGTCAATCTTACAACCGAGTTCCTCATCCCAAAGATATTCCTAACAAGGGGAATGCTTTTGATGACGATCACCTTGAGAAGGTATGATGGAATAAGGTCGAAGAGCTTGATTGACTAGAGGATTCCCAGCGAGTACTCGCTAAATTTGTTTGTACAAGCATAAATGTAAGCATTTGATGCTTAGTTTTTTTGTAATTGTCTTTTCTCGCTCTCATTGTCTTCCCTTATCTAGAGAACTTTTGAAGACATGGCAAGTGTGACTGAATACCACAGACAACTCATGCTCTTGAGGGAGGAAAATGCTGAAGTTCGGGAACAAGCGAATAGATGGTAAGCCACTGGCATACGCAGTCTTTTTCCCTTTTCGACTATCAATCCAGCTCTTCATGTCTATCTTTGACCTTTATAAGCCTAAGAGTGACAAAAAGACCTTATCTGCAACTGACAAGTTGCAGGATAAAATAAATAGTAAGTTTTGAACTTACGACCATTTATTCAGATGTCATTCTTGTTTTTCTTTGACTCCTTTTCTTTATTATAGATACAGAGGTCGAAATGGGTAAGCTACGCATTGAGGTCAATGAAAAAACCAAAGTGATCAACGAGCTTACTCATATCAAGAGAAAAGCCAAAGGATTAGGCTGCTGGAAGACCAGCGTAAGGATGAAGTCGAGAAGCTCGAGTCTCGACTAGTAGGTAAGGCAATCTTTACCTTTGACCAGTTCTTACTAACCAATCTTTTATTTGGTGGTTGCCTGAATAAGTCTCACTCTGCTTTGCAGAAGCTGTAGTCGAAAATAAACAACTTGTAGACGCTTTGACTCATAGCCAGGAGGAGACACAATCGATGAAGATGATTCTTCAAGACAACATTTCTCTCCTAAACGATCTACTCGGAGGGCTTGGTGCTAAGAAGATTACTCCTTCTGAGGACACCATGACCACTCAGGCAAGTATGATCGGGCAATAAGTCAGAGCCTTAATGAAGCTCGTAGACACTCTAAAGACTATGCAGGGTGATTCGCTATGAGAAGTGGTTAAAGGTGTTGTAAGCTATGAATTGGCAAAACTTAAGGCATGCGACCCAAGCCAAGCCTCAATCTTCGATCAATCGACTATGACTTCAACTGCTTTGAAGTAGAAGTAGCTCGTCTAATCAAAGAGATGGAACCAGCCGGTAGGAAAGTCATGGAGGAGATGCAAGTTGGATCTCCTTCATCAGAGTAATTTGCAATAGGGAATTTTGTAAAAAAACAAACCTTAATAAAATTCATCTTCCTTTTCCTACAATTCATCTTGTTGAGTAGTTAGTACTCGTAAGACAAAAAAAGAAATGAAAGAAAATGAAAGTACAACTAAGAATTGAAGTTATAAGAATAACTCTATCCTAACCCACAGCTATTTACTTAGTTTATATGAATAAACTAGGCAAATAGTACATAATGGGGTAAGTATAAATCAGAGCAGTTTATCCGATTGTCATTGTCAACTTTGATTGTTATGTTCTGGTAGCAAAAGTCAGGAACAAGTCGATGCTAGGATGTTCCGTATAGTGGGCAGGGCCATGTGTAGAGAGGAGAGACTTCGACTATATGATATTACTTTTCTTCGACTAGGTTAATCAAATTGAAGGCATAACAAGAATAGGATAAACACTCAGAATAAGGCATGTGGAGATCAGAGTGGTTCATCCAACTACCGTTGTCGACTTTGATTGTCATGTACTGGTAGCAGGAACAAGTCGACGCTAGGAATCTCCTTCCAGTGGGCAGGACCATGTGCAGAGAGGAGAGGCTTCAACAAGATGATGTTACCTTTCTTTGACCAGGTTTAATTATATCAAAGTCACAAACACTTAAGGATCTTGTTTATTCGACTTTACGTGGTTAACCCAATTGTTGTTTACTGATAATAAGAGTTGAAAACGATGCACTGCTAGGAAGCTCCTTCTAGTGGGCAGGACCACATGCAAAAAGAGAGATTTTGGCTAGGTATTGTTTCTTCCTCCGATCAGGCTTAAACATATTGAATGTACTAGAGGTGCGCGAACAAACTTAAAAGAAAAAACTCTTCTCCACATATGACAATAAAGATTGAAAAGACTAAAAACTTTATTGAAAAAAGTAGAAGTATTACACGTAAAACTTATGTAATTGGTCGATATACTAAGAGTTTAAGAGGATCTGGCCATCTTCCATGGCAAGTCGTACTGAGTCTGGTCGTACTGAGTCTGGTCGTGTATCGACGCATGGCTTGTTGATAGACTGTCGATCGAATTAAGGCTTGATTCCTCTTCTGTTCAAGCAGGTTAATGTCATCCACTCAAAGTTGCTCTTGATTGGAGCTGTCGAAGTTCTCAACTCGTATCAACCTAATCTTTAGTTCTGGAGGAAGCATGGCTTCAGCCCCAAAAACTAGAAAGAAAGGAGTTTCTCCTGTTGCCCAACTAGAAGTTGTGCGAATTGCCCATAATACTAAGGGTAACTCTTTCATCCAAGCCCCGAAGTGCTTTACGAGCTGGTCGAAGACTTGTGTTTTAATTCCCTGCATTATTTGGCCATTCGCTCTTTTTACTACCCCATTGCTTTGAGGATGGGCGACAGAGCCAAAAAATAACTTGGTACACAATTTGTCGCAAAATTCTTAGAATTTTTGGACTTGGGAATTACTTACCGTTATCTGTAATTATTTGACTTGGTACCCCAAATCGAGTAATTGCACTCTTCATTATGAACCTTTAGTGGATTCTGTTGTTATCCGAATCATTGGTTTAGCCTCAATCCATTTTGTGAACATATCAATAGCCATAAAAAGAAATTAGAAGCACCTGGTGCTTTTGGGAATGGCCCTAGGATGTCTAAACCCTAGGTCGCAAAAGGCCAAGATAAAGGAATTGTTTGTAGAGGCTGAGCTGGTTGGTGTATCTGCCTATTATGAAACTGGCATTGTACATATTTCTTAACCAGCTCTTTGGCGTCATTGAGGGTTGTTGTCCAGTAAAAACCTTATCGAAAGGCTTTTTTGGACCAGCGTTCTGTAAGAAGCATGCACTCCATAGATGCCCCCATGAATGTCTTGAAGGAGTTATAATCCTTCACTCCGTAGAATGCATTGCACCCTTGAGTACTCCTTTTATAGACTACCCAATCGACCAAAGTATATATTTTGGCTTTGGGGATAAACGATCTATGTCAAGATCCTCGTCGGGAATGGATCCCTTTTGAAGATACTTATAGATGGGTCTCATCCAGGTATCCTCGTACTCAAGAGAGGCTATCTCATTAGGAGTTGTTTCTGGTGTTTTGACCAGAGATGGTTTCTGGAGCTGCTCCAAGAAGATTCTCATTGGTACTTGAGATCGGGAAGAAGCTATTCGAGCCAATTAGTCCATGAGAAAATTATCCTTTCGAGGGATATATTGTACCTCAAAATCGAAAAAAGTGTCTCTGTTGAGGTCTATCCCGTAGAGGTAGTCAAATTGGATCAGTGATCAATTTCTAGGTTTCGTCGTAAACCTAATTGGTTACTTCCAATTACGTAAATCAATAGTTCAAACCGCACTCAAAGGTAGGGCATTTCCCATTGATATAGGAACGTTTGTACCAGAAACAATAGTATCTCCAATTATAGCCCCTCTGGGATGTAAAATAGATCTCTTCTCACCATCCCCATAGTGTATGAGACAAATGTATGCATTTCGATTAGGGTCGTATTCTATGGTTACGATTCTACCAGATATGTCTTTTTGATTCCGTCGAAAATCGACTTTACATGTGGGTAAAGGGGAAGTGATCTTTATTCAGAGAGGGAGAACAGCGCGGAGCGTAGACTCGGCACAACCTAGTCTAGCTCTCGCTCTTATCCAATTTCCTTATCCTTTCAGGGCAAGGTCGGAGTAGTAGGCAAATACAATTTCTTTTGTTGCATGCGGACCCGCTTGTGAGACTGAAGAAATTGAAGTACTAGAGTATTGATACTCTTTTCCGACCTGATTCATGACTAGTTGAGAGTATCCTTTCACGAGTAGTCAACGAATCCCGAGCGCTTTCATGGCTCATATGCCAGCCAACAAACCTTTGTATTCAGCCATGTTATTAGTTACTAGAAAGTTTAATTGAACGACATACTTTAAGGTCTCTTCCTCACGAGATTCCAATACTACCCTAGCCTTTGAGCCACTAAGCGTAAGTGACCCATCAAAGTACATCGTCCACTAGTTGTGGGAAGCATATTGGGGATCCTTAACAGGTTCAGGATTTGTCCATTTGGTGATAAAGTCTGCCAAGATCTGGGTTTTAATGGTCGTTCGAGACATGAAATGGAGGTCGTACTCTCCATGTTCTACTGACCATTTGGCCGTACATCCCACTGCTTTCCTATTATGGAGGATCTCTTCTAAGGGAAACTCAGAGGACACAACACTTTTGTTTGTCTAAAAATAATGCTGTAATTTTCTCGAAGACATGAGGAGGGCATACGGATGTTTTTGAACCTGAGGGTAGAGCTCCTTAGGCCCGTGTAAAACTTCACTTACGTAGTAGACTAGTTGTTGGACGTTGTCACGTTCTGCAACCAGTACTGCACTTACTGCTTGTGGTATGACAGCTAGATATATTAAAAGCATCTCTACTAGTTTCAAAGAAATCATAAGAGGAGCACTCATAAGATATCTCTTGACATCCTCAAAGGCATAGTTAGCTTCTTTTGACCACTCAAAACCCTCGTGTTTCCTTAGAAGCTTAAAGAAAAGAAGTCATTTTTCTCCTAGTCGTGCGATGAAATGACTTAAAGCTACCATGCACCCTATGAGCTTCGGGACTTCTTTCTTAGTGGTCAGAGGGCGCATTTGCTCAATGGCCTTTATCTTTTCAGGATTTACTTCGATACCTCTTGTTGAAATAACAAATCCGAGCAGCTTTCTCGAAGAGACTCCGAACACACACTTCTCAGAATTAAGTTTCAAGTAGTGCTTTCTGAGGTTATCGAACGTTTCCTATAAGTCTAAAATATGATTAAGTCATTTGATGCATTTTATGACTAGATCATCATCCGCTGAAAAGTCAGACCAGCATTTTTTAAACCAAATGGCATTTTGATATAACAAAATATCCCAAATGGCGTAACAAATGCAATCTTCTCTTCATCTTTTAGAGATATACTAATCTGATGATAACCACAGTATGCATCAAGAAAACGTAATGTTTCACAACCATTTGATCGATACGAGGAAGAGGAAATCATCTTTTGGACAACTTTATTAAGATCAGTATAGTCTATACACATACACCACTTACCGTTAGACTTCTTAACCATTATAGGATTAGCCAACCACTCTAGGTGATTAACCTCTCTTATAAAGCTTGCTTTTATTAGCTTGTTCAATTCAGATCTAATAGCTTCTTGTCAAGCAAGTACAAACCTCCATAATTTTTGTTTTATGGGTTTCTTGTCAAGCCGTAGAGCTAGCTTGTGCTCGATCACCTCCTTGGGGACCCCGGGCATGTCGGATGCTTGCAACGTGAACACATCTGCATTTGCTTGGAGGAAGGTGACGAGGGCACCTTCATATGTTTGGTTGGAAGAAACCCTGATATGAATGGTCTTCGAAGACTCCGCTAAATCCAACAGAACTTCCTTGACCTACTCATTTAGCTTCGGCTCAGATTTAGTGTGGGGACCCCAGGTGTGAGCACCCGTAGTCGCCACATGTGTGTTCTGTATTAGTCCCATGATCAGTAGCTAGTACACACATTCATATCATTGAGATCACATTTTATTTGCAATATTGATAAGTAGAAATTTGCAATGGAATTATAAAGAGCATTTGACATGTAATGAAGTAACATTTATATAACTTTAATAAAAGTAGATCAAAACCCTTCACAGCCTTCCTCAGCTATGAACACCACATAATTCCCACCCATAGGCATGGCACACGGTTGCCTAGATGCCATCCCATATGTTGAGTGAAACAGTTTTGAAAAGAAAAACTATACCCTTTGTAGCTACATACAAGCTTGCTCATGACTACGAACAAGGCTATTTAACTAGTTTTTAATACTCTGTAGAGGTTGTATAGCTTTACCCATGCAAGTTAATCAAATACACCGTCAAACATTATACGCTTCCTTGGGCGTGTGATAAAGTGATTATCTTATAGCCTTTAGGTTATCTAGTCATAACCTTACACTAGCCCGATGAACATCAAACCTCTCTTAGGTATATCCCCTAAGAGAGCATTCGAGTCCTCACTTAGATAATTCCCCTAAGCGAAGACCCTCACTTAGATATATCCCCTAAGTAGGCATCCATCATTGTATTAAAGCTTTGGTCCCAACACCTTGGTGAAGGGAGTCTCTATGAGTAAACCTAATTAGAGTGTCCTTACTACATCTGTGCCTACAATAATGTAAGGCTAGACCTTGATAGCTTAATCAACTAAATGCCAGAGTCCACATAGCACATGTGGTAGTACGTTGTGACTTAGATAAGCAGCAATAGCATTCGGTCCTTAATCGATCCAAGCGAGAGTCTCCCCATATATACATATGAGATTCCCTCTTATGCGAGATTTCCTTTCACATTTGACAGCATACCATGTAACTTACCCATGTCCAAAAACTAAGTTTTTCATTTTATTTGGTACCAAAGTAACAGAGGTTCCCCCTCTGGTCCAACATTTTCGAAACCATCATGCCCACGTGTAAACTTGTTTGAAAGTTCAACCTTAGCAGAAACTAGTGCTTGGCTAAGCATCTAGACCATATATCAATGTATTATTCCTAATTTGATAGTATATATTGTCTAAACCATATCCTAGAGGTTACAACAGTGAGGGTATCAAATTTTTTTAAGGAGATTCAAGCATACGAGTGGTCGTACCTACCATTACTCATAGTATAGCAGTTTTAATGGAACATATGCGTGCATAAT
The DNA here is from genome assembly GCA_017311315.1 of Dendrocalamus latiflorus. Lineage (NCBI taxonomy): Eukaryota > Viridiplantae > Streptophyta > Magnoliopsida > Poales > Poaceae > Dendrocalamus > Dendrocalamus latiflorus. Next base: position 26,181,729 of record CM029652.1, read on the forward strand.
AGATTTTAAAAATAATATACAATAATTGAAATACTAGGATCAACATGGTCAAAGGGGGTGTTTGCCTTGTTTAAATTACCGTGGTCTTGATTTTACTCAAGACCTTCTCAGGTAATGATCTTGAAGCTATTGGTCTTTGTCACTATCTTGATTCTGCTCGAGTTGGTGCTCCTTTGGGTCTTCGACTTCTAATTACATGAGAAGCGATCGAAAGACCAAATAAATCCAAAAGACTGAAAAAGATCTAAATAAATCCAAAGAGAACTTCATTAAGTTTTATAAGGATTTAGTTTAATGATGTAAGAGAAGGTTTATAGGGTAAGGGATGTTTGACATAGTCAAACAGAGTTTGAGTGGAAGAGGGGATGGCGGGGAAGCTTTGCTGGGAAGGAAAACAAGGACGGATCAAGGTGAAGGAATATTCACAGGAATACTCCACTTCTTAACTCAAAGAGGGCTAGAAATAGCCGATCGCAGAGTACCTCGGCTTGGTTTGAATTGTCTCTTCTTAGTTGGTACAGTACTCTTTACGATTACTAACGTTCTTCGATCACCATGGTGTTCTACAGACTTCTAATACTCTTTGGCCACTAGTCAACTCTATCTACGGCTACTGAAGCGTACGATCACTACAGCTTACGACCATTATAGCTTATGATCTTATCTTAAGACAACTAAAGCTACTGGCCATTGTGGCTTACGACCACTATAACTACCGACTACTGTGGCTTACGACCATTATAGCTATCGACCACAGTGGCTTGCGATCTTACGAGTACTACTAACGACTACTTTGGTACTTCAGACGTTCTAACCACTACGGTACTCGGACACTTCTGACTACTGATTATCGATCACAACACTTCGACTACACAGGTCTTCAACTATGTCAATCCTACCGCTACTTCGGTCGTACCGTTCACACATAACTGGTGACATGCGTCATTTTTACATATATTTACCCATCATTTTACCCTCATATTTTTCGTATTTCAAGATCATTTATCATCATTTATACGTTTTTCTATAATTAATTGCTCAATTTGGATCATTTTACATTTTTTTATCATCATTTATACGTTTTTCTATAATTAATTGCTCAATTTGGATCATTTTACATTTTTTGTGCTTTTCCGCAGGCCGGCGCGATCGAGGCGCATAAATGACAAATTTGGCATTCCAGGACTGCTCTGTACAGATGTACGCATTACTGTGAATACATAGAATCTTCCCGCGATCAAATCAGACTTCAAGAGGGCCAGAACAGAAGAAATTAAATGGAAGAAGGACTTGATTGTAAATTCTAGAAACTATGAGGACTAAATTGCAAATTGCTGAAATTCCCCATGCCCACAAAACCCTAGCCACCGCTGCAAAACTGTCTTGAGCCTGGTTCATTCTTCTTCCCTGCCTCCCTCTGCTTCATCTCCTCCCTCCTTCTCCACATCCGGCCACCGGCGAGCGTTGGGGCGCAGCTCGTCGGCTTGCCACTTCTCTCCACTGCCTCTTCCCTTCCTACTTCCTCCCTCTTTGATCCTCATCTCGCTGGTGCGCCATCGCATCACCGCCGCCACTCCTCTCGTTAGTTCGGCCGCCACCTTTCTTTACTCCTCCACCGCCCACATCGGCACCACCGCTCTATGGCCACCACCAGGCCGATCCACCACAGTGCGCTGCCCTGAGCCCGACATTGCCTCTTCTCCCTTCGCCCCCTTCTGCTCTCCTCCCCCATCCTCTACTTCGACGCCGGCGAGGCTGGGCCAGCTCGCCGACGGTCGCTCCTGCTCCTCTACCCCGCCACCTCTCCTCCCTTCTCAACTCCCTCCGGCCACTTTCACAAGGCGCCGCCTACTCCCGTGCGCCGTCGCCTCGTACTTGCCCCACCGCTGGCTGCATCATCCTCTACACCGACAACTTCATCAACTCCAACCACGCCGGTGCCGCATCTAATCCACCACATCCTCCATGGCGCCGACGCTGCTCCTCTGCTGCTCCACTTCTACCACCTCAGCTTCTTCCTCATCAACCCCGTCTTCAACCACTCTGGCATTCCAAACTGCTACATCTTCTTCCTCGGTTGACTCTTCTCATCTCTCTTTACTTTTCTCTGTTCTAAATGTTGTAATTAAATGTGGATTAATTTGTGCACTATGCGTGTGCATTTGATTGTTAATTGTGGATGCTAAATTGTTATCTGCCAGTTTGTTGATCTGTGTTGCTTAAATTTAGTAGTATCTATGATCTGTTCTTAGTGTGGTAATCTGCTGTCTCATTATTTTGTTAGTTGTCTCTCTGAAAGTTTTTAGCAGTAGCCTCTACTTAGCATTGCTAATTTTGATTAGGTGTTAATTTGTTAATCGTTCTAGTGTCAGTGGTTAGTGTCTTTGTCTATGTTTAGTGTTAATGTCCTGTGCTTGTGCGGGAGTTAGTTTCTGTGATGTTTGAGTTGCGTGATTTAGCTAGCCGGCGACCATTCCCTTCCCCTTGCTGTCTCGACCCCCTCCTTGCTTTGAGACTCCCTCTTTTCTCCTTTCTACGGTCTGTCGATAGTTAGATTGTGTGAGTGTTCGTCATACTTCTTTGTTGTGCTGTCATGTGCTGCTGTAGTCTAGTTAGCCATCGACCGTTTTCTTTCTCGTTCTCTCTCGACCTCCTCCATGCTTCTAGACTCCCCCAATGCTTGTTAACTTCCTCCTTCTGTCTCGCGATCGGTAGATATTTAGGTCATCGGTCGGTAGTCGTGTTTGTTTGTGTAGTCAGTCATCGTGTAGTTCGTGCGGTCGTACGACATCCATTTGTACAGTCATTCGTCTCGTCGTCTTTTGATTGTTTAGTTCGTTCGTTGTTTTGTTCGTGCGAATTAGAGTTTGTTCAATAGTTAGTTTGTTTGGTTAATTCAGTAGTTGTTTTAGGTTTAGTTTTCTCCCCCGTTTCGATTGATCTAGCTTTAGCGGAGCACCGGTAGCCTCAGTCTAGTCCCTGTGGAGAACACGACACTCGTCGCTATTTCAGTGGCAACCCATGCACTTGCGGGTGTGCTATTTTTGCACGATCAACTGGTACTACCAATCTTCATCCACGTGGGTCTTCTGAGCATTGATCAAGTTCTACATCATACAACTACTGGCCGGGTACTATTTTGTATGACTATCGACTAGGTTACGTGGCTTAAAGACTACTGGCCACGTTCTGTAAGTATTGACTACCGACTATGTTTTGTAAGTTTCAACTACTGACTTACCTATTAGGATCTATAGCTTATGACAGATTTACTATACTTACGACCAATCTACTGTACTTACGACTGATCTAATGTATCCTACGACCTATCTTCTACACTTACGACTGATCTACTGTAGGTTTTGACTACCAACTAATGACTAGGTCCTGTAACTTATGCCTTTGAATACTCTTCGGTTACTTCAGTCGGAGGTCACGACTACGGTTAGTAGTCAAAGATTATAGGTGTAGCTGTAGTTGATGGTTTCGACAAAGCAATAGTCAAAGATTTTGACAACGACAGCGGTGAAAGATTTCGACAACAATAGCGGTCAAGGATGACGACTACGGCTGTGGTCGAAAATTTCAACAACGACAGCGGTTGAAGACTTCGACATGATAGTAGTCGAAGATCTTGACACAGCATCGGTCAAAGACTTCGATGCCTGGCTGCGATCAAAAATCTCAACACGGCAGTAGTCAAAGATTTTGACAACATTAGCGGTCAAAGAAATCGATAACGTCAGCAGTCGAAGATTTCCACATGGTATTGGTCAAAGGGTTTGACACAGCAGCGGTCGAAGATCTCGACTCCAGTTGTGGTCGAAGATTTTAACAATGGCAGTGGTCGAAGATTTTGACAACATCAGCGGTCGAAGATTTTGACACGGCAGCGGTCGAGGATCTCGACTCCAGCTACGGTCAAAGATTTCGACAACAGCAGCAGTCAAAGATTTCAACAACATTGGCAGTTGAAGACTTCGACATGTTAGCGATTGAAAAGTTTGACACAACAGTAGTCAAAGGTCTTGACTTTGGTTGTGGTCGAAGATTTCGATAGTGCCACTTGATTTTGACTTCAACTGCTACAGTTCTCTTTGCTCACTTCGACTGCTATGGTTTTCTTTTAGAGTTCAATTACTTTAGTTCTCTTCTCGTCTACGATTGCTTTTACTTCTCTTTTCGACATCACATACTCTATGAGGGAGGAGGAGCTTACCGAAGACACTTGAGAAGGAGTAGAGGAAGCTGGCATCGGGGACTCTACTGGCGATGAAGAGGTATGTAGTGACAAAATGTCTGGCAATAGAGAGCTACAAAAGGGTGCGCATGAGCTTGCGTGCATGCATGCGGAGGTACAGGTGAAAAGAATAGAGGTATGATTCACCGGAGAGAGAAAAGCTTGCGATGGCATCCTGGTCAGAGATAAAGAAGAAGACCTAGCCCGTGTGATAGACCAAGAGGTCCACTGCACGAAAGGTCAATCAAATGAGTAGGGTGCACAGGGAAGAGATAGGCATGTTGCAATGAAGCTGGGGAGGAGAGAAGCTCACCAAAGTAGCTAGCACATGGTAGCGTGCTCGCTAGCGTCGCATACAACTTTGGTTTTACAACATTCCAGAGAGCGGAGTGCTCAAGGATTGTGTGCAAGAGACCGAGAGGGCGAGTTGAGGAGAAAATGGTACACTCGAAGGGGTTTTATAGATGTGGAGAGGCTGGAGGTTGAGCACAAGTTCTCATGAGCATGGTCGATAACTCGCTGTGGAACGCGAGGCATAGATGAGGATAAAGGGGAAGATATGTGTTGCGTATGAGGCAACGGTAGGTGGAGTTAGTAGTAGAAGAGGAGAAACCACGGGCGCGGCGTCTAAAACTAGGGGTAGCTCGAGCCACGACCACGACAGAGCTGGTGCATCTGCATGAGGTGGAAGATGATCACCGCCAGTGGGCCTAGCGTGTCAGCAAGTGATGAGAGATGGCCTGACGAGATTGTCTTGACATGCAAAGGGTTTAGGAGTCGGGTGTTTTTGAGTGATGAGAGATGGCCTAACCGGTTGAAGCTCTTGAGGGCTAACTTAGCAGTCATAATGCAAGGCCGGGATGAACAGAGGAAAGGTGTGGTGCAAGGCATGACCACATCATCATGGCACAGTGGCAGGATGGGTGGCGCAGCATGGTGCATTGCGCATGGGCTGTCCGCAGAGAGGAGAAACAGCAGGCGTGATATCAAAATGATGAGCACGGTGTCAAAACTAGTGGTATGTGCTCATGCAGGGCGGAGGTGAAAGAAAGGTACTGCAAGTAGGCCACACTCGACAGTGAGAGAGAAAGTGAGGAGAGCTGAGAGGTTTGAGTAAAAGTTAAGATACATTAGATGAGGTCGAAAGATTATGGAAATATTTTTGAATGCTCCTAATAATAATATTGTATCGTCTCTAGTTATTGTTCTGCTGTAACAATCTGATGTGACTTATTATTTGATAAAACAGAAATCTATTTTGTTTTGTTAGGCAATAACTATAGACTAGTGTTATTACCTACGATAGTGATTGTACGGGCTCCATATTCCATCTCAAAAAAGAGAATACAATGTATTTATCATTGGCCTCCGCCGTTACAATCGTGTGCTGGAAGACTAACACGGGCGCATGATGTTATGTGTCGTACGCGCCATCCATTGTAATCTAGAAAAAGTATATTACCAGCATTTGGGGAATTAACAAGTATGGCTGAAATTAACAAGTAGGCTTGAGTAAATTTTGGTAGCAGAACATCGCACCGTCAAGTGTGAACCTTCTTTACAAATTACAATTGGAAGTAGACGGCTACAACGTCAAGGCACGATGAAGCGTAGCTAGCGAGCGAGCTGCAACGACTTCACATGGCGTCCGTGTTGACGTAGAGGTCCATCTCGGAGACGACAGTGCTGGGCATGGGTTGCCGAACTTGGTCATCAGGCTGTACCCCCCCCCCCCCCCCCCGCGGCCGGAACCTCCCCGTGCCGCCCACCACGGCCCGCTCCACCGCCGCCCAAAGCGACGGGTCGGCGCGGCCGTCCACCACCAGCGTGCTACCGCTGTAGTCCCCGTCCGTGAACATGAGGGTGAGGAGCGTGCACAACGCCGTGGGGCTCTGCAGATTGGCCTGCACGAGCAAGCCCTCGACGCGGCCGAGGAGCCGCGACGACGCGTCGGACCCCTTGTGGAGCTCATCGTCCAGCGCACCAAGGACGCTGAAGGAGTTGCCCCCGAGCGGGGAGGCCGCGGTGGCGTTGGCGCCGGTGAACGTCTCGTGGATGTAGAGGTGGAGGTATGTCGTGCCGTCCGCCGCCACGGTGGCAGCAAGAGCGACGGCGGTGAGGAGGCAAAGGGCCACCGACATCGATTCGAGGGGGTGGACATGGTGAGAAATAAGAATTGCTATTGGATTCTTCTTACCCTGTGTTAAGTGTGTTGCTATATTTTGTGTTAGAAAACCTAGGTTGGACTTGAAGTCTTGGTCTATTGTGGGCACTTCATCATTAGGCTATAAATAGAAAGTACTATTAGCTATTTTGTACATGTATGAGAAAAGAAAGCAATAAAGAAAGGCTAGGAGTTCTCTCTATCTCTGTATTTCAATCTACTATTTGTGTCTTTTGTGATTGATCTGTCTTTTGCATAGCAGAGGAATCAATCGGACTGAACTCGCTAGCGACGGTTCCTCAAAATGTTATCAGCACGAATCGCGGTGAATCAAAAGAACACGTGTGGCGCCCAATGGAGGAAGTGTGCTTAGCCGGCAACGGCACAACGAATACCATCTTAAGAGATACAAAATACTTTCAGTCGATTGATAAGAATGCTGGCAGTCTTACAATAATCGCTGGTAGCGATACTTGTATAATAGGTTCAGGAAGAACCACAATTAAACTCCCAATGGGCACAACTTTGGTCATTCAAGAATCCTTATTGTACCGAGAATCGACTAGAACTCTCCTAACTTTCAAGGATATTTGCGCTAATGGTTTCCATGTTGAGATTAAAGAAGAGTATGGTAAGAAATACCTGCTCATTACGAAGCGTAAAACAAATGAAAAAAGGGTATTAGAAAATTTTCTTTCATTAGAAACTAGGCTATACTACAGTAATATCAGGGCACCTGCAACCTATACTGCCCTGAAAATAATATTTAGAAACTCTAAACTCTTCTGTCTCTGATATGACAGATTAGGCCACCTAGGTCTTAGGATGATAAGAAATATAATTAACAATTCACAGTGACATAATATTAATGTAAAGAATTTTCTGAATCACGAAGAATTTATGTGCCTCGCATGTGCCACCGAGAATTTAATTACTAGACCTTCTACTCTGAAAATGAAGAAAGAATTCACTACATTTCTGGAATGCATCCAAGGAGTCATTTGCGGTGCTCATCGATGCTTCCTTCAAATGGTCATATGTATGTTTATTGTCTACGAGAAACCATGCTTTCACAAAACTGATCTCGTAGATAATTCGCATTTGAAATATTTTTCCTAATCATCACAAAAAGTCCATCAGAATGGACAACGCCGGTAAATTTACTTCAAAGCCATTTTGTGATTATTGCATGGCAATGAGAATTATAGTTGAGCATTCTGTACCGCATGTCTACACCCAGAATGGACTAGTGGAGGCATTAGTAAAGATAATTAAATTTATTGCCCGACCACTTTTGCAGAATTATAATTTATCAGCTATATGTTGGGGATACGCAGTTTTGCATGTAGCAACTCTCATCAACATTAGACTATCGGCCTACAACATTCATTCACCTATGCAACTAGCGCAAGGGTTAGTACCGAAAATTTCTTTTCTTTGGAGGTTTGGATGCAAGGCTTATGTACCTATACCCCGTCCATAGCATACTGCAATGGGTCATCTCCGAAAGACTATTATGAGACAGCATCCATAATCAGATATTTAGAACCCATGGCAGGAGATTTGCATACTGCCCGTTTCGCTAATCGCATATTTGATTAGGATAATTTCCTAACATTAAGGAGAGAAAATCAACCCCTTGATGAAAAATACTACGAAATTATGCGACAAGCCACGGGAATCCATGCACATGACCCGCGCACTAGTGAAACAAATACAGAAGTCCAGAAGATCATTGATTTGTAAGTATTAGCAAACGAACTACCTGACCACTTTAGTGATTTGAAGAGTGTGACCAAGTCGCATGTGCCTGCACGCAATGCACCGGAGAGGGTTGAAATACCAAAGAAAGTTGAAGGTATTCCTAATCCTATTCAATGGCCTCAGAATAAAAGGATGAGAACTACGGCCCCTCGAACCCTAAGTAACCGGGGACGCTTGGTAAAAAGAATAAGAAGGATTTGACACAGCCGATCACTGAAGTTTCCAGGAACCAGAAGGGGAGCCAGTTGAGACCTGGCACCAATGTGACACCTTTAGAAAAGGGCATACCGAATCTGAACATTCCCATGGAGGGAGAAATCAACATGGATGTGTGCACACACATCAGAGCTAAAAACTAAAGGGACTTGCCACCGCAACTAAAAGAAGCGATGAGCAAGTAGAAGCACAAAAAGAATCAACTCATGATAAAATAGCCATAAACTATGTGCACACGGGAGAATCTATGAATAGGACAATAGCCAATGTTGATATCTACTTTGCAAAAAAAATTTACCACAATCATTGATCTTGATCCAGAGCCTACATTACTTGCTAAATGTAAGAAAAAATCAGATTAGGAAGATTGGAAGAAAGCAATAGAAACTAAATTGTTATCTTAGAACAAAAGAGTTTGGGCTCGTAAGCCGCACACCTCCCCATGTGCACCCTGCAAGGCATTAGTAAATATTTGTTCGAAAGAGAAATGAAAGAAATGAAGTTGTAAGATATAAAACAAGGCTTGTTGCACATGGTTTCGCTCAACATCCAGGTGTTGATTGTGAAGAAACCTACTCCCCAGTCATGAGTAGAATCACCTTTAGATACTTAATCTCAATGACAGTAAACTTGTACATAGAAATAAAATTGATGGATGTGGTAACTGCATACCTTTATGGAAACTTAGATTCAGAAATTTATATGAATGTACCTGAAAGTATGCCTGTTCCGAACCAAGACAGAGCAAATAGAAATCTGTACAGTGTAAAGCTCAAAAAATCACTGTACGGACTTAAGCAATCAGGCAAGATGTGGTATAATCGCTTAAGTAACTTTTTATGCAAGAAAGGCTACACGAACAATGAAGATGATCTTGTGTATTTATATGACGATCCCAGAATAGATTTTTTTATAATCTCAGTATATATAGATGAACTGAATATCATTGGAACCATAGAAAACATAAAAGAAGCAAGTGCTTACTTGGAGTCAGAATTTGAAATGAAATATTTGGGTAAAACCAAATATTGCTTAGGCTTGCAACTTGAGCATGTCCTTGAATGAATATTAGTACATCAGTCAGCCTACGCCTAGAAGGTATAAGAAAGATTCGGCTTTGAGAAGGCATACTCATCGAAAGTACCGATGATCGGGGGATTTTTACAGCAAGATAAGGATCCATACTGACCTAGGGAAGAGGGGGAGGAAGTCTTGAGACCAGAATTCCCTTACTTAAGTGCAGTAGGAGAACTTCTGTATTTAGTGAACTGCACTAGACCGAACATTGCCTTTGCTGTAAACCTATTAGCAATGCATAGTACAGAACCTACCAAAAGGTATTGGTAGGGAATAAAGGACATCTTCTAATATTTTCAAGGAAGCAAGGATCTTGGGTTATTCTACAGAAAGAGCCAAGACTTGAATATAACTGGCTATGTAGATACAGGGTACCTATCGGACCCGCATACTGCAAGGTCACAAATAGGCTATGTATTCCTGTGTGGTGGAACTAAAATTTCATGGAAATCGTCTAAGCAAAGTCTTGTAGTGACTTCGACAAACCACTCAGAAATTATAATGCTGTATAAAACCGCACGAGAATGTGCTTGGCTTCGACGAATGATTCACCACATCCGGCAGTCAAGTGGGATGAATATCATGCAAACTCCCACAATTATCTATGAAGATAATGCAACTCGTGTTGCACAAGTGCAAACGGGCTATGTGAAAAGTCATATCAAAAAGCATATCAATTCTAAGTTTTTCTATGCTAATGAATTGCAAAAAAATTGACCAAATTAAGCTACTGCATACTAAGTCATATGAAAATCTTGCAGATTTATTCACTAAGTCACTCCCAGCATCTAGTTTTGAAAGATGCGTACGAGGAATTGGAATAATGAGACTTAGAAATGTGTAGAATTCAGGTGGAGATTTTTCTCAAACTCGTTTTTAAAACTTGATCATAAAGATCGAGTACCCAAAGAATAAATCCTAAAGATTAAATGAAATTGGGTGGATTGTACTCTTTTCCCTTGACGAGTTTTCCTGAAGTTTCGCGACCAAGGTTTTTAATAAGGTAACTCGTGCAACGCAGCATAACATGTATCATGTACGCTTTCTCTAAATTTTTCTCACTGGGTTTTATGGAGTTTTGATGAGGCATGAACGTGTCGGATAAGTGCCCAAGGGGGAGTGTTAAGAAATCTGGACCTGAGCTTGAAGTCTTGGCTCATGGTGAATACTTCACCTCTAGGCTATAAATAGGAAGTGTTATTGGCTATTTTGTACACGTATGAAAAAAGAAAGTAATAAAGAAAGATCAGAAGTTATCTCTATCTCTGTATTTTAATCTACTATTTGTATCTTTTGTAATTGATCTATCTTTTACATAGTGGAGGATGATTGGACTAGACTCGTCAAACGATGGTTTCTTAACATTTTGCAACAAAGTCAGTAGCGGTGGATGGGAGCAGGTTGGTGATAGAATTGATCTATACATACAGTACCGTATTTCCGAGTGATTGGTAGTCGCCGTTGGAATATTCGTCATCTTTACCGACCGTACGTGCAAGGTCAACAACTACAACCGCAACCACTCGAGCTGGTCCTGTATTTGTTCTCGTAAGTTGAGGTGTGCCGTGCCGTCTACGTCGACTGTCCGCCCTGGCCAGTGGCCAGCCCTGTTCTTTATAGCCGACGACTTATAGCTTTATTGTTTCTCTGAATAAATAAATAAAGTAGTTATTTTAATGTTTTTAAAATAACTTATTAAGATAGTTTTTTTAAAGTGGCTTATCAGTTTATTGACATTCAATTCGTTCACACAAGCGCTCGGGATAACCTTTTCGAAGCGACTTATCAGTATTTGATCCATTCGCTCTAAGACTAAAAGTCATAGGCTACTGTAGCCGAAAAGAACCCACCTCATCCATTTATCCCCCCTGCTGAAAAGCATAATAGAACCTGTAAATAGGCCTATTGTTCCATGCACCAAGTTCATGGCCCATGATCCGATCCAGCTTATAATGATTGGGGTCAGTATTGTACTACTGTCTGGCTTAACCTACGAAGAAGTTTCACGTCTAAGAGAAATACTACGCCACGGTATACTATCGGAAAGGACCCCAATAGCATACTTCCTCTTGTATCACCTCTTCTCTCCCTCTCTCTTCTCTCAAAGCGTCACCGCTTCCCTTCCCTCCCTCTCTCCTCTCGAATCGCCACCGCTTTCCTCCCCTCTCCCTCTATTCTCCTGCTCCGGTGCCGACCGTCGCCCTCCTCTCCCTCTCTCTTCTCCGCGCCCGCCGCCCTCCCCGCCTTCAACAGCGGCAATGGTAGCTCCGCGCTCCTCCTTTGCCTCCCCCCGCCCCCTTCTCCACCACCGGCAGCTGGCAACGATCCCACCACCTCGCCACGCCGCCCTCTCCCTCGCCCAACCTAAATTTCACCGCACCTCCACCTCGCTATACCACCCTCCATCGCCACTTGACTCCCTCCGCCGCTGCCCACCGCCAGATCACCGCCTCTCCGGCCTCCCTCTACGTCCGGGGGCCGCGGTGAACCCGTCGGGAGGGGCCGGAGTTAAAGAAGGGTGACGCCGACGATAGAGAAGAGAGGGAGTCGGTATACCATCGGAACGGTAACTATTCCTTAGTATTTCTCTATTACAAAGTACATTTGTGCACACGGTAACCCTAATGTTTCTATATATACAGTGAACCTAATCCTAATGAATTCTTATTCTGGACCCGCCCCTCTGGCCTTATCTGTCTCGGAGCCAACGTGCACTGTGTGTGCGCTTGGGCAGAATATGTATGCAAATGTAGCGCTGAAGTCTGAAGTTACTCCCTCAAGTAGAAAAGAAAGTATCCGAAACATGAATATATGGCGATGCTACTTATCATAAAAATTTTATAATCCTTTTTTGAATACATTATACTTAGTCGTTGAAGTGGTATCTTATTACCTTTCAAAAGTCTTAAACATCAGACTTCTGTTTTTCACTGGAGCGAGTGTAAAGCTTGATAGACTCGTGCAGCATGTTTCAGTGACATCTTTCCACTCTTCCATTCTTTTTTAAGAGTATAACACAAGACACATGCACGCACACATGACACCCCACACACACACCACACATATATATAGGTTTGTCCAACGCATACTAGAGACAAAGCGCGAGACGTAAGCCTCATGGAGCGTAGGTACACATTTTGACTACTGAATGCACTTACGTACGCATGTACTCTGAGGGGCACTATTCATATAAATAGTATCAGAGAGTACTGTTTATATGGACTGCACGCCTCGCATGCTCACCAGCCAAGCAATGCTCGCTCCACCCACTCTTCCATTCTTGCTGGCTGTAATTCCCATCCTATTTTGTAGTAAATATCTTTAGCCAACAAACACTTACGGGAGTGTATCTGTGTACTTATTCGGGTGTGGATCTAGGTTTATGGCAGTCTAGGCTCTAACCCAGAGCGTGTAATTTTTATCATGCAGAACTCAGATAAGCCTAGACACAGCCTTCTTCCAACCTAAGTAGTAGTGGTCTCTAACAGTGGCAGAACCATTTGGCGGCCAAAGCCTAGACAGAGCTGGCCATCGTGCGGGAGCCCGGGCAAAGCCAACCACCATGGGAGAGTCCGGGAGAAGCTAGCCGCCCTGTGGCGGAAGATCGACATGAGCTCAATGGAGTTATTGACGAGCCCAAGTGGCTGCCTAAAGTCACCAGGAGGTGGCTCCGTAGCCTGGTCTCTAGTCCTTCGTAGCTTGAGATGTGACAAAATTTTTAATTCGCCTCTATGCAAATCTGGTACGCTAGTTAGATAGCCAACAATAGAACTCCACTTTAACAGAGCATTTTTTTTCCTTTCTTTTTGAGAGGCATTTAGTGATTGTAGAAACCACGCGATGCTCTCATATATATGGCGCATGCCGTTTGTAGTGTATCACCACTCCCCACATACGTACGAACGAATGCACGTCTCTTCATACATATAACACTAACTACTCTCGGGTGTTATATATATATATATATATATATATATATATATATATATATATATATATATATATATATATATATATATATATATATGCGCATACGCACATATACATAGGGTAGGAGACAAGAACGTACTGAAAACCAAATCAAGAGGTATGGATTTATACAGGAAAAAAAAACATGCTGCATATACTGAGAATGTTAAATTAATTGCCAATTGCTTACCTAACAATTCAGGAAAGAACGCTGCTTAGCTTCGACATTATATATCGTTGGAGCAGCAATTATCCAAGAGATTGACTAGTAGTTAGCTGCTTGGAGCGGATCGATTGCCAGGAAATTATCTTTGGTAACTTGAGTCAGGGGGCCTCTTGAGGGGCGAGTTTTATAGTCAGCAGGGTGGCTGGCATCTTACGGAATACAGGGAGAAGCCGAATCTCGCAAAGTTTGAATAACCGGAATTTCGTTATTCTGTGCATGCCTAATGTTCTGGATTGGTACTGGTACCAAACAAGGTGATTATTCGGTTGCCATATCTGATATGCCCACCTTTGTAACTTTATGTGAATAAATAAACGTGAACCTCGAGCATGCCTAGACAGGCTCATCAACAGGCAAGCACTGGGGTATACATGAAGAGAACTACTACCATACGCAATACCGTTGGGATGTCATCCCAACGGCATAGCTCCACCTCTGCCACTACTCCCCTTCCCTATCTCTCCCCCTTGTTTGGCACCAAAGCAGCTTCGTACCCCTCGTCCGTCTCCCCCCGCCCTCTCTTTCACCACCGGCGGCCGATGGCGACCCCACGTCTCGTTGTGTCACCGTCTTCCCCTCCTCCGTCGTTACCACCCTAGCTAACCTAATATTCATGGTGTCAACATCGCCACGCCTCCCTCCGCTGCCGCTCGATGCCCTCTGCCATCACCCACCGCCGGACCATCGTCTCTCCGATCTCCCTCTATATCCAGGGAACACGGTGAACTCAACGTTGACAGATCCAGAGTTGGAGGTGAAGGAGGAGGCGAGGGTAACATCAGAGTTGAAGGTGGAGGTGAAGGGACGGGACTGGAGGTGGCCATCTGAATCCAATAGTGGATCGATCGGTATACCATTTTTAGTATTTTTCATACATAACGAGTCATGGAAGTTCTGAATGAGACGCTCACACGTTCACCAAAACCGTTAGAGCAGTGCCTATGGTCTTGGTGATGTGCTGCGTGTGTTGCCAGTTGAACAGATACTACTCGGTGATCAGTTCTCTTGAAAAAAGGGCAAGTTCTGGATGCCATTGTTGAGGAATCGTCGCTGGCGACCAGTCCGAGCGATTCCTCTGTTTAGAACAAGAACGAATCAATCACAGAATCACAGAATAATAGATTGAATACACAGAGAGATAGAGAGAACTCCTGGTCTTTCTTTATTGCTTTTCATTCATGTGTACATAATGAGTAGGTATGGCTCTCTATTTATAGACTACAATGAGGTACCCACCATGGGCCCTGGGCTACCGGCCTAGGCCCAGGTTTCTTAACACTCCCCCTTGGGCACTCATCCGACACGTTCATGCCTCACTAAAACTCCATAAAAACCCAGTGGAAAAAATTTGGAGAAAGAGCACATGATACATGTGATGCTGCGATGCACGAATTGCCTCATTAAAAACCTTGGTTGAGAAACTTCATGGAAAACTCGTCAAGGGAAAAAGAGTACAATTCACCCAAATTCATTTGGTCTGCAGGACTTTATTTTTTGAGTACTTAATCTTCATTATCAAGATTTATTAGCGGGCTTGTGAGAATTCTCCCCCTGAATTCTGCACTTCTCTAAGTCTCGTCATTCCAATTCCACGCACGCACCTTTCAAAGATAGATGCGGGAGTGACTTAGTGAACAAGTCTACATGACTTAGTGTACAGTACTTTAATCTTGTCCATCTCTGCAATTCATGAGCATAGAGGAACTTGGGGTTGATATGCTTACATAGCCCGTCTGCACTTGTGCAACGCAAGCTGCATTATCTTCATGGATAATTGTGGGGGTTTGCACAATGTTCATTCCACATGACTGCTGGATGTGGTGAATCGTTCAACGGAACCAAACGCACTCTCGTGCGGCTTCATATAGCGCTATAATTTCTGAATGGTTCGTCGAAGTAGCTACAAGGCTTTGCTTAGACGATTTCTAGGAAATTGCAGTTCCACCACATAGAAATACATAGCCTGTTTGCGACTTAGCGGTATGCGGGTTAGACAGGTACCCAGCATCTGCATAGTCAATCAAGTTCAGATCTTGATTCTTTCTGTAAGACAATCCAATGTCTTTGCTTCCTTGGAGGTATCGGAAGGTGTCCTTTATGCCCTGCCAATGCCTTTTGGTGGGCTCTGCACTGTACCTTACTAACAGGTTCACGACAAATGCAATGTCCAGTCTAGTGCAGTTTGCTAAGTACATGAGTGCTCCTACTGCACTCAGTATGGGAATTCCGGTCCCAGAACTTCCTCCCCCTCTTCCCTAGGTTGGAAAGGATCTTTTTCTTGCTGTAAAAACCTCCCGATCATTGGTACTTTTGAGTGAAATGCCTTCTCAAAGCCAAACCTTTCAAGCACCTTCTGGGTGTAGGTCGACTGATGTACCAAGACTCCTTCAAGGACATGCTCAAGCTGCAGGCCTAAGAAAAACTTGGTCTTGCCCAAATATTTCATTTCAAATTCTGACTTCAACTAGGAGCTTGCTTCTTTTATGTCTTCGGCTGTCCTGATGATATTCAGATCATCTACATACACAGAGATTATACAGAATCCATTCTGGGATCACCGTATAAATACACAAGGACAGTCTTCATTGCTCGTGTAGCCTTTCTTGCAGAGAAACTCGCTTAAGCGATTATACCACATTCTTCCAGATTGTTTCAGTCCATACAGTGACTTTCTGAGTTTCACACTTTACAGATTTCTATTTGCTCTGTCTTGGTTCGGGAGAGATATTGCTTCAGGGACTTTCATATAAATCTCCGAATCCAAGTTACCGTAGAGGTATGCAATCACAACATCCATCAATTTCATTTCCAAGTTCAAGTTCACTGCCATTGAGATCAAGTATCTAAAGGTGATTCTACTCATGACTGGGGAGTAGGTTTCTTCATAATCAACTCCAGGACGTTGAGTGAAACCTTGGGCTACTAGCATTGCTTTGTATCTCACTACTTCATTTCTTTCATTTCTCTTTCGAACAAATACCCACTTGTGCCCAACGGGGTGTACATGGGGAGGCGTGCGGCATACAAGCCCAAACACCTCTATTTTATTCAGAGATAGCAATTCAGTTGCTATTGCCTTCTTCCAATCTTCCCAATCTGATCTTTTCTTACATTCAGCGAGCGATGCAGGCTCGGGATCAAGATCGATGATGGTGGCAATTTTCTTTGCGAAGTAGATATCGATATTAGCTATTGTCCTATTCAGGGACTCCCGTGTGCACATAATTTATAGCTATTTCTTTATGAGCTGCTTCTTCTGGAGCAATTGCTTCTGCTGGAGGTTTACCCTGCGCATCGCATCTTTCAATTGCGGTGGCAAGTCGCTTTAGTTTTTCGGCTCTGATGTGTACGCACATATCCATGCCGATGGGGATATTCAGATCCGGTATGCCCTTTTCTGAAGGTGTCATACTTGTGCCAGGTCTCAACTGGCTCCCCTTCTCATTCTGAGGGACTTCAATGATCGGCTGTGATCAATCCCTCTTATCCTTTTTCGCCAGGCGTCCCCGGTTACTAAGGATTCGAGGAACCGGAGTTCTCGTCCTCTTTTTTATTTTTCTGAGGCCTCTGGACGAGATTAGGGATACCTTATGCTTTCTTTTGGTATTTCAACCCTCTCCGGTGCAGTGCGTGCAGGCACATGCGACTTAGTCACGCTCTTCAAATCACTAAAGTGATCAGGCAGTTGATTTGTTAATGCTTGCAAATCAATTGTCTTCTAGACTTCTCTTGTCTTCTGGACTTCTATTGTTTCACTAGTGCGCGGGTCATCTGCATGGATTCCCGTGGCTTGCCACGTAATTTCCCGACATTCTTCATCAAGGGGTTGATTTCCTCCCCCTAATGTTGGGAAATTTTTGGTGGTGATACTTGCGCTAGTTGCATAGGTGAATGGATGTTGTAGGCCGAAAGTCTAAGGTTGATGAGATTCGCTGCATAAAGGACTGCGTGTCCCCAACATGTAGCTGGAAAATTACTTTTATTCAAGAGAGGTCGGGCAATAAATTTAATTCTCTTAATTAAAGCCTCTGCCAAACCATTCTGGGTATGGATATGCGGTACCGAATGCTCAACTGCAATTCCCATCGCCGTGCAATAATCATCAAATGCCTTCGAAGTAAATTCTCCGGCGTTGTCCATTCTGATGGACTTAATATGATGATCAGGAAACACATTTCTGATGCGAATGATCTGCGAGATCAATTTTGCAAAGGCGTGGTTTCTTGTGGACAATAAACCCACATATGACCACTTTAAAGAAGCGTCAATGAGTACTATGAAATACTTAAACAACCCTGAGACGGGCTGAATGGGACCGCAAATGTCTCCCTGGATGCGTTCCAGGATTGCAGGGACTTCATCCTTCACTTTCAGAGTGGAGGGTCTAGTAATTAGTTTCCCAGTGGCACATGCAAGGCACACAAAAATCTTCATGATTCGGGAAATTCTTCACATTAATATTATGTCCATGCGAGTTATTTATTATGTTTCTCATCATGCTAAGACCTGGGTGGCCTAATCTGTCATACCAGAGACAGAAGAGTTCAGAGCTTCTAATCACTGTCTTCAGAACAGTGTACGCTGCAGGCGCTTTAATGTTGGTATAATATAACCCAGTTTTTAGTAAAGGAAGTTTTCTAATACAATTTTCTGTTCTCTTTGCGCTTCGTAATGAGAAGGTATTCCTTACCGTACTCTTTTCAGTCTCAACGTGGAAACCATTTGCGCGAATATTCTTAAAACTTAGGAGAGTTCTAGTTGATTCTGGATACAATAAGGTTTATTCAATGACCAAAGTTGTGCCCATTATGGCTCTTCCGGAACCAATTATACATGCATCGCTTCCGGCGATTGTCGTAAGGCTGCCAGTGCTGTTACGTATCGACTGAAAATGCTTAGTCTCTCTTAAGATGGTATTTATTGTGCCGCTGCTAGCTAAGCACACTTCCTTAACAGGGCGCCACACGTGTTCTAATATAGGGTATTTAATTAACATGTATTAGAAAGCATTCAACACATAAATAAATACGCCAATATCAGAACATATCATGCCACTATAAACTGAATAAATGAATGAATTCTTCCAAAAATCATCCAACCATCACGAGAAAACAACAAATCTTAAGTACCATCCATACAAATTCTAACATATTCTTCCACACAAAATAAATGACAATTAAAGTCGAAATGCATTCAGTGCACTAGACTTCTTCTGCTATTTTCTCAGGGTTGACATTCTCTTCAAGAGAAATCATGGCGGTGGCTGCTTGTTGGTCGAGAGGGGTGCTGCTATCGTAATGGTCTCAAACACCATCAGCGCAGGCAGCTGCTCAGAACGCTCCCCCTCAACCGATGCAAAGTGGGCTTCATGCTGTCCTTTGCCATCCCGCTTTGGCTTGCTGGCCTTATTCTCTCGTGGAGCATCTGATTTGCCTTTCTGGGCTGCGGCCTTACCCTTCCTTCCCCTTTTCCCTATCAAGGGCTTTCGCACCTTGTTGCTCCCGGCGTTGGCTTCATGGCCAGTCGAGCTCCCAGATGGCTGAGTGACTTAGTTCTTACGGAGAACTTCGTCCTGAGCTTCCGCAACTTGCATCATACCAATCAATTCGGCATATTCCTCATAGCCGTCTTGACGATAATTGCGTGCGGATTATACTGCATTGGGGTGGAAGGATTTTCTCAATTTTCTATATTGGGGTACAAATCCTGTGCAGGGCAGAATTTGTATTCCTCAACCGTATTAAAGTTGGCAAACCTCAGTCTGATCCACTCTTACTCTGCTTGAGAAAAAATGATGTACTTTAACCTCTCAAACCGCTTCTTGAGTGCGGTCCAGAGTGCTAGCGCGCTTTTCTCTGCCATATACTCATTGTTGAGAGTGAGGCAGAGGTGGTGCCTGAGAAAATGAAATGCCTGATCATTCTCCTCAGGTTTGGGTTGAGCGTCATTCAGTCCGCCAATCCCAATAACAGCGCGGAGCTTCCTGGCTCCAAGCACAATCTCAACATTGGATACCTACGTCAAATAGTTTTGGCCATGCTAGGCCAGCTCCTCGAACTCCCAGTTCGTGATGCTAGTCATCTACTGCTGGTAGACATGCACGGAATAATTCACTACGAGTAAATAAATGGTACAAAAGGTTCTCGCAATATTTCAGAATTTTCTATGCATTTTCTATAAATTTTACTGTTAATTCAGTGATTAAAAGCAATTTTCAGCAATTACAATTAACCAAAACAGTAAACAAATACAGAAAATACATAAAACAGTAATGACATAAATAAATAATATTCAAATGCTAAAACATAATGCAAATTCGAATTTCCGAGGCCCTTTTATGCAAGAATATGAAATTTCAGCAAATTCTGCAATTCCAAAGGGTTTTTACGCAAATTTTCAGTTCAGAGAAAAATTCACACGATTTTCGGATTTACAGAGGGGTTTTCTGAAAAATTCTGGACCCGCTCGTAAATTTGAGGGCTTATACGTAATGTTCGGAACTACGAAGCCTTTTATGCAAAATTCGGGACTCAAATTAAATAATTAAGGGCCAATCGGTAATATTCAGGACTTCGGATCCTTTTTTGCAAAATCCAGCGCCCCCCCACCGGCCTGGCCTTTTTTTCACATTTGGCCCACCATCGGCCCGCTTCGGCCGGTTTTCACAGGGCAGGGGTAGGGTTTCCCCTACCCCTGTTCACACGGCGTGGCGGCGCAATATGCCCGAGCGGCTCGGGTGGTGGCCGGCGGGGCCAGCGCGACGGGGCCCGGCGTAAGCGGGGGCCGGCTCGACGGACGGTGCGAGCGGCGACCGTGTGGACGGAGGCGGCCAGATACGAGCGGCGGTGGCCGGAGGGCATGGCTTCAAGAGGCGTGCGGGAGGCGGCGGCTACCGGCCGCGCACGGGAGTAGGCGGCCCGTGCGAGGGCGAACGCCGGCGCGGAGGCCCGAGCGGGCACTGGCGGTGGTGAGGAACCCAAGCGGGCGGCGCGCGGGCGCATGCAGGCGCCGGCGGGGCCGCAGCCGGGGCAGCGCATTCGGGGCTTGGGGGCCGCAGCCATACGGAAGACAAGGCGACGGCGGCCGGCGCACTGAGTGCGTGCTACAGGCGACGCTAGGCGCGGCGGTGGTCGGGCTCCGTGCAGCGGCGCGGGGAGTGCGCATGCGGGCGCGTCGGCACAAGGCGGCGGCCAGCGAACACGCGTGCAGACGTGTCGGCACGGGGCGGCGGGGTCAGTGCGGTCTGCGGGCCGCGGTGAACGCCGTGCGGCGGCGCGGTCTTCGGGCCTTGGTGGGGACCGAGCGGCGAGGCCAGCCGGGAAGCACACGTACGGGCGTGGATGCGCGGTGGAGACGGCGGCCTGCGGCCGATGTATCGGGGTGACGCCGACGGCAATCTCAGCCCGTGCGGGGGCGGTGAGACCGAGCAACATCGACCCGTGCACTTCCACTGGTGGCACCGGCTGCTGGCCGGCGGTGCCTTGGTCGGCTTCTAGCCGGCGGCAGTGGGGGTGCCCGGCCGGGACCGTGTTGTTTTTTTTCTTCTTTGCCATGTTATGCAGAAACTGAACAGGAGAGGATGCACAAATTTCTCCCACAGTGATCATACAGAATCAGGCAAAATAATGCAAATTTTTTCTTGTTTTCTAATCTACGATGCAATCAACATCTACCCTATTTTGCAATCTACCGATCGACATTGTGTCGGCGACTTCAGATCTGCTCGCGGTAGATTAGGGCGGATTTGCATCATTTTTAATCTACAGTGCAATCAACATCTACCCCGTTTCACAATCTACCGATCGGCATTGTGCCGGCGACTTCAAGTCTGCTCGCGGTACATTAGGGCGGATTTGCACCATAGAATTTCAATCTAGAACGCGAAAGGAAAATACAGATTCAAAAAGCGATCTAGAAAATTCAATTTGTGCTTCGATGATTACCTCGTTCACCGGAGCGAAGTCGTGCTGATAACGTGTTGAGGAACCGTCGCTGGCGACCAGTCCGAGTGATTCCTCTGTTTAGAACAAGAACGAATCAATCACAGAATAATAGATGGAACACACAGAGAGATAGAGAGAACTCCTGGTCTTTCTTTATTGCTCTCATTCATGTGTACATAATGAGGAGGTATGGCTCTCTATTTATAGACTACAATGAGATGCCCACCATGGGCCCTGGGCTGCTGGCATAGGCCCAGGTTTCTTAACAGCCATAATGAGATGAGCTAGATGGGACTGGATCAAAGCGGTAACTAGCATTCCTCTGTTTGTTGCCAAATAGATATCGATTTAGACCAGAGAAATTTTTATATACCATTACAAAGTTTTCAGCTGCCTGAAATGCCACTGCAAAATCGTCGTTTCCTTATTCGTCACTTCTTTTGCAAAAGAATCACCTGATACCACTGCCGTCACTTTGGCTGTTAGTTGACCGTTTTTTCCTGGTCAGTTTTTTCTCTCCAAATGACATCAAGACCCTCGTTCTGTCTTCTTCCCCCATCTCCTTTCCTCTTTTACCCTCCCGTATCCCCCTCTCTCCTCTATTGTCGCCGGGAACCTCTCTGGCAACGTCCCGGTGACCCCACCATCACCGCTGCCCCCTCTTCTTAGAGCCACCTTGCTGCAGCTGCTACTTCATCGCTGGTGATGCCACTGAGGTCTATGCCGATGACTCCATCTGTGCAAGGGTGGAGGAGGGTGCCGTTGCCAGCTCAATCTATGCTGGAGGTGGAGGGCACTGCCGCTATCTCAATTCAAGCTGGGGCTAGAAGGATTCGGCGAGCAAGAAGGGGAAGAGAAGAGGAAGGTTGAGGTAGCTAGCCTCCACCATAGCCACGGCCACTGCACGCTTGCGGTTTAGGATGCCACAGCGGAGAGCTTGGATATGCTCGTGGTGTGGTTGTAGATGCTAGGATCCGGTGGCGGCGGGGTTGGGGCGTCAGCATGGTGGTGTGAGCCGGCAGTGAGAAGGGGTGAACCCAGCATTCGAGCAAGCATGTGCTGCTACCCAAGCTGCCCCGCTGGCCAGACCCCCTCCCCCCCCTTTCACCATGGTATAAAAGCTCTGCTGTTTGCCTGTCTCGAGAGGAAGAAAGAAGAAGTAGCACGCTGCCATGTGCGCTAGGCTTGGTGAAATGGCTCGCTCCTTGGGCCAATGCCGCATGAGGCAACCCACTAGACCAGCCCACTAAGCCACAAAGGCACGGTAATTAGGGGAGCTCTCATATGCCGCCTGGGCGCCCCTGCTGTCTAGGTGGCTAGGTGGACCTGGTGTTACCCATATGCCTTACTTTTTGTTATTTTTTGTATTTCAAAGAGTGAAACTGGGTCATGGGCTGTAGGGTGGGAAGCACTTGGCTCCCTGCTGTCTGTGCGACATATAGGTATTACGCAGCAATTAGACATTTACCATACGAACACCCCATTTGACCCTAGCTCATTTTGTCATTTTGGACTCTAGAGGCGGGGTTGAGGGGGAGCGCGACATGGCAATATAGCAGCGTCGACAAGCTAGCAAGAAGAGAGAAAGGCGTGGCACGGCCACAAGCCGATGGAGAGGCTGTTGCAGGTGCTGGGCCACAGGACACAACTACGCAGGCACCACGGCGAGGCATCAGCCAGCATCAGCAAGGCCAGTGAGGAGCAAGCAAGGCAGCAAGACTGGATCTGGATGGTTTTGTTCACATAAATATACAGATAAAAAGCATACCTTCATTCTTACATGTTTACATACAAATTATTTTGTTGGATTACATTTAGTGCAATATGCTCTTATTAGTGTGAATGGAATATGAATTATGCATATTTTACTTTACTATTGAATATGAATTATGCATATTTTACTTTACTGGCAGTGAGCTCCTGGGCGTTGATGACGGAGCAGAGGATATGGTGGTAGCTGGCGTCGGAGCATGGTGTCAAGCTCCTTGGTGGCGCAATGACATCGTCACCATGGAGCTCCTTGGGGCCTGTTCGGCAAGTCAAAAGCCGGATGACTTTTGACTTTTGTTATAGTATCTAACTTTCAAATGGAGTATTTTCTCAAGATGGGGTCTACAAGTTAAACGATTTACACGTTAAAAGCCCAACATATGTACCAGCCAAAATCACAAGTGGGTATCTATCACTCCGTAATCTGTACCGTAAACAGCCAAAATTCAAAATTTTCAGCCAAAAGCCGTAGCAAAAAAGAACAGGCCTTTGGCCTCGCCCTCATCTTCAATTCCGACAGTGGTAAGCTCCTTGGAATCACCCTCATCTTCAATTTTGACGTCGACCGCGTGGGACAATGTCAACAAATCTGCTGTTTAGCTGTTGCCGTAGCCCGCATCCTCGCTACTGCAGAAGCTCGTCGCAGGCTGTCTCTGGCCGAGCAGTCACCACCATTGCTGCATCTGCTTCTCTCTGTCCACTGCTTCGAACAAAAGGGGAAGGAAGAAGGAGAAAAAAGGGGCAAAATGGTCTTTACACACCTTTGTCAAGGCTTGACTGCTGGAAAATGGTCAACAATGGGATGGGGGGGCGAATGTTTTGCAAAAGGAGTGATAAATAGGGAAACCATGATTTTATAGTGACATTTCAGGAAGCCAAAACCTTTACAATGGCATATAAAAGATTTTTCCCATTAGACTACGTCCCTATCTATGTCTCAAGTTTTAATTCTGACAGTAAAATATCAGTGGAAGGCAAGTATAAGAGAGAACTATTATAATAAAAACACCTCTTAACCACGAAAGGTTTTTCAACCCTTTCTTCATTTTAATTCATTTCTACTTCACACCTGTATTTCATTATTAATTCGCATGCAACTGTAGGATGCCTTGTTTCACCAGAGTCCATTTTTATACATGGCGTAAGAAATGACTATTATATTTGATAACACAACAATTGTTCCCTATTTCCTGACACAATATCTTTAGGAAATAACTTGTATGATATCCCCAGTACATATATTCAGCGTAACCTTCAGAGGGCATACTAAGACGTAATTTTCACACAGCTTATTGCGCTTATCTCGCATAATAAAACGCGTCACACATTTGCTGCACGTATGCCACGACTTGGCAACTCTGAAAGTAACATGAGATGCGCGGATAAACCTAGCCAGGAAATATTTGGTGGTTGTCGTCGAATTCCACTTCCACCTGCGTTTTTTCAAGCTTGTTTTGCGCTGCCTTTTCAGTTTTTGACTTACGATTTCTTTTGAATAGGATTTCTTTTAAATAAATAAACTAGACTTCTGTCGTTGTTTCGAAATAGTTTATCGGCACAACTTTTTTCAAAGCGGATTATCGACATTCGATTCGTTCCAAGAAAGCGGTTTGTTAAGCGGGGGGCGTTGGCAGATACTACGACAAAACATAAACATGAAGAGCGTTGGCAGATACTACGACAAAACATAAACATGAAGAAACATTTCTACTGGAGCTCGGGTGCTCAATTTGACGGTTGTTTATATAAACATTTTTCAAGTTAAATTAAGGGGAACTTGCCCCAAAAAAAACTAGATTCCTCAATCTCTTTTTTAAAAGAAAAACCCGGATATTTCGCACTGGTTAATTTGAAACATGGCAACGGATGCCCCTAGAATCTAGAAACCACTCCCTGTCTGAAGAGAAGGCGTAGCTAGTGAGGAGAAGTGACAACACCGTCAAGATGTGGACTTCAATACTCGCGATCTGAGCCATCTGATCAATCTTGAAACAGTTGCCGTTCATCGTGGATCTGCTCTACCATTCCAATGGAACACCACACTGATTTGAGTAGTAACCTCTCAAGTTTGCACTTTCTTGGGGGCCATCATCTGATTCTGATGCAGCCTCTGTTCGAAGTATGAACCTGAAAATCTTTTAGCCTAAGCTAGCCGGCGCACATGTACATGTACGTGCGGTGCGGTGCTACATATATGTAGTCCTGTTCTTTTTCAGCTTTTAGTTTCATCTTTTGTCTTTTCTACAGTAACTAGCTTTTAAACGAAGTGTTTTTCAAGATAGGGTCTAATAGTTAATTGTAGTGCATACTGTACCAACTTTATTTATATGGTAAAAACCGCACGTGAGTTTCTGTTACTCTGTTATCTCTCGAATGAATAGCCCAAAAACCGCAAACCGCAATCAAAAGTCATAAGTTTCAGCCAAAACGAACAGGCCATATAACTCATTTTCTGATGGCCAGTTTGACTTGGAGTCAGCGTGCAGCACATATTCTTGTTAAAAGCTATGAAGATATATGTTAGAATTAGTAATCTTGTTTTTAGTTTAATAGCCGTAGTCGTGTACGAGTCAGTGGTCGTAGTCGTGTACAAGTTCGTGTACAAGTATGATTCAGTTCTTCGAGTTCGTATCGTAGTCGTAGAAGCCGAGTCATAGTCGAGTCCGTTTCTTAGTCGTAGAGCTAGGTATAAAAGACAGCAATGTAACGAGAGAATAAAGAGAGTCGAAGCGATCGGCGTGATCGAAGCGATCGATGTGATCGAATGAGAGGAGAGAGAAATAAAGAAGAGAAGAATGAGCGGTTTTAGCTCTAGGAAACTATCGAGCATTGAGTTTGATGTGATTTGCAGACATGGTCGTAAACGAATTACGACTACGGCGATCGAGCGGAGGTGTCCTGATGTGAATAACAGTATTGCAATGCATACATTCTATGTCTACTGTTGTACTAAATGGTATGTGCAAAATAATAAGAATGACACAATAATTGATTCATATATATACTATACATATGTGTTATTCTTTTTATTTTCTACACCTTCAGATGTGCATGATGTGCTAAACAGAAAAAAGTGAATGATAGATATATATACCAGGCATATACGTTGTATTCTTTGTTTAGTATGATTTCAGGCTATCAAAAGCCGATGACGGCTTTCCTTGAAGAAGGGGAGGATGATGCAAATACGCTCATGTCTTGCACTTCTCAGTTAAATATATTATTTAACTGGAAGGAATTATTAAGCCGCATTAAATATTATCAGGTGAACTCTAATTTAATTATGTATTTAATTATTATACTTAGAGATACAGAGTTACTACCATTTTATTTAATTATATACAGGCCTATACTCGATGTGTACAAGCCTAAAGTGAAGATGCGTTTAGAAGGTCTCGTCGACACTAATGCATTGTCCATCACTTCAAGTATACAGATAATAAGGATATCCCAATCGGACCGATTACATGAGCACAAGCTAAAAAGATTAATCAATAGGTGAACTCGCTCCTAGTTGAATTTGGTTTTAATTTATATGAGAATAATACACTACCTAATAGTTGCTATTTAATTATTCTTATGTTTGTCCAGGAAAAAGTCTTAGAAAATAATGAGAATAAAGGAGATATTATTGTACAAATTTGTTTAATGTGGAATCATGCCACAAAGGTTTCAACAGATGGAATAAAGAAATCAGAGGGAATGAAATGTGTACTTGGTTGCTCTGTTGGCAAGCAGAGAGCCATGCATGGCCCGTGCGTGAAATAAGAAAGGAATTGGATAGCCAGCTGTCAAGACACGATAGGACCAAAAGGAAACTGAACCTGATCAAGTGGCAAAGGATTTAATGCTTTCTCTAATGAGTCATTAGCAAAATTCCGTTTGGATTTTTTTTCGTAAGAGCCAAACCGTAAGGAGATGTGAGTCCTTAAATATTTTTGCATCCGTGAGTTTTGGGACAGACCACCAAAAATCAATCTATTATTTTCAGAAAGCTATACATTTGTTCTTCCTAGGGTTTGACATATAATTGCAATCCAGATAGGAATTGGACATTCTTCCCCCATCGTTCTTGTGTTTCCTTGTGATTGGCTGAGCGACGACACCTCTACTTGATGGTCGAGTAGACGGGATCACGAGCGTATGGTTGGGTGAATTCTTTTGTTGCAAGTTGCTATTCTAACAGTGGTTGGCGCCATCGATTCGTCAGGTTGTACATATCCAAATTATCTTCATCGATCCTATGCCGTGAAGATCGGGTAATCCCCCGCATCATCTTGGTATCAAAGCGCGGTTAACACGGTAGGATCAATTTACCCATAGTTAGATTTATTTTTTTCCTATACACAAAAGCCAAAAAAAAAATCAAAATCCTAGTTTTTGCATCTGTTATTTTTCGTGAGTTTTGTTAAGTTTTCGTCCATTAGAATTTTGTTTAGGTGCTGATCGCCGTGTCCCTTTGCGTCGCTTAATTGTTGTGTCGTTCCTTTGTTTCATCCGAATCCAAAAAAATGAAATTTTTTTCTAATTGCTACAGTACCACAACAACGCTACAGTATCACACATATGCTACAGTGATTCACTACAGTGCTGCGCGCAATATACAGTAACCTGCTACAGTACTGAGCGCATGCTAGAGTGTCGCGCATATGCTAGAAGTGTTGGATACTCAACTCGCCTTAGGTATGACCTCACAATTTCTCAACTCACTGAGGGCCGACCTTTGAGGTGAGGAGATATGCACCCGAATGTAAGGTGGTCGATTTATCAAAGCCTACATGGCTGACTCATCAGGCCATTGACTGCGAGGCACAAAGTACTTCGCAAGCCAGTGCATGGCCCTCAACGAAAGAAGATGATTTGGTTATCCGTGGAAGCTAGAGAGAGTCCATGGTCGAGGAGACATAATTGAGGCAAAGCAAAGTTTGGCTGAGGGGAAGCCATCAAGATCGGTTGAGCCACGCTGGGGTCAAGCCATCACTTTCAAGATGCTCAAAAAGCTTCCCTGATGTGCTAGAAGGGCTAGGGTAGTGGGCACATCAAACCACCTTTCTCAGGAGTGATGACGACCTTGTCTTTGGTGAAGCACAGACTTGGTCTGAACAGTGGCATCCTAGAGGATGTGGAAGGCGATGACACCATGGCTAGATCTATTATCCCTAGTCTAGAATTGCACCTGATGCATGGTAGGGTCAAAGTTGAGGCAGTGCCCAAGACCATTGTGGGTGGATCCCACTCGGTCAAGCCCAAATAGTAGTAGCAGTGGTGAGTCGACCTAAGTCGGGATGGTGGTGTGTGGTGTCGAAGCTCACAACCAGCACTTCACTTGGGAAGGTGAGGACGTCGCCGTCTCTCATTGGAACAAACTTGGCGCTCAGAATGAAGCTCATGAGCTGCCCTTCACTTAGGAAGGCAAGAACATCGTTGTCTCCCAACGAAAAAACTTGGCGCTCGGGACGAAGCTCATGAGCGGCATTTTGGTTGGGGAGGCGAGAACGTCGCTGTCTCCCATCAAAACAAACTTGGTGCTTAGGACAAAACTCACGAGTGGCACTTTACTTGGGAATGCGAGAACATTGTCGTCTCCCATCGGAACAAACTTAGTGCTCGGGATAAAACTCACGAGTGGCACTTCGATTGGGGAGGTGAGAATGTCGTCGTCTCCCATCGGAACAAACTTGGTGCTCGAGACGAAGCTCACGAGTGGCACTTCACTTGGGGACGCAAGAACATCGCTGTCTCCCATCAGAACAAACTTGGCTCGGGCGAAGCTCACGAGCAGCATTTCGCTTAGGGAGATGAGAACGTCGCCATCTCCCATCAAAACAAACTTGGTGCTCGAGACAAAGCTCACGAGCGGCACTTTGCTTGGGAAGGCGAGAACGTCGCCGTCTCCCATAGAAAAAACTTGGTGGTCGGTATGAAGCTCACGAGTGGCTACCTCGTTTGGGGAGGCAAGAACATTGTTGTCTCTCATCGAAAAAATCTTCATGCTCGGGATGAAGTTCATGAACGGCACTTCGCTTGGGTAGGCAAGAACATCATCGTCTCCCATTGGAACAAACTTGGTGCTCGAGACAAAGCTCACGAGCGACACTTCAGTTGGGGAGGCTAGAATGTCGTCGTCTCGCTTGGGACGAAGCTCATGAGTAGCTACTTCGATTGGGAAGGTGAGAACATCGCCGTCTCCTATCAAAAAAACTTGACGCTTGGGATGAAGCTCGTGAGCAGCTACATCATTTGGAGGAATGTTAGGCGACCTGACCCCGAAAGATGAGCCACCGCAAGCTCGACCCTACGGGGAACCTCGACCCAGAGGGAGAGAAGTAGCTCGACCCTGGAGAGGGAGAAGGCTCGACCTCAAAGGGGGAGAAGCCTCGACCCTAGAAGGGGAGAAGTGGCTCGACCTCTAAGAGGGAGAAGGCTCAACCCCTAGGGGGAGAAGTAGCTCGACCCTAGGGGAGAAGGCTCAGCCCCTAAGGAGGAGAAGTAGGTCGACCCAGCGGGGGGAGAAGTGGCTTGACCCCAAAGGGGGAGAAGGCTCGACCCCGGAGGGGAAGAAGGCTTGAACCCTGAGGGGGAGAAGTAGCTCGACCCCTACGGGGGAGAAGGCTCGAACCCGAAGGGGGAGAAGTGGCTTGACCCTAGCAGGGGAGAAGGCTTGACCCTAGAGGGGGAGAAGGCTCAACCTCAGAGCGGGAGAAGTTGCTCGACCCTAGGGGAAGAAGTTTCGACCCTTGAGGGGGAGAAGTAGCTCGATCCTAGCAGGGAGAAGCAGCTCGACCCTAGAGAGGAAGAAGTGGTTCGACCCTAGAGGGGGAGAAGGCTCGACCCTTGAGGGGAGAAGTAACTCAACCCCTGAGGGGAGAAGTAGCTCAACCTCAGCGAGGGAGAAGGCTCGACCCCAACGGGGAAGAAGTAGCATGTCCTAGGGGGAGAATGCTCGACCCCTGAGGGGGAGAAGTAGATCGACCCCTGGGGGGAGAATGCTCGACCCCTAGGGAGGAAGTAGCTCAACCCCAGCGGGGGAGAAGTGGCTTGATCCTAGAGAGGGAGAAGTGGCTCGACCCCAGAGGGGGAGAAGGCTCAACCCCGGAGAGGGAGAGGGCTCAACCCCTGAGGGGGGAAATGGCTCGACAGTTGTAGGAGCAGGAACATCAATCTCTCATCAGGAACATCAGTCTCCCCATCCAAAAAAGAAAAATGTTAGCGCTTGTTGGAGACCTGACCCTAGAGGGTAGGTGTAAGGTGAAGACTCGACCTTGGAAGGGGAGATATCATTGTCCTGACCCCGGAGGGTGGATATCGCCGACTCAACCCCCAAGGGGGCATATCGTCAACTTGACCCCAAAAAGGGGGATATTGTCAACTCGACCCCAAAGAGGGGGATATTGTCAACTCGACCCCAAAGAGGGGGATATTGTCAACTCGACCCCAAAGAGGGAGATATTGTCAACTCGACCCCAAAGAGGGAGATACCACCAACTCGAACCCAAAGAGGGGGGATGCCGCCAACTCGACCCCGAAGAGGAGGATATCGTCGACCACGCCGAGGCCAAGCCATCGAGATGTGTTGGAGATCGTTGAGGTGAATCTTTTAGCTAGGGGAGCCCCTAGAAAGGAGACGCGTCGATGTGAAGTGAAGTTCGACTAAGGCAAAAGTCGTCGAGGCCGAAGTGAACCATGCTGAGGCTAGGCCATCGAGGCGTGTTGAAGCTTGCCATGTTGAATCCATCTAGCTAGGGGGAGCCCCTAGTCGAGGAGACACTGTCGCGGCGAAGTGAAGGTTGGCCGAGGCAAAAGCTATCAAGGCCGAAGTGAACCATGCCGAGACCAGACCATCGAGGCGTGTTGAAGCTCACCAAATTGAATCCACCGAGATAGAGGGAACCCCTAGTCTAGGAGACGCTGTCGAGGCAAAAAAAAGTTCAACCGAGGCAAAAGCCATCAATGTTGAAGTGATCCATGCCGAGGCCTGTCGTCCTAGGGGAAGCCCCTAGTCGAGAAAATGTTACAAATGTGGGCAATATTTTAATTCCAAGTTTTATTAGGAGACATAAATAATAAACTAATGCAAAACTCACAACTAACAGCAAGCTACTCATCATACTTCAAGAAGAAAAACAATATAGTAACAAAGTCGAACGTGCGCACGAACGACTTACTTGTTAGCCTGATGAAGAACAGGAAGCCGCGCAGGCTTGACGCAGTGCAGAACGTAGGTGTAGCAGTGCAGTGAGCGGTCGCGCAGATGCGCTGCCCAGAAACCTTATTGCCGCCCCGTGCAGGTACTCTCTGCGGCAACGGTTCGGAGATAGCCGCTCTCCCTCCTTCCAGGTACACGCCGGGAAGAAAGGTCGACGAGATTCAGACAGCACAGCACAACAGAGCAGAAAGTAGGGGAAGAATGGAGGTGCAAAATTCTCTCTCTTTTCCTGGACGTCTCCAGGCCCTTTTATGGGCGCTGCAGTTACTACTCACTAGTAACTGCTGCGTTTTAAACAGAATTATACATTGGTAACTACCTCATCAAATCACAAATTAAGCAGTGTAAATTCACTTGTAACTGCCTCATTCAAATGTTTAAATCTCATTTAAATAGAGAGTGAGGTGCATGGCTCAGCAAAAAATAAAGATGGACTTGGTCTGCCACGTGATTTTCACGCGAAAATACGCGAATACGAGCGCGCGTGTGACTAGACAGAACCATCCTCATACCATCTCTTTCCATATTCAAGGAGTGGGAATGACTCCACCTTATAAATCGGTCTTCCTCACCCTGCCTTAGAAATGTGGTACTAAACCATGCATGCTTTGAAATTAAGGAAATAGGCCAAATTAAATGGGCCAATTTCTAACAGAAAACACAGTCGACGTGAAGCAAAGCTCGACCGGGGCAAATTTGTCGAGGCCAAGTCATACCACACTGAGGCCAGGCCATCGATGCATGTTGGGGGGTCGCCGAGTTGAATCCGTCGAGCTAGGGGGAGCCCCTAGTCGTGGAGATGCTGTCGAGGTGAAGTGAAGCTCGACCAAGGCAAAGCCGTCGAGGCCAAAGCAAACCACGCCGAAGCCAGGCCATCTAGGCGTGTTGCTCGCCGAGATGAGTCCATCGAACTAGGGGGAGTCTCTATCTGAGGAGACAAAGCCATCGAGGCCAAAGTGAATAACACTGAGACCAAGCCATTGAGGTGTGTTGTTGCTCGCCGACGTGGTGCGGCTGAGCAAGCGCCGTGGCTCCAGAGCGCACGAAGCGGGTCCGCGGAGGGGGTCCATGGGTCCCCAAGTAGAGAGATGGCACGGAGGGGATCTGCGGAGGGAGAGGCAAGGGCGCGCTGTGGGCCTCACCGAGGTGGATGATGCGCTGCATGAGGCATTGGGTGTGCTGTGCGTACATGGTGAATGTCTATCGAGAGAACCGTGTGTGATCTTCTACCATTGATAGCGACGTGGATGCACAGGGATGCCAAGCGCGTGCGCCGTCGTGGCGATGGTTGTGGAGGGTGTTCGATAAGATGAAGAAAAGGGAATGGTACTAAGAGATGGACCCCTCTGGGAACATTTGATGTCACATTTGACAGGATAAGAATCACTACCGCAAGAAGTGCAACACCTTTGGCACTGTCCATTCGTGAATGTGGTTCCACTAACACCCAGGGTGTGTTCAGTATGCCAGCTTTGTTGAAGCCATCAACCGTGATAAACACCCCGCAGAAAAAGATCAGTAATGAGTATGACACCTTCTCAAGACAAGTCAAGAGTTATGAGATAAATTGTTGTCTTCCACACTAGTACCCTTCATCTCCTCCACAACTTGCGTTTCCTTCTCTATTTCACCATTGGTGTCTAAGCGGTGAGTCCTTTATTGTCACGATCCTTTGTTGGCTAGCAGTTCTTGCGAACTTCCTTGAGGATGCACCCTCATCCCCCTTATCAGAAACTGCTGAGACTTCTACCATCTCATGTGACATGCTCGATGCCGTCAGGGACTTGATTGCAAGCTGCATATCGGCTTCAGAATTGATGCTTTGCTTCTTAGATTCTCATTCACACTGGTGCACTGTTGCTTCTAATGATTGGTTCGCTTATACAATCAACATCATTCACCACGCGTGGTGAGGCCGCCCATGGCGAGCGTTAGCTCTGGCTTGGAGCGCTCCAGGACAGATGCGGAAGCGGTCCAAAGAAGGGGCCAAGGCGACCAGAGATTGGCGCAAGCAGACCAGAGCAAGGTCAAGGCACTTCGAGGGCGGCCCAAGGCGAAGAGTCCAGAGGGGGTCCGAGGCAAGGAAGTAGTCAAGGCATGGAGCCAGGCCAAGCGCGAAGTAGGTCGAGGAGCAGCGGGGGTTTGGGCGTGGCACTAGTCTGGGAGAGGGGTCAGTCTAGGAGCGGGGCCGGTCCGGATGTGGAGGAAGTCCTGTGACAGCTCGGCCGCAAAGGAGGTCTGGTGCGAAGGCGGTCAGACATGGAGGAGGCCCAGGGATGGCACGGCGTGGAGGCGGCAGCAAGACTTGGCGATGGCCCGGGATGGCTCAGCGCAAAGGACGGATGCGAAGCCGACTGGAGAGCAAACACGGTCTGGGCACGGAGCAGATCAGGGAGCAGCGGGGGTCCAAGTGTGGAGCCGGCAGGGAGCAGAGGGGGTCCAGAAGCAGAGTTGGTTCGGGCACGGGGCCGGTCTGAGTGCGGCACCGGTTCGAGCATGAGGGAAGCTCGGGGATGGCTTGGCCGTGGAGGAGGTCCAACGTGGAGGCGGTTCGGCGCAAAGGAGGCCTGGGGATGGCACAGCATGGAGGAGGTTCAGCGTGGAGGCGTGCATCTTAGTGATGGCCCGAGGACAGCTCAGCACAGAGGAGGTCCGGCATGGGGTGGAGCTTGCAAGGAGTGAGTTCGGGCAAAGGGCGCACATGAAGACCAGAGAAGGGAGGCGTGTGCCGAATAGAGCACGGAGAGTGCAGGAGGATAAGGGGGATTGGGGAGAAATGGGGAATGGACCGGGGAGCAAGATATTCGTGGGGAAGACGTGGTCCACATCAAACCTAGTCCACCCGGTTCCCCATAGTCACAACCACATCTGATCCATGGCGCAATACGCGTTCGGTCCATGGCACCGTGACGCAAGGAGGTTGCACCATGTAGTGACCTCGTAATGCATATCATCCCCAGACCCGATCCACACCGAGCCAAGGGCAAAGCCCATGGCACTCCCATGAAGAAAGGCGTAGCCCTAACATGGCTTGGGCTAGCCTCGACCGCCCAACATCGACAAGTCTAGCCTCATCCTGATGCCCAAGTGGATAGCAATTTACCAGCGAGAGCTCCCTCCAAGACTAAGGAACCTTAACTGTCTAGGCACGGAAGCCGGTCTAAGAGCGAAGGTCGCTCCAGGGTGCGAAGGCGGCCCAAGCGTAGAGGCCAATCTGGCGCAAAGCTAGTCCGAGAGCGAAGGTAGCTTCAGGGTGCGGAGGTGGCTCAGGCGCGAAGGTGACTCGGGCGTGGAGGTGGTCCGAGCGCGAAGGCCGGTTACTTGGCCAGAGTGCGTTCCGAAGGCATCCTGGATGCGGTCTGGAGGGAGGTACGGGTGGAGTCCAAGGCACGGTCCCGGACACGGTTCGAAAGGAGTCCGATGGGGTGGCGCAAGGGAGCAAGGTGCGAAGGAAGTCCAATGTAACATCCTGAAAAGTCTGGATTTGAAAATATGAATTTCTTGAATTATTTTTGCAATATATTTTAATGAAATTGGAGTTTATGATATTTTTCTGAAAATTTGGTTGAGGTTCCAAGAAAGTTTGAGGTTCCGGAAAGAAATTAACACTAGTGAAGTCATAACAAGGAATATGCCAATAGTAGAGAATTGAAATTTAAAAGTCGAATCTGAAAAGATGATCCAGAAATGGAAGGGAGAAATTTGACTTAAGGTATAAAATCTCATCTTGGAAATATTGATATAAATAGCAATAAAAGTAAATGAATAAAATACAAGCACATATACAAACATATGTGTATATACAAATCGTGCAAGGAAGAGTTGAGCAATATAAATATATATATACATATATATGCAAAATTAAATAAGCCAGCAAAAATAACAATATGTAATATATGTATATACCCATATAGCCTAAATAATAATAAAAATAATAATAATAGAAACTATCATTTAATAATTGAAAAATTGAAGCTTAAGTTCTAAATGTCATGCAAAAATTTAAGCCGCCAGCCCTAATGCAAATTACAAGCTTAACTTTGAAATTTCCAAATCCATCATCAGCTTTTTGCTCTCTGTTTCATTTTCTTTCTATTCCTGCCATGTGGGCCCCCACCTTTTCCCCTCTCTTTTCTTCTCTTCCCCTTTCTCTCTCTTTTTCCCTCCCTGCCCGCGGGCCCTTCCTCTCTTCTCTCTCACTCCTTTTTCTTTCTGGCGCAGCCTGGCCCACTCCCCTCTCTCTTTCTTTTTCCCCTGCCTCCCTTCTCCTTTCTCTGCGCCCTGCTCCTTTCTCTGCCTTCTCCTCCAAATCTTTTCAACGTCACCGCACCCATGCCGGCCTCGCCTCCTCTGGCGCCACCCTCTCCCGCATGTTCCCGCCAGCGTCGCACGTCACCAGTCGCCCCCGTCGGGTCACCTCTCCTTGCCGGTCGTGCGTCATCATTGTCCCCTCGCCTCTACAGCGCAACTGCTTCCCTCGCCATAACACTGACCGGCGCCATGCCCTGTCGACCGTCGCCATCGCCGTGCGCTCCAAACCCCCCCCCCCCCCCCCCCCGCGCGTGTACTCGGCTATAAGAGCCTCGCCGCCACCATTTCCGCCGCCGTTGTTAGCTCGGTGGACGCCGGCTCAATTCCCTTCGCCGGGAGTAACCCCTCGATGCCCCGAACTCCCTCCAACAGCCGGCCAATGCCCTCCGCCGCCCGTGCTCCTCCTCCACGGCGACCTCCCCGCGCCGCCCATGGCCACCGCCACTAGCACACCCCGGCCCCTCACCCGCACGGCCCACCCTACGGTAAGCTTCTCCGGAACCCCCTCCTACTCCTACACCCCTCGGCTTCCTTCTCCTCCCCCTCCGGCGCCGCCACCCCAAGCGCACCTCGCCGCCGGACGCCTTGTGCTGCCGCCCGTCCTCCTCACTGCCGCTCCGGCCAACTCACCACCACCCACAGCTCCTTTACCCCTGGGACAACCCATTTTGTGGGTCACCACCCCCTCCCCGGCCGCAGCTTGCCGCCGGCAACACCGCTTTCCGCTGGCGCTGGTTTCCTCTGTTTTGCACAGCCCCTCTCTCACCTTTTCTAGTATATCTCCCTCTCCTTGTCAAGAAACACCCGCCGCCCGGATGGTTAGCAGCGCAATCGCTAACACACTACACACCCGAGGTCCTCGGTTCAAAATCAGCCAGCCGCACTATTCACACCCATTTTTACAATCCATTTTAATTCAGAAAAATTAAGAGAAAATTTGGAAATAACTTAGAGAAGCTAATAAAAAATTTAATTAGGCGTAAATGAGATTATTAAAGAATTAAAATTTAATTAATTACCATATAAAAGTAAATAATGAGCCTTTACTATTTATGTTAATCTAATTATAAAGTGAAGGCAATCATAAGAGATGGTTCTAAAACTTAGTAAAGAGGAGAGGCTAATAAAATTTGTTTGGGATATAAAATAAAATTCTTTAAGATTTTATATTAGATTAAAGGATGACTCAAGCAGCTTCATAAAATTAAATGATATGCCAAAGCCATTTAAAATTGAAATATTTATTTAAATTAGAAAGTCATGATTTATAAACCCCACCATTAGTACATCGCCGATAAATAAATCTCAAACGCTAGATCTAGCTAATAATGACAGCTAGTGTTTAGATTAGCATCTCACATAAAGTGGCTCTAGAATATATTGTATAAACTATTTGCGCAACCAAAAGCGGTATATAATTGATACACAGTTAACCATCTAAAGTATGACTGTCGTTCCTATATTTTTGAGAAGTCATAAAAATACTTTCACTAACAACCCTTAAATAAACTGAGGTGCTATTTGAACTATAAGTACGTGGCTTGTATAAAAGACGTTAGTAAATGTAACACTCGGGAACATAATGCTGAAAAATTGTAACATATCGACTAACCATTAGCTCTGAATGCAAGTTATAATAAGGGCAACGTATGAACCCTAGGTTCGGGTTAATACTCTTGCGATGTACAAATTAATGCCATTCAAGAAATAATAAGCTTAAGGTTATCTATCATCGCATAGGTCTAACCTGACTCATGGAACTTCCTTGATAAATATAAAAATAATAAAAAGAAGTTATTAAATAAAAGATCGATCTGTGATATACTAAAAAAATCGGCTATGCCTGGCCATCCTCAAGTCCAAAGCAGAATATTCTCGTGAATATTCCTCTTGTCATGAAGGCTTATTGACATCTTTCTCGGGAAATTTTCCTCCTTCATCCTTCCCTTCACTTCAATCTCATTTGACTCCGTCCAAAACTCCACTCCCAATTAACCTTGTCTCAAACACCCATTAACTCATAATAAAGCTAAATTAAGTTTATCTGGATTTTATTTGGATTCTTGAGTTATTTGCATTTATTTGGATTCAGTTGTTTAGCGCGTAATTAGAAATGGGAGTCCTGAAGAGTCGAGGGATCAAGCATGATCAAGAGTAAAGTGAAGATAAAGACCAAAAGTTCAAAGGAAAGCATTGTGTGAGCTCAAGACTGCGGAAAACCGCACAAGGCGAGTCAATACTTTGATCATGTTGAACCTACATTTTCTGCAAATTACTTTTGTTTAAATTATCAAATTGCATGCTGTTAATTTATATGCAAATACATGTTTAATTTAGAGTTCTAGTTAAATGCCTATTATCTAACTTAATTAATATTGCCCCTCCTTTGGAATATTTGAACATGAGAACCTTGTCGCCCTAGCAAAATTATAATAGTAACCTTTTGAAAATAAATCCATAATTATATGCCATGCTTAGACTTGCTTAGATACTTGTGGGAGTAAGAACGTCCAAGCATCATCTTAATCATGAGAAAATGTGGTTGGGCAGTCATGGTGGTAATGATTGGTGTATGTTGGATATGGTTATTTTATACTCCCAAAAATCTCAAATTGCTTATTTGTCTGGGCGGATGGTTCGGGGGTATGGTGCAAGGGTGCACGAGAGTGTGGTTTGTGGTAGAACCGCCCAGATAACCCTAAGGACTGAATCTTGTCATGACCTCCTGTGTAAAACAAGTGCAACCACAAGTCTGTAAAGTACAACCTGGCTTAGTAGATTTACCGGACCCCGAAAGTCATCCTCATCGGTGGAGGAGAAGTGGTGGTGCAAGTAGCGATTCTGGGTGACGGCTTGAATGGGACACTCTTTGTGAGTGAAGTTCTTCTGCGGCGTGCTAGCAGTACGGGGAGTCAGCTGCTAGGCGCATAGGAGGGGAACATCCCGCATAACGTATGGGACCCACCGCAAGTGGGAGCGGCCCATAGGGTGAGTTGATGGACGGAGCGAGGTACTTTGAACGGTTACTGTGATGGTTTGCTCAACCACATGTTCATGGAATCGTGTGGGGCAACGAGTAAACTGTCTCTTGTGGGTAAAGTGTGCAAACTCTGTAGAGTCAAAACTATTCAAATAGCCGTGCCCACGGTTAAGGGCGGACATGGGAACTTAACCAGATATAGTTCTATTTCAAAAATCTTGTGGGTGAGAATGGAAAAGTGGAGGGCAGTGGAAAGCCCTGATTTGTGTTGCCCTGGGTGTCGTCCCAGTGATAATGTAAGCGGTTATAACGCTGAAGGTATAGCATATGGTGTAGAGACCATGAAATGGTAGATGGAATCTGGATCGATATTATTAGTGCATTCTCTTACACATTATGTTTTTGTTCAAAACTGCTAGGTCTTAGGAAATGTTTATGTATTATATTTTAAAATAATGATAATACTCCCCACAAAGTAAACTGTTAGGAAGAGTAAGTAGAGTTGTAAGAAAAGAAAATGGTTGTTGAGGTAAACATATAAAGATGTTGGTGGATTCACGTTGATCATAAAAAGGATACGATAGTGTGGATTCTAGAGAAATAACTTGGTGGAACCTAAATGGATATATAGGCTAGATAGACGATTTGAATGATTTTTGGAGAATTAGGAGGTACAAAGGTAATTGCTGGATTACAACACTGATAACTAATATAAATTCTTGGGAGATGGTGGTGATAATGGGATTAATAGAATTTGATCGATTACTGGGTGGTTCAATTGAATCTTTGGGAATTTGGAGGAATGACAACAATTATTGGAGTATAATCTTGATCCATGATAATCTTGGTGGATGTATACTAAGGAATCGTAGATTTGATCACTGATATTCCTGGTGGAGGTATACTAGTGAACTAGTTAGAGTTAAATAAGAGGGATTATTGGAGGATCAAATTATGGTTTTGGATCAATAACAAAAGGATTGAATTATTAGAAAGTACTGAAACAAATGATGTCAGTGGATTTAAAAATAATTACATTAGAGGATCAATAAAAATCCAGAAGTGAAGAGTTGATGAATAGTTATTACAAGATTGGATTATTGGGAGTTCATAACACAAAAGATATTGGTGGATTAGATAAATGATGTCGCTAGCTGTTTGGAGTTTTAGACAGCACTTGATCGGTGGATTATATAAATTATGATACTCACTGTTTGGAGATTGAGACAACAATTGATCGGTGGATTGCATAATTAATGATATTCGATGTTTGGAGTTTTAGACAACAAAGCAATTTAGAAAGTATGTGCTCGATTGATCAATAAAGAAAGTATATTTTGGTGGATTATGTCAATTACGGTAATCACTAGGTGGAGTTTAGGCAGCAACAATGACACTATGATTAAATAATAATAATAATACTAAAAGCGATTTTTTGGCAAATAAAATAACCCGAGCCTCTCCTTTGATAAGCCATGCATACTATTTATTACATTCTGTGTATTGGCTCGCGGAGCACAGTGGTTTGTGCTCACACTCGCTTTCACCACAAATTCAGAATCAGGAATCAGGTTACTACGCTTCAGCAATACTTTTGGGTCATGATGGCGAAAAAGGTGAAGATGTCAAGAGCTAGGTCACGAACCTCCAGTTGGCTGCCTGTGGGCATGTCCTGAGGGTCCACCTTTGTGCTTCGTTTCCGCTGCTGCATTTTGCTGATTTCGGCCCAATCGACCCGTGAGTAAGTTTACTATTATACTTACGCTTCCACGTGATATGTACTTTGATATTCAGAACTGTAATCTGTGAGCATTATCTACTGATCCAGGGAATAGTGTGGTGGAATCACAGAGGATTCTGGATTGTAATATCCGGGCCCCTACATCCAAGGGTGAAGTTTGAAGCACAGTCCGGAGGGAGTCTACCGGGAGGAGGTTCGGCAATGCAGTTCCCGACGCGGTCCAGAGCGAGGTGCGGACAAAGTCCAAGGCACCTAAGTGGAGATGGCGTGGAGGACATCCAGAGCAGAGTCTAGAGGGCCTCCGCGTGGATGGCACAGGCCCACTTGATGACCTTCCATGCCTTCATCTGCCTAGGTGACATAGCTTTTCGCTCGAGTCCCTACGAACGACGCCAACTGTTGTTGGTACGAATCCAAACAGTAAACATAGAAGCACCCCCGGTCGGGTACGGAGGCTCTGAGGCTGCAAAGAGACCCAAGGAGAAGCACACAACCACAAAGCGTATTTAATATGAATGTCCTAGGGTTACAAAATAGCCTCCTCCCTCTCCCATTACAAGTCCTATTTATAGAGGGGGAGAGGGAGGCGAGTGAAGTTATAAATTTACCCTTAGAGCCTAATTTACTCCTAGGAGTATCCACGTCATTTGCTCAGTGTGGGCCCTACCCTATCTGGGACTTTGGAACCTGTCCGGGCTCGGCCCCGAACCTCGCCCGAGGTTAGCCCTAGACCCTTTTGGAGTTGATATTATATCCCTCGCTCGGGGTCGGCCTTGTGTCCCTTGCCCGGGGTTGACCTCGGACCCCTTCAGGGTTAGTCTTATGTACCTCACCCAGAGTTAGCCCCAAACCACTCCAGGGTCAGTCTTGTATACCTTGCTGGGGGTTGGCTTTGCAAACCTCACCGAAGTTGACTTGAGGACTTGGCTCGGGATAGATTATCCAACAGGTGCCATCGCTCTAAGGTGATCGTGGGCCTGAGGTGGTGCGGAGACACTCCCTCAACAAACTTCACCAGGCAAAGATACATGCATGGCCACTTTGTGCAACACTTGTACCATCTTCTGCCTTGGAATGCCTATGCATGACAGCCACCGCCCACCTGCTGAGAACCAGATACCCGTAGCACGCAAATTGACAAATATATTAGTAACAACTGCAAGTTAAATTGCTGCGGTGATGGGCGGCAACAAATCCAGCTGGGCTATGGATGGCCTTAAAAGTATGAGCAATTCTGGATCACACAAAGTGGATGGTGACGAGAGTTTACATCAGGTTGGCATCTGACAGCGACAACCAAGGTATTAAGAAGGGCCGCCCCTTGCCCCCAGGTTAAAGCGACAACCAAGGTATTAAGAAGGGCTGCCCCTTGCCCCAGGTTAAGTGACAACTGATGTTGGAATCTTATTGAACAGTGACATGATAAATAGTATTAACTACAATTTCCACAAAGACTATATGTGGATACGAAAGAAAAATGATAACCAGCCATTCAGGTAACAAGATAGCTCGGTTCTTTCTTCATTGACTGTGCATGTTAATAAACATCTTACAACAAAAGCGATAAAAGTCTTGTCATAACTATGTGTAATTATGTACACATACGCAACTATTTGCAAATTAGGCAGTTGAGAACTTGGGAGTAACATTAGCAACACAAAACGGTGTACCTTTATTTAAATTATACGGTCCGTCATCATCACATAATTGAAGGTACTGCAGACATGACCAATCCATTGCTTCACAGCTGAGTCAGCTAACGCACCGACTCCTCTCTATCTTCTCTCAAAAACTCATTCTTGAAGTTGACTCAACTCATATGTCTATATTAGTATCTCAAAACACCACAGAGGCAAACCATGTGAACCAGTTAGCAACCTTGGAAGTGTGAGCTCCAGTAGCAGCCCATTAGCTGAAACCCACTGAGGTCAGTAATATCTCTTCTACTTTCTGCAGTTGTTCCCTTTTGATTAATCTTCTGTAAAGTTTTATATTATTAATTTTGGCTGCCCCAAACTCATAAAACAGATAAAAGGAAAATTCATTTATGATTCATCTTTGTTACATTCTTACTTCTAAGATTTGATTATCTGTTGCCATGTTCTTGTAGTTAACTAGTTAAGTATGTGGCTGTCTTTTTTTACCATGATTTTATATGAATATGTAAATGCTGAATTGAAAAACCTGGCTCTACAGATCAAAGGTTCCGACAAGGTTTCCCATCGAATATCCCAAACGCCAAGTCCTAGGCTATGTATTAGGCTATGTACTGAAGATTTCCTCTTGAATTTATGCAAGATTGAGCAAACATAAGGGACCTTTCAGTCTCAACCATCTCCAAAAGAGAAGACCACTGGCACCAGTAACCAGTTACATGGATTGGAGGGAACAAGTTAACATTTGTGAACAGAAACCACAAAGGAAGTTGCCAACATATCCTCCATTCAGTGACACCAGCAGCCAAGGATCATCCAAGCGGTTCCCTCGAGGTTATTATGATGTTGAACCGCTGAAGATAAAGTTTATTTGCAACTTTGGTGGTAGATTCTTACCAAGGCCAAGCGATGGTGAGCTTCGGTATGTTGGGGGTAGCAGGCATCTGATTAAAATTAGCCGGGATATTTCATGGCAAGAGTTCATCTGCAAGACAACAAAGTTAATAAGGCGAGCTCACGTGATCAAGTACCACCTCCCAGGGGAGCAAGGGAACATGCTCATTTCCATCACTTCTGATGATGACCTTCGGCATATGATTGATGAATGCATTGTGCTAGAAAAAAGCAAAGAAAGGCTGATCATGTACCTCTTCTCTGACAACGATGATGAGCGCCATGTGCATTTCATTGTAGGAAGCTCATCCGATACAGAAAAGGAAGCACAATTCATTGCTCTTGTCAATGGGCTCGTCAGGCCAGGTGATGAGTTAAGAATGCAGAGCCTTGGGGGCTCAGCCAATGACCTAGAGCAGCTGATATTTGACATCAATGAGGAAGGATTGCTGGCGGGCAGGACAGAGGAAGCTTCACTGTACATCAAAAGTAAGCCCTCAGAGAGTATCACAGCACCGCCAAAGACATCAAGGGGGCAGCTGGAGAAGATGCCTCCAAGTTCCCAAACACGGATGACTAACAAAGATTACGAGGCACAAACCAATGAAGATAACCTGATCTCCACAGCCAGAAAGACGAGTCAAGCTTACCTTGGTTCATCTGTGCCTTCTGAATCCACGTATATAGCTAAGAGGGAGCAAGTTGCTGGCCACACTGTCTCAAGGAATCAGCCAGTCCAGCAACGGACTGCCACAAACATGATTGGTAAGAGCCATCAAGCGACAGGAGGACAGGAAAAGGGATCACCAAGAAAAAAGCAGCTGATACCAGTAGACAGTAGTGTGAACATACTGTCATCAAATTCAAACAACAGCAGCCCAATGCCACATACATGTCGATCCGTGTATGAAATGCCTGAATCCTTATCAAGGGGTTCCCAGAAAACAGTCAACCAACATACAAGCTCCGATGATGACATGATGAGATCAAGAAGGTATAGTACCCAAGAAGAAGCTATGTCTCATTCAGCAGCAGACCCATTAAGGAAGAACAAGAACTTCCAATTGCACAATAAGATGGAGATCTCTGAACCTAGTCATGAATCTGGTACTCCTACGGGATGCAATGAAGATATGTACATCAGTGCGGACCTGCATACTCCGGAGAAGTCAGTTGCAACCAACAGCGTACAGAAGCAAAGGCCTGCAGTTCCTGTTACGTGC
This sequence comes from Dendrocalamus latiflorus, assembly GCA_017311315.1. Lineage (NCBI taxonomy): Eukaryota > Viridiplantae > Streptophyta > Magnoliopsida > Poales > Poaceae > Dendrocalamus > Dendrocalamus latiflorus. The sequence goes on from CM029652.1 coordinate 26,226,108, forward strand.
AGTAACACTTCGAAGAAAGACCATCCTTCTAACCCTACCAACAGTAGTGGTGAAGCAGTACTTTCTTGTTCTTTTACATCTTCAGAAAAGACAACAGATCTGCAGCCTAATATTCCAGTGCGTGCTTTAAGTGAGAGACAACAAGAACGAGCCAGAAGTCCAAGACCAGATGATATGGCTCGATGCCACTCAGTTGGTGCTGATAGCAGTAGTCTTCAGATCAAAACTCCATCACAAGAAGCTAAAGATAATGCTGCACCATCTATCTCAGATGTTGAGGTGCGTCTACACATCTTGTTTCATGTGCTGCATTTGAAATACTTCACTGTATAACTTCTGAAATACTGGTAGGTACGCGAAACCAAGAACAGTGAACAAGCTCTGCCTGCAAATGCAATGTTGGACAGAGATCTTATAAGTGATGTCCAGGTTTGCAGTTAACTACTCATGTAATTTGTAAGATAGGCATATCAACCTCAATTGCACTGATAGAAAAAATACTATCTGAAAGAATTGAAAGAAATAAATAAAATCCTGATAAGTAATACAAGACTCGAATAAGGGCATCCAAAAAAGGATTTATCACCAAATATTGTTCCACATAGATTTCCTTCCTTTTTTCCCTTAAATGGGAGGTATACAATACTTATTCCTACAGTTGATGTCATACAAATGGCAGATAATAAGCAACGAGGACCTTGAAGATCTCCGTGAGATGGGCTCTGGTGCATTTGGAACTGTTTTTCATGGAAAATGGAAAGGAACAGATGTTGCCATTAAACGGATAAAGAACAGTTGTTTTATGTACCCATCATCTCAGGCAGATAAACTGGTAAGCTTATATAAATTCACCTGCATTATTTGAAGTTGCAGTCAAGGGGTGTTCTTATCCCATGGTCATCAGAAACCCCAGAGGGGACCAGTTCAAAAAAAATGGCCAGTTTATGAGGTAGATACGATGGCTGTGTACTCCCAAGTTATGAAAGATCTTCAAGGTGATATGTGTTGATTATCACATATTATTCTTTGAACAAAACAAGAAACAAAATTTTAGATCACCGATCCCACCAAGGTCTCCTCTAAACCAGCTAAAACAGACGTTATTTGACCCAAACCGGACAGTTCTCAACCAAGTAATCGGTTGCTATGTTTGGTTGCAACAGTAAACTGGTATGAGATCAGATCAGTCCAGGAACTGTAGTGACCACAGAATCAGATATCCTTGTGTCCTTGCATATAGAAATTAGTATTAACTAAATCCTAGTAGAAAGAAAAAGCGATGCATGGAACATTGCTTATTTGCTTTATCCACCATAAAACATACAGCACGTGTTATCATGCAGATTACAGAATTTTGGAGAGAAGCAGCTATCATTTCAAAACTTCACCACCCAAATATTCTGGCCTTTTATGGGATTGTAAAAAATGGACCTGGGAAAACATTAGCTACTGTAACAGAATTCATGGTCAATGGGTCCCTCAAGAAAGTCCTCCTTCGCAAAGACAAATATCTTGATTGGCACAAGCGGATAATGCTTGCAAGGGATGCAGCCATTGGAATGGAATACTTGCATTCCAAGGACATTGTCCACTTTGATCTGAAATGTGATAACTTGCTAGTGAATATTAAGGATCCCTCTCGCCCCATATGCAAGGTATGTCACAATTTCAGTAGCATAAATTTTGATTCATTTTAACTTCTAAATGTGAATGTGTAAAACAAAGACAATATGAAATGTGAAGGATGAAATTTTGCATATAACTGGGGCATATAACAAAGATATAATTACTACAGGTTGCTGATTTTGGTTTATCGAAGATGAAACAAGCCACCCTGGTTTCTGGTGGAATGAGAGGAACTCTTCCATGGATGGCCCCAGAATTGCTGACAATGAGCGGCACTAAAGTATCCGAAAAGGTAATATTCTGAGTCTCTTGATGAGTGGAAGTGTGAAGGTGTTACAGAATACTAAAAATCATTGTATTGTGTATTTTTTTTATTGCCCTTGACACTTCAGTAGAAAGATACTTGTAGTCTTGCAAAGTAGAAGAAAATTCCACCCACTAAATTTATCCAAAGAGACCTACTGAGTAACCTATTATGATTTTTTGTGACAGTGATGGTATAGTGTCCAGAAGTTCTAATGTTGAAATTATCATTTAGCTTCACTTTTACATAACAACCACAAACTATGCAAACATGTAAACACACACACAGAGAGAGAGAGCGAGAGAGAGATTATGCCTATTGTGTCATTATAAATTTGCCAATTTGGAGATGCCTTGGAAAAGCAGCTTGGCCATGTATTATCCGAAAACAAAATTGATATCATCAGTCATCAGAATGGAACATTAGTCAAATTGTACCGTGATGGTGAACATATTTGATTTGTTCATTGGCATTTATATATAACAATTAACGACAACTGACTTCAACAAAAACTAAAGTGTAATTATAAACAATTCATGAAAACTTGAAGGTGTAGAAACTAAAGCATACTCACAAGCAATTCTTCAAAGATTCAAAGTGTGCCATAGAAAAGAAAACAATTGCGATGCCTATGTAACTTGTGATTTTCTATTTTCTAGCCTCAAATACACCATTTTTATGCTAACACAGGTTGATGTCTATTCTTTTGGCGTTGTATTGTGGGAAATTCTCACTGGTGAGGATCCATATGATGGCATGCACTATGGAGGAGTCATAGGTATGCACATAGTAAGATCATCACTCTGTAATAGAAATCTCATCTTCTGAGTTGATCACAAAATTCTACGTATGAATGTGCTGCAGGTCCCTAAACTTGTATGGTTCTGTCATTTGGTCCCTAAACTTGAGAACCGCACATTGAATATGTGAGGCAGGACAGTCCAAACCTGACTTAAATTAGCAATTAACAATGGCAGGGCACTATGAACTTATTTAACTTAAAATTCGACAACATTGTTGCTAAGAAAGATTAATGGAAAGCTAGTAAAAGTTGTCCAAATATCTATGAGAACTTCAGTTAAATCCAAATACATCAATTCTCCATTGATTTCACGTGACGATCAAGAAGTCAAGCAGCAATTTATAGTGAACCAAAATGTTATATCATCTCTAGTTACCAATTAAGTAGGGCATGGACTTGCCTTGACTCACTCATACAATACAAGTTTAGAGACTTGAATGTCTAGTTCTCAAGTTCAGGGATCCAAGTGATACAACCATACAAGTTTAAGGGCCACAAACAGGGGCTATGTTTTATGCAACTACAAAGGTTGAAATTTTGTTTATGCACTTGCTGTCTTGCTACAGTGATCAATAATTCTCATATTATCACTAAGGAAGCCAGCGTGTACTCAACTATACATAGCAACAAAGATATGTTAACTCCAAGCATCTTTCTATATATGCAATCAGGAATGATAATGCTCAGGAAAGCATTGAGACTAGGTTAATAAAACAAGTGCTAATTGGCTAGTTACCACTGGCAACCACGGAAACGGTTATTAGCCTCTTCTACATGTTCAAATATCACATTTGAAAATTGAGAGAGAGAGAGAGAGAGAGAGGATATGTTCAAAATTTACCGAGAAAAAAAACTGGTTTTTCTGAGATTTTGCTGGTAAAGAAATACTGGCCGGGACCAGTAAGTTTATCATTGCTGGTAACTGGGAATCCCAGATATGTGATATATCGAATCTGGACCTGTTTGATTTCCATGTTTGCCCGAGCTATTACCTAGTTAGAGAAATACCAGGGAATTTTCTCTGAACTGTGGTCAAGATAGCCTGATTCTGGCCGAATTTGTCCCAGTTACTAGCAAGTCATGATTTACTGGGAACAATCTGGAAACGAGGAAGTTCCTGGCCAGTTGTTGAAAACTATCAGGCTCAGGAAGGTTGCTGGATTCCGAGAATTTGACTGAGACAATATAATTTTCTGCATATTCTTTTGGATGCATTTTAATGTAGAAATGGAAAATTTATATGCTGAATCAGATATCATACCTTCTGCCTTTTTCAGTAAAGAGTAAACATTAACTGCTTATAAGAGATGTGCAGGAGGCATTTTGAGTAACACGCTGAGGCCACCAGTGCCAACTTCATGTAACCCGGAATGGAGGAAACTGATGGAGCAATGCTGGTCAACTGAACCTGAACGACGACCTTCCTTCACTGAAGTTGCAACCCGTCTTCGTGCCATGCTATTAGCAAGCAAAAGTGAATCTCTGAGTTAATTTGCATGAATATCACTCTCCGCCTGTATATCTATCTTTTCTGTGCATGATGCAAACATGAATATTTGTTCTTATACTGAGTTTCAGTATGTAACTGTTCAACTCCAGTGTCCCCGAAGTTGACTATGGCAGGGATTTGGTCTCCCCCTGTGTTGAATTTGCATACCCCCGTGTTGTTACTGAACCACTATTTAAAAAGCAAATAGAAGTTCCACTTATATTTGGCTATCTGTACACTTTAGTGTAGGTACTTGAAGTTATCAAGATCCCTAGTCATGATTGTTTCATTTACTCGAAAGAGCCTCCTAGTGAGAGGTATATCTTAGAGCCAGCTGTATTGGCACTTGGCAGTATACACTACACAACGCACTAACGCTACAGGCGCATCATACATGTCGCACAATGTTAGAAACCTATAAGAATGCGTTATGTCGTAGAGTTCAGTTCTGAATTATCTTCGCATCTCTTCAACCCTCATAACTTCACATCTGTACTGCAAGCACGGTTCAGAAATGCTCTCTGTCAGACAGTTGACTAAACTTTGCTATCATTGCTTAACCAAAGCCGTGATAAGATCTGTTGAACAACCAATGAACATGGAGTAAAATTTTCCATGAGGTCGTTCAGTTGTGACAGAGAGACCTACCGCAAATGGCAGTAATATTTTTAGTTTGGTTAATCCCTTGATGCAAACAGGTTCTGAATTATCACACTCAACAAGGCGCTGATGGTTATTCAGCCAGACAACATTCACTTGTAAAGCAAGGGAGTACAATCAACCGCATAAGATATCCTAGATGTGAGCTTCAAAATGAGTGCCTCTAGGCTCTAGACTGTAACTTACAGGAACTGGTCAGACAATAGGTGATAACATGACACCAAAACTGCTACAGCGACTTAACAAGCAGCTAAATACAATTAAACTAAGTCTGCCTATAGGGTTAGTGTTAGAATTAGCCATTTTTAAGTTAGCGTTTAGCACAGATCCATAAATCGAACCACAATATACATGGATACTTTCATATAAATGATAACATATCTATACACGCAAAATTGGCTCCTGGACATGCTTCAACCGCATTTGCTGAAACATACTGCAAAATTAATATTCGGCTAACAGATACTGCAAAATCGCAAAACATACTTTGTCAAATAAAATAATATTTTCTGAGAGAAGGATAGTGAAATGTCCTACATGCCCCTTCCCCTCTTCTCTATATCTTGATTTTTGTTGTTGAGAAGATACATATGGCTAGCCTAGAATCAAAATGATTATATACAAAGAAAGTATGTTTTTCAGTTGGAGAGTAATCTTTTTTTGGACATTTTATTTGGAAAGTAAATACTCATCTTGTTATCTGTATCTCTACCTCTTTCCTTTTTCCTTGTGCATTCATGTTCGCAACGCCAGATAGTCAAAACTTCCATTCCATGGCGCTCGCCGCCTCCCCTGGAAGGTCGGCGAGTTCCCCTTCCCCACTGCCTCCTCCTCCTCCATGCACCGCCGGAGCGCCCGCAGCACTGAGCGCCCACCCACAAATCCAGCGTCAGCGGGGGAAGGGCCAGGGGGGAGTAGCACGCAGTAGCAGTAGTGGTCGTCGAAGGAGCCAGAAGGCGGAGGCGGCCCAATCTGGGAGGAGGCGCAGTCCCATCGGCACATGAAGCGGCTGGATGCGCGCGGCGGCCAAGGCGTGGGTGTCGCACCACCGATGCCTCGCCGGCCGCATCAACACCAAGAACTAGAAGCCACTGCGCCTCCACCGCATGCTGCACGCACGGCGACGGGTGCCCCGCCACTCTGCTACCTCCCTTCACCTCCTAGGGCTCGGCGTCAACCTTGTCCGGATCTGAGCCCATGGGGGTGGTAGCCGTTGCGCCTCCGCCGCACATGCTGCGCGCGCGCCGACAAGATCCACCAGAGGTGGCACATCCTTGTCGACAGGTGTTGCCCGGCGGGGGCAACGTACGTAGACATATTTGAGATATTATCATCTCAAAACTAAGAAACTATTGCTTTAAGCGGCAAAGTGTCTTCTGGCAAATATATGCGATTTTGCAGCATCCATTAGTCAAATATGTTGGATTTTGCAGTGTAGTTTCCAGCAAAATGTCGTGAAAGTGAGATGTCCAGTAGCCATTTTTACCATCTATATAGTGTAGTTAATTGTATAAATATTTGAGGATTACAGATAAAATTGCAGGGTTGCTATCCAGTGCAAAGGGTGATTTGGTGAAAAGTGGTCTGAAATCCTGTCATCAAAGAACCATCCAAATTTTGCTCCTCTCAATCTTGTCCTTCCGCATTCTAACGAGGCAGTAGCAGCCGCAACTGTGATCGCGCCACCATCTTGACGCATCTCTGCCTGATGATGGTGCCTCCCCAAGGTATCCAGAACCAGGAGAAATTCTGATCGGTAATTGATCAATTACTGAAAAAACCAATAAAAAATCAGTCACAATTTAAAAATCAAAACTTGAATTTTGATATGTTTTAAAATCAGTATCCAAAAAAACCGACCGGTAGCCAAAAAACCACAAAACGGCTAAAATTTAAAAATAAAAAATTAGTACCTATCGGTTTTTTCGGTTACTGATCCATAACCATTAGGATTTTGAACCCCTGGTCCTCTATGGTATCCTCTCATCCTCATTCCGAAGCCCAACTTTCTTGGATTAGCTTCTCCTTTCGCCAAAACGAGATGTCGAAATTGCAGACTTGAAATTTGAGATTCACTGGCATCCTCATTTTGCAAGTTCATCTTGGATTCTTCGTTCTATTCAAGGATTTGGATGTTCTGACTGCTATGTTGTCTCCAAAATAAATGACAATTATGCCAGCACTACATTTGCCCACCTACTAAAGAAGAATTCTAGAATTCATCCCCAAAAGGTATGCTCGGGAAGAAGATTCGGGACCGATCACCATCCGGCAGCGGCGGCTGCAGACCAAGACTGGGGATGGAGATAATCGAAGGGAACAGAATCTGGATCATTCAGACACACATGCAACTCATACATACCAGACACCATGGTTGTCACGGCGGAGTCGGCGAGCACGGCGAGTGAAGAGCGCCTGGACGCCTAGGCGAGGGCCCGGCGACGCCTAGGCGACCGGCACGGCGACGGTCACTCGTATAACTCTCTCGCTCTCTCGCTCCGATGCCGTCTCTCTCGCATATAACTCTCCCGACTCTTCCGCCTCTCTCTCTCTCGCGTCGCGTCTCTCGACTCTTCCGCCTCTCGCTCTCTCTCGCGTCGCGTCTCTCGACTCTTCCGCCTCTCTCGTCTCCCCCGACTCCCGTCTCCCCGACGGCCGACTCCCGGCGCCGATCTCCCCTCCCCAGCGCTTCCTCCCCCGCACCACCTCCTCCCCCCCGGCGCCTCTCCTCCCCGCCGCCTCCCCCCGTCGCCTCCCCTCCCCTCGGCGGCGGGAGCACGCTGGAGGGAGGTGGCCGGAGCACGAGAGAGAGACGGCGGCGGGAGGGAGGGAGGCGGCGCGGGTGGAGGGAGGCCGAAGCTAGGGTTCAGGCAAGGCGAGGCGAACCTCCCCGGCGTCTCCTCCCCGGCGCCAGGACGATTTGGCGTCGCCTAGGCGACGTCTAGGCGACGCCGTAACAAGCATGCCAGACACACTACACGTATACATTATATGTGTCTCGTTCTGCTGGGAGAGCCAAGGCCCAAGAGGCATCGTACAGCTGTGAGGTTCCGAAAAGGTAATATGCCCAGACATTAGTGCCGCTCATAATTTGGTTACTAGCATAGAGCAGTTTTTCCCAGACCGTAACCACAAGCCAGCAGTTACTAGCATCCTGACACAGACCATTTTAGGAGTAGGGTATCGATGAAATCAGAACTGCAATTCCACTTTTTATTTTTAAAAAAAAAACTGTCCAGAAACTGAGAACTGGTCAGCCATTAACCATGTTATTTTCATTCCAACTCTCAACATTATATTTGACTGGTATATTACTGGTTCTGAAACCTGATATGAAATCAAGGGGCCTACGGACCTCACTGCTCGTCGAAACTGGTCAAAGGCCACCAGCCGAAATTAGCTTGCTTCTAAAAAGTGGAGCAATTTCGGATGCTCTCAAATGACAAGTACACAACTATGCAAGAAACGTTACCTTTCTTCAGCCTCAATCACAAGATAAGAGATCAAATTGATTCCTTTGAGCGCAACATACAAATATTGATACATATTAGGATGCATTTTGAATATAACCATCAAAACAAAAATGTAATCAACCTCCACATATTTTACCAAAAATAAGACTGACAGGTAAACATTATGTAGACATTCAAAATACTTGAAAAAAAACAGCTGGTAAGAACCTCCTTCAGGAGAGATAAAGCAAACCTCTTAGGAAAAAAAAGCTTCGCTGAAATCAAGCACAAAAGAACACACTTTTTGGCAAAAAATATTAGTAGTAATAATGAAGTCTATTATTTGCCAGTTATAACCTGAAATAGTTTGGTTATTGAGTACCCACATAAACCACCCATATTGGTAATCTTTTATCCATATTGAAATAGTTTGGTTACTGAGAAATGAAAGAGACAAAATAGCAAGAACTTTCATTAACTATACTTCTACATTAATACGAAAGGTGAGCTCTGGAGTAAGATTAGCTCCTTTGAAGTCAAAATGTCACTTTACAGCCCATTAGGCATCCTTTGGAACCCCTTCTAATATCTGCCATGATGCTTCATATGCTTCAATAACAAAGTTAATGGCAATGGAATAAGAACAGTGAAAAATTAAACACAGTTAACTGATTTGCAATGCGCATGTAAAGTTCCAGAATGCAGGGGCGGATCCAGCGGTGGGGCGGGGGGGCTCGAGCCCCCCCTACCGCTACCGAACCCTTGGAGCCCCCCCAATAAATTTTTAGCTATGGATGTATGTTATAGGAGGGGCATAGCGGAGTTATGTGGCTGTATCGTTTTTGTTCAGCCCCTCCTAAAATTTTTCCTGGATCCGCCACTGCCAGAATGGGAGATATCATATAATTGGATAAAAGATGGCCTTCCTGAGTAGAAAGGCCATAATTGCAGACAAGCAAAAATCTGTTAACCAGTATCAGATATTCCATGTTTTGAGACAAAGTATAAAATAGTGCATGCCTTCATATTTTCATGACATACACAATCGCAATGTTTTTTCACTCACATTATCGGTAGCATTGCTGCGATGACACAGATACTGATGTGACCACGCCACAAACACATACGACAATCGCGCCCAATATCAAGATTGAACTAAAGGTGAATTCGTTTCTTCAGCCTTTATATGTTACTGAGAATAGACCGCTACCTAATACAAGTGATTTAATTGTGCTTAGGAATTTGGGAAAAGTTGAAGGAAAGGGACATGGAGTCCTGGACATGCATGGAAGGAATAATGGAGGTCACCACGTCACTTTGAGACCAAGTCAAGCACGAATTCGAGTTGGACACGTTTTGGAATCAGACTCGGACTGCTGCAATGGTGCAAGTTTAAACGGACGTAACTTTCTCATACGGACTCCGTTTGAGACGTTCTTGGACTTGATGGAAAACTTATCAAGTCTACTTTCTAAAGGATTCAACCCCATCTTCAAATTCTATCCGAGACAGCCGCAATCATCAAAAGAGTCCGTGTTGGTCACGTACTGGAATCAGATTCGGACTGCTGCAATGGTGCAAGTTGAAACAAACGTAACTTTCTCATACGGACTCCGTTTGGGACGTTCTTGTACTGCATGGAAAGCTTATGAAGTCTACTTTCCAACGGATCCAACCTCATCTTCAAATTCCATCCGAGCCGGCGGCAATCATGAAAACAATCCACGTTGGTTTTTGAGTCCGAGTCAAAAGGGTGCTGCGCCACCACCAATTGGGCCCATGGGCCTTGTAACCCTAGAGCATGCACTTTGGACGCCCCTCCTGGTTGTTCTCCCTATAAAGGAGCCGCCGCCTCCCTTGTTAGGACTTGGATTTTGTTGAGTTTAGGTTTAGCTATTATGCAAACTTCTGTTCTTCAGTTGTGTCGGACGACTACCTGTCAAGACAGCCTTCGGAATCCCACCTTTTGACCTTCATATCAATATTTGCAATTTCAGATTGCTTGTTATCTTGTTCTTGCGTGTTCTTCGGTTGCATGCAGGAATAGACCTTCGTGGTCAGGTCAACCGCGTTCTTGGCACGGTTGATAACAACTTGGAGTGTGGTTCAGCGATTGCTAAGGCGCAAGCGACGTCGTTCGGTTGTAGTCGGATCGCAAGGGTCGCCTCCGCCAAAATCGATAGTTATCATCCTATCGGAAGATCGGGACCCCGTTGCCTCATCAAGTGGTATCAGAGCTTCAGTTGACCGGTAGGAATTTCTTGTATCCTTAGTTAGTAGATTGATTTTTATTTCCCATAGTCCAGAAAAATTGCCCCACAAAAAGAGTTAATTTCCGCTGTCCAAACCCCGTTGTGCTTTTCAATCTGTTAGTTTTGGTTTGCTAAATTGAATTTGTGTCCGTTTTAGCTTTGTCTAGTTGCTGGTCATATCTTTGTTCCAAGAAAAATCCAAATAAAAAAAATTCCCCCACCCCAAACCCTAATTCCAATTTCGGCTGATCTGTCCTTTCTCTGCAGCCGCCACCAAAAACGCCATATCTTTTGTTTCCGAGATTATTTTTGAGTGAGACCACCGCCATTAGATTCAAAAATTTATCATCCATCTATCTGTAAAATTTCACGTCATTCCAGCAAGGCAGTTAAGAGATATCTGCGGTGGAAGTTGACCCAAAATTCCAGATTGAATCTGCAACAGTCGGCACTTGTGAATTTTGTGCGAATTTTTAGGTCGGTTTCCAGACCTTGGCCCAAAAACAAAAGTTGTATAAAAATCCGTCAGAAAACGGAGAAAAAAAGAATCATTGAAAAAAAGGCAACTGACAAAAAGTTACGGCCGAAATACCGACGCGCTGTCCAGTGGACAGAAATCTTCAGTTTCCAAGTTTTGGAACAATCCTTGTGTTCTTCAATTCCAGATTGCATTCGATCGAATTATCTTGTATTTACCACTCCCATACATTGCCATACACTTATTTTAGCCTTCTTCCATCTTTGGTTGATCAGCAAGATAGGCTAAGTGCTAGATACGAACTATAATTCAATTCTGTGCAATTTCTGAAATTAATTGATTGTTTTTCTTTGCTAAAAAATACATAGCCTATCCAAGCTCCACTTTTCTACAATCGAACAGGTCTCGCTGTACCTTGCAATCGCTATACTCATCACTTGAGTTAAGTTATCACGAACCAGCCACCAGTTGCACCACCTGTTTTGCATTGGTAAGAACTTGTAAGAGCTTGGTAAGAGTTCGAGAGATGTGTGACTTGCGAAGCTCCACCTCCTAGTAGTTTATAGGGACTTACATAATTCTAGTGTATTTCCTTGTTTTCTACTAACCATGACAGGTTCAAGATCACATTGTAGCAATTTTTGTGAGACCAACAACTTGTTGGATCGTATTAATAAGACCCTCACCACCATCAACAACAGAATTGAGGGATCCAATGATCACGACCGTTGTCGACTTCGACAAAATCAACAAGGCACAGGTAGGTTAACAAGAGAGGTATGTGATGATGATGCCAAGTTTACAATTCCGCCATTTGCTGGTAGATATGACCCTGAAGCTTATCTTGATTGGGAAATACAATTAGATGAAAATTTTGCATGCTATGATTTTCCTGATGATGAAAGAGTTAGGGCTGCTACTAGTGAATTCACTGATTTCGCATTATTTTGGTGGAGGAAACAATGTAGACTACCACCTGTACCTAAAACTTGGAATGTTTTGAAACGAGTGATGAGATCTACATTTGTTCCTTCATATTATTCACGTGACTTGTTAAACAGATTGCAACGTTTAGAACAAGGTAGGAGAACTGTAAGTGAATACTATGAAGAATTGAAAGCTCTTTTGTTGCGTTGTGGCTTAGAGGAACATGCTGAAGCTACAGAGAATAGATTCTTACGTGGCCTTAATAAAGAAATTCAGGACCTTCTCATTCACAAAGAATATAATTCTCTCCCTCATTTGTTTATACTTGCATGTAATGTTGAACGTCAGATTGAGAAGAAATTGAGAGTGCTTGATGATAAGAAACATGAGAGCAAACCCATGTTTGTGCCTTTTTCTGTGACTAACAACTTGCAGGCAGTTGAGAACCATGTCAAAAAGGAGCATGAGTTGATTGAACCATCGATTCCATTCGTTGAGAACGAAGATGAGGAGATGGATGCACCTACATCATCTGAGGGGAGCCAAAAAGGTAAAGATCATGGTGCTATCATCACTCACGGTGAGTATGCTTGTGAAGAACAACAATTATGCACCGTTCATGCTATTTTAGAGCAAAACTTAGTGGAAGACAATTCTGACATGCCCATATTTCAAGTAGAGAATTCACACTGCATTGATTTGAGTGTTGAGAATACGTTGAGTGCACCTTGTCAAAAAATAATTGAATTGCCTACTGTTTTGAGTGATTCATGTGATGAATTAATCACATACAATGATCATGTGGCTTTGGTTAGACATAAAGAAGTTTTAACTAGAATTTCTCCTGCCAATTCATTATGTTACATCATGTTGGATCTTCCTATGAAATTGTCACATGCTTTGGAGAAAGTTTCTGAACTTACATGTTCAAAATTCTTGTTTAGTGCCTACACCCTTGGGTATAAGTTTAATTTGATTGGAGATTATGGTGTAGGAAATCAATTTCTTGTATATCGAATATGCATAACTTGTGACCACATGGATGAATTGCAGCTTGTTGTTTTGAACAACAACTCTTGTATGCTCAATCTTGTTCATTATGAAAGAAAAATAAATTTTAGTGATCATTCAATGCCTATGTGTTCTTCTTTTATTGAACCATCTAACATTGGCAATCTGAATAATGAAATTGATGTATGGAAGAACTTGCAAATATTTTCACCCTTACTAGATGAATTTGCTATTGCTCAATTGAAATCTGATTATATGGATAAACTTTGTTTGATTCCAAAAGTTGTAGCTTTGCCTATATGTGCCACCACAACAAGTTTACAACTTCAAGGATTTGAATTGCATAAATGCTTCACTTACATTTGCAAAACAAGTTGCGATAATTACTGTGTGAGAAATTTTGATTTGTTCATTAACATATATGATTACTTTTGGGTTAATAATACAATGAGCTTTTATGATTGCTGCTGTGTTATAACATTAATTGTGCAACAACGAAGAACTGTTAAAACGGATGACATATACATATACCATGCATACACCTTGGCTTCTTTGTTACCATACTTTCAGTTTATCAAAAGCCGAGGACGGTTTTGTTTTCAAGAAGGGGAGGATGATGAGGACACGACCCCTATGGATACAACCATATTTGCTATGCTTGTTGTTCCAATTACAAGAGCTCCTACGCATCACTTAAATTATAAGGTGAGCTCGTTTCAAAAAGGTTTTACTTTGTGTGATAAAGAACGTATGATATTACATAATGAGAGTTTGTTGCGTTTGTTATTTTGTACCGAGATTTATGATGAAGATCATGCAATACGTGAGGCTACACATATGCTAAAACCGAGGACGGTTTTCTATCAAGAAGGGGAGGATGATGTGACCACGCCACAAACACATACGACAATCGCGCCCAATATCAAGATTGAACTAAAGGTGAATTCGTTTCTTCAGCCTTTATATGTTACTAAGAATAGACCGCTACCTAATACAAGTGATTTAATTGTGCTTAGGAATTTGGGAAAAGTTGAAGGAAAGGGACATGGAGTCCTGGACATGCATGGAAGGAATAATGGAGGTCACCACGTCACTTTGAGACCAAGTCAAGCACGAATTCGAGTTGGACACGTTTTGGAATCAGACTCGGACTGCTGCAATGGTGCAAGTTTAAACGGACGTAACTTTCTCATACGGACTCCGTTTGAGACGTTCTTGGACTTGATGGAAAACTTATCAAGTCTACTTTCTAAAGGATTCAACCCCATCTTCAAATTCTATCCGAGACAGCCGCAATCATCAAAAGAGTCCGTGTTGGTCACGTACTGGAATCAGATTCGGACTGCTGCAATGGTGCAAGTTGAAACGAACGTAACTTTCTCATACGGACTCCGTTTGGGACGTTATTGTACTGCATGGAAAGCTTATGAAGTCTACTTTCCAACGGATCCAACCTCATCTTTAAATTCCATCCAAGCCGGCGGAAATCATGAAAACAATCCACGTTGGTTTTTGAGTCCGAGTCAAAAGGGTGCTGCGCCACCACCAATTGGGCCCATGGGCCTTGTAACCCTAGAGCATGCACTTTGGACGCCCCTCCTGGTTGTTCTCCCTATAAAGGAGCCGCCGCCTCCCTTGTTAGGACTTGGATTTTGTTGAGTTTAGGTTTAGCTATTATGCAAACTTCTGTTCTTCAGTTGTGTCGGACGACCACCTGTCAAGACAGCCTTCGGAATCCCACCTTTTGACCTTCATATCAATATTTGCAATTTCAGATTGCTTGTTATCTTGTTCTTGCGTGTTCTTCGGTTGCATGCAGGAATAGACCTTCGTGGTCAGGTCAACCGCGTTCTTGGCACGGTTGATAACAACTTGGAGTGTGGTTCAGCGATTGCTAAGGCGCAAGCGACGTCGTTCGGTTGTAGTCGGATCGCAAGGGTCGCCTCCGCCAAAATCGATAGTTATCATCCTATCGGAAGATCGGGACCCCGTTGCCTCATCAGATACCATACAAAATGATTTAGGAATGGGTAGCATTTGTTAGGATGTTCGACTAAGTTGCCGGTAGTGGGTACAGTACTTGGGCATGGCTCTTTGGTTGTACACGTCAGACATTCGCCGTGTGCTACGTTCATGCGGGAACAGTTGCTTCTTTTCCATCGGTTTCAATTAGTAGTCATGCGTTATGGCTGATCGTGGGATGGCACGAATCGTGTAGTCGTGGCGTGTGCTTAGGGGGCCATGATCTGTACTCGTTGATGCTTAAATAGAGTTCTCAGAAAAGCTGCGGTAGTCGAGCAGCACAAATCCTCACGTTTTCTCTCAGTGTCGCGTGCGTATCCCCGAGTGTTTGAGGAAGTCAGAAGTCGGAAGCCGTAAGTCATAAGCTGTAAGTTGTAAGTCGTAACCGAGACTTCTGACTATCGATTTGCTGCGACGAGGCGTGGTCGTAAATGACTTCGTAGTCATTCGACTACGTGTGTGTCCGCTGTGACTCAACTAGAGGTGGCAACGGGTACCCGAAACCCGAGTACCCGATGGGTTTTACCCGATAAGGAGACGGGTATGGAAAGATATCTTCACCCGTGGGTATGATAATGGGCAAAAACCTCTACCCATCGGGTAGAGCGGGTGCGGGTACGGCTATATACTACCCGTACCCGCATACCCGCGGGTAAAATATACCCGGCGGCCCATATACATAATACATACCCTTATCAATTCAGCCCATTTATAGCCCATATACCAGTGGCCCATATATATACCAGTGTGCCCTAATCCCACTCCCGGTGTCCCCTCTGCGGTCCTGCCTCCTCCAGTCGCCGCCGCACACGGTCATTCGGCCATTCCTCTCCCGGTCTCCCCGTCTCACCCTAGATCTGCGCCTCTTCCCATTCCTCTCCCCGTCTCCCGGTCTCCTCTCCCACCTCCGGCGGTCCGGCCTCCCCCTCCCCCTGCTAGCGCCGCCGCATGCCCGCACACCTAGATCCGCTCTTCCCATTCCTCTCCCGGTCTCCCCTCCTCCCCCCTGCCCCTGCTAGCCGCCGCACACCTAGATCTGCGCACACCGCTCTGCACCACGCCACCACCCCGTCGCGATTCACGACTTCTCGCCGCTCGTTGCCTCGATTCCATCCATGGCGGCGAACTCCGGCACCACGCAGGACAGCCGGTGATGCTCTCCCTCATCCTTAAGACCTTAACCTTGCTGTCCTTTTGCCTTTTGCTGACCCCGACGCCGTCCCGAAGGGACGACGACCTGCACCCGCTGGATCCGGAGGACACGAGCAAGAACGACCCACCGCCACCGGCTGCCCCGGCTGCTCCTCCGTTGCTTGCACTGCTTGAGACCGTCCAGCCCAGTACCGCCGTAGTCTGCGCTTCTGATCCGAAGAAGGGTATCCGTGTTGGTGTGGCCGAGAAGAAGCAAGCTGCAGCCGCTGTGACTCGACACCTCGTCAAGCCAACGACTACTGAAATAGCCCGCCGGCCTCCCTTGTCTCCGACGACTACAGCTGCTGCTACTCTCCAAGGCTACAACCAGAACCTTCGTCGCTCCCTCGGGTAAGAAAAGCAAAGGATGCACCATGTTGATTCGTGTTAGCTTGCCATGTTCTCATTAGCTCCCTTGTGTAGTTGTGTTACCAAACCTATTTACTTGTTGTCCATTGTTGGCTGGCTGATGTAAGCGACAGTAATTATTGCATATTGATATTCACTTTGTCACGATTGTCTTTGTAGAAAAACAGTACATGCGTGAGATTTATGTTTGTTCAGAGATATATGTTTCTTCAGATATATGTACACAAGTTCAGGATGGTGTAATTGTTGCTAGTTTATGTCAATTCTGCGGTTCTGCCTAATGATGAAACTGAACATGATCTTCCTGGACTTTTTTTATTTAATTTCAGATCTATTTTTAATGTTTGATATGAAAATGCAATTAGTTTTTTAATATGTGCCTTTCATAGTTACATTACAAACAAACTTTATGATATGTCTAATTGATCAATGCGCTGGTACAGAGTAAGAAAAATGTCTGTATCCAATGGGAGTGATGGTAGCAGTCAGCCGCAAAGTCCAATAACTCAAGGCTCACATGTACAATTAGAGTCAAGTCCACTCTCTAGATCACCTCAACCTGAATCTATCAATAACTCAGAGCAGCTAATCAAAAATGCAATGCAATATGTATCACCTTTTGATTGTAATACTGTTATGCTATTGTGTACTCTAGGCCTCTGGCTGGTATTACAACTACTGCTATGTTGAGTCAAGAACATGTAATATATTATGTGATGAACTCATGAACTTGGTAGTGTGGTGTTGGTCTGTCTGTGGTGGTCCTAGACTCCTGGTGTAGACTTAGTGTGCTGTGTGTAGTGTACTATGACTATGCCTACTGCTATATTTGAGTCAAAAACTTCTATGTCTGTGATGTACTCTATCTTGGAGACTTGGTGGTCTATGTTTTGCTTTTATTTAGTCATATTTGTTGATCTAAGCAAGACTTAGTGTGCATCTGCATTCTGCAACGGTAAAAAATTCGCTCCCTGCAGCTAGCTGTTGAATCTGGAATGAATGTCGGCTGGCTGCTGCTGTGGCCTGTGTAGTGCTGCATGTTCTGTGCGCGCGCGGGTATGGGTTACCCGTCGGGTACAAATACCCGCGCGGGTGCGGGTGCGGGTAAATTTCTATACCCATGTGCGGGTACGGGTGCGGGTAAATTTCTATCTATCGGGTGCGGGTATGGGGTGTCAATACCCAGCGGGTATGTACCCGTTGCCATCTCTAGACTCAACTATCAACTTGCTACGATAAGGCGTGATCATACTCATGGATCGAATGTTACACGCTTAAGCTCTCTTCAATTAGTCACACTATTTAATCTCAATTCATTCTCTCCCTTTCCTTCTCCTGCCACAGATCAACCAGATCAATAGTGGCAGCACTGATTTCACTGTTCAAGCATTCATATTAATAAACAATATTTAAATGGTCACACGAATCAATTCTAACAATTGGCATAATGAATTATGCAAAATTCGGTGAATAAGCAGGGAGAAGGATTTTTGAGGCGTTACCTTGGCCCTGAACAACTGGAGCGGAGCACTTCCTGTTGCTTCTTAACTGGATCTGACAGATCTGGCAGCGGGTCAGACTTTCCTTTTCTCTTCCTCCTCTTTTCCTTCTCTTTCTCTTTTTTTCCTTTCTTCTTCCTCTTCTTTTTTTTCTTCCACGGCCAGCGCTCCCTTCTTCCTTTCTTTTCCTTCACCTCTCCTTTTCCTCACTCAGGCAGACCCCTGCTCTTTTCTTTCTTCTTCTTTTTTCCTCCCGTCGTGGACTATCCTCCCTCCACCTCACTC
This sequence comes from Dendrocalamus latiflorus, assembly GCA_017311315.1. Classification (NCBI taxonomy): domain Eukaryota; kingdom Viridiplantae; phylum Streptophyta; class Magnoliopsida; order Poales; family Poaceae; genus Dendrocalamus; species Dendrocalamus latiflorus. The sequence continues at coordinate 26,244,475 of CM029652.1, forward strand.
CCACTCCCAACCGCCTCCTCTTCTTCCTCTTTCTTCTCTTCCTCCCCTTCCTCTCCTTCTCAGCCGACCGGCTTCTCCCTGCCCTCTCCTCGACTGGCCGACCCCTCTCCCCTCATAGCTAGCTCTCGGCTCTTGTCGGCAGCAGGGGGACAGCGAGATGCAGTTAGAGGAGCTGCGATGCCGGCAGTTGGTCGATGGCGGCATGCACACGGGGGAAGGTGACAGAGGCCAGGTGAGCACAGGGTGGGTAGCAGCAGCCGAGTGAGCACGGGGGAGGAGAAGAGCAATTCAGTTTTTGCTTCTCCCCCTGGCTCACTCTCTCTTTTATAGGGCAACACGTGGGCCAGGCTGGGCCAAGCTGGCCCAGGTGTTACAGCTGTGGGCAACGCAGGGAAGGGGAGGAGGGCTAAGGACATCGCTTCTACGCGGGGGCACCGGGGGGCGGCTGGGGTGGCTACGGCCGTTGCGGCTGAGCATGGTGGTGCTGCCGAGCGAGAGCAGGAGGGTAGAGCCAACGTGCTTCTTCAAGTTCAGGAACAAGGACGCTGAGGGCGCTGGCATCTACAGTAGCTAGGGCAGGGACGACTTCGACCGCGACGAAGACAAGCAGATCCTTCTTCTTCTCTATGGTTCTGATCTTGTCCTAGTAGTAAAAAAGCGTTGAGGATAGTTGGAGAGGGGAGGTGCCTGTAGGGGAGGTGGGATGTGAGGAATGTGGTGACTCTAGTCACATGCATATATAGGTTGCCTGTACTATTGGTTTGCTATCTAACGGGACATTGTTGGTTACTTTTTCTCTTAGTTAATGGTCGTTCGCACTGTGGCCATCGTATTTTCTATTGGATAATTGACAAGATTTTACCAACTCCCTTATGCTAATGTAAAAAAACAAATGAATAGTTAACAAAGAGTTATCGCTTTATCTTTGTTAGGAAACCTGGGCCTAGGCCAGCAGTCTTGGCCCATGGTAGGCACCTCATCGGTAGATTATAAATAGGGAGCCATACCGGCAGATTTTGTACGCATGCAATCAAAAGCAAGAAAGAAAGACCAGCAGTTCCTCTACCTCTCTGCATGTTTTCAATATATACTTTGTCTTTTGTGATTGATCTCGTTTCGCATTAAACAAAGGAATCGATCGGACTAGTCGCCAGCGACGGTTCCTCAACACGTTATCAGCACGAGTTCGCTCCGGTGAATTGAAGGTAATCATCGAAGCTCTAATAGATTGAATTATCTAGATCACTTTAAATTCGCAGTTTTCGCTTTCTAGATTAATTTTCTACGGTGCCAATCCGTTCTAATCTACCGCGAGCAGACTTGAAGTCGCCGACACAATATCGATCGGTAGATTGCATCACAAAGTAGATGTTGATTGCACGGTAGATCAGAAAAAGAAAAAAGAAAAAAAAAGAAAATTGGCACGGCAGCCCCGTACAGTCACAGTCCTACATGCAGCGAATCTCATCAACTTTAGACCATCGGCCTACAACATCCATTCACCTATGCAACTAGCGCAAGGGTCACCATCGAAAATTTCTTATCTCAGGAGGTTTGGATGCATGGTTTATGTACCTATACCCCCTCCGCAGCGTACTGCAATGGGCCCTCTCCGTAAGACTGGGATATACGTTGGCTATGAGACTGCATCCATAATCAGGTATTTGGAACCCATGACGGGGAATTTGCATACCACCCGCTTCGCTGATTGCATTTTTTATGAGGATAATTTCCCAACATTAGGGGGAGGAAATCAACCTCTTGATGAAAAATGTCGAGAAATTACGTGGCAAGCCACGGGAATCAATGCACATGACCCGCGCACTAGTGAAGCGGATAAAGAGGTCCAGAAGATCATTGACTTGCAAGCATTAGCAAACCAGCTGCCTGATCACTTTAGTGATTTGAAGAGCGTGACTAAGTCGCATGTGCCTGCACGCAATGCACCGGAGAAGGTTGAAATACCAAAGAAAGCAGAAGGTATCCCTAATCCCGTCCAGAGGCCTCAGAACAAAAGGACGAAAACTCCGGCTCCTCGAATCCTAAGTAACCGGGGACGCCCGGCGAAGAAGAATAAGAAGGACTTATTACAGCCGATCACTGAAGTTCCCTAGAATGAGAAGGGGAGTGTAGAGACCCGAATATACAAATCCGGACTCTTCTGTGTATTCTGCACTAGTCCAGGATCACGCTAGTGCACACAGTGTGAACAAAGATAAATATCATCCACATCACGATATTCTAAGGAAAAACCAAATTATATTGATAATCATCAGAGTACGACCTTATGGTCAAGCTTACAATAGACTAGCCCGAAGGGCTTAACAAAAACTAGCAGCGGAAATCCAAAAGAAAGCGCAGCAGCCAATCGACACGCCCACAGGCTATCGAGTGGAGAACGAAGCCTAATCCGCGAAGACGTCGAAGTACTCTCCTTCTGGAACCTCCTGCTGGTGATACTCCTCCTCCTCAACTGAGCAACAGGGGCATAAAGCCGTGAGTACTTTGGTACTCAGCAAGCCGTTTGTAACAAATGAATGCAATATAATATGAAAGGCTTACCAATGGAAGGCTAAAAGGGTTAATTTGCATAAACAGCATTTGGAAATATCATAAATAGATTAAAGGCGAATTGTAAATAAAACAATAATGAATAATCAAAGGAATTGAAGTAACCACTTATGAATCTCCCATCCATAAGCTAAACCAACCACTCATGGACCTCCCATCCACAAGTTAAACCAACAGTGAATTAACCATCCACTGTCCAAACTTTTTAGAAATAACTATACCTCGTGTGAAATCACCGAGCATTGTCCATAACCGAGGACGCGGCTATTCGAATAGTTTTACACTCTGCAGAGGTTGCACAACTGTACCCACACGACGTGATTAGCCTCAGCTTAAGGTAATCACAACAAGGCCTTTACAATGTTCAATTCCAACCCAATCCCGCCCGCTAGGGTTTCGCATCACACCCCCCCTTGCGCCCCGTGGAATGTATACGACACCCACTGACATCCCAATGGCGGAACCAGAATTGAAACATCACAAATTAATCAGCCAGGTCTGTCCCATACCAGACATGTGGTTTGCACGGTAAGACTCAGATCAATGGCGCACAAAGTTAAGTCCTTAAGTGTTCTTGGGCGAGACTACCACATCCATCGAAGTGCTCCAACACTTCCCCCTTTACTGCACGATCACTCGCCCGAGTAAAAACCAATTTTGTATAACCACCGCCAATGACGCACCAACGTCACGGCACAAATTTTATAACAGTGGCACCAACCACAATTCAATATCTCATTAAGTCACATTAATTAATCACATGTGATGATGAACCCTTTCGCAAAATAAGCAATGCTAAGCATTCTAATCGTACCAACCCAATGTGACGAATAACATAGCATCACTAATTAAATTCCCAACCTAAGGTGACAATGGCATCAAGGTATTCCAAAATATCAAGGAGGGAAATAACCAATTGGGACGATAACTACCAATACAAGGGTTTGAATAAAAATAGCGATGCAAGATAATTTAAAATAAATTAATTAAATAATAGATTGCAAACTGGGTTCAACATGATCAAAGGACACGACTTGCCTTGGCCTTGCTCAGTTAGGAATTCTTGATCTTCGAATCCGGCTTCAGCTCCTTCGAACGCGCGATCTAACGGGAGAGAGAACGAGACGAACAGAAGAAATAAAATTCAAATAAACTCCAAAAACTGCAAAACCAGAACTAAAAGACAGAGCTCAATTTTAGACGAATTTAGGAAGAAGAATCGGGTCAATCGGAGTTCGGACGAAGGAGAACGAGCGATCTAAAGTTTGCCGGGGCGAGAAAATGCTGGAAATTCACAGATGTTACTGTTCATCCGAGAGCAATTTTTGGAAAGGAGGCTAGCGCTGGCGAGAGGAGGCATGGGAGATGAATCTAACTAGAAAAATAGGTTGTTAGGGACCTAAGGCACACATAGGAACTGACGGCACGTCAAACGGAGCACGTTGACGGCTCGGGCGGCTTCAATGGCATGGGTAGGAGAGAGGAATAAAATCCGGGTTTAGGACATGGAGAAGTAGGGTGAGCACGGGCTAGAACGCGGCTTGGCGAAGCTAGGAAAATTATCGGCTCGGCCAGAAACCCACCGGAGACGGCGCAAACGACGTTTGAACGACGTCGGGAAGGGCAAAGGAAAAACTTAATATCTTGGTGCTCGGTGAACGAAATCTAAAACCACTTGGAGGGTAGCTACCTGGGATGGTTTGGCACAAAGTGACGCGAACGGATTGGTGAAAACATCACCGGGTAGATGGGGACACGGGATGCCATTGGCGGCCATGGCGAGGTTCGGAGGCGAAAATTTGTGGAGGCTTTTCGGGGAAACGGAAGTGAGCACGGCGTAGAACGCGACGAGGCAAGGCTAAGAAAAATTACGGCAAGGGCTAAATCTTACCGGAGGCGACGAATCGACGTCGGGAAGCGCTCTTGACCTAGATTGGGAAAATCTCGATTCCGGGAGATTGGCTGCACCAAAACCAAATTAACTTGGCAAGAAGGTAGATGGGACATGATGGCACAATGTGACGCGAAAGAATCACGGAGAAACTCATCGAATCGCTCGAGACACGACGAGCAAATTCGGGGCCGGAGGGGCTCGGTGCCGACGGCGTCCTGGGCTTTGGGGGGACTTGGTACGGCTTGGGATGGGTTTAGGGGAGTCAAGGAGTCCTATTTATAGGCTTGGAAGAGGTAGAAACCGATTCCAATCCGCGGATTTCGGTTTAGAGTCCGTTTCAGAAAATTGGAGATAAAAGGCAAACGGATGAACGAAACGGAAAGAGACCAGTTGGGATGGATTCCTTGCGTGATTTGGCACAACTTTCCTTTTGGGAAGACATTGAGATAAGGTCCGGATTGAAAGTTATGAAGAGAGAGAAAAACGGAAAAACCTGTACACAGCGAACAGATCGATCGGGCTCGCGCGCGCGCTGGAGACGATGCGTGAACAGTACCTTCGGGTACTGTTCATTCTCTCTCCTCTTTCTTTTTTTTTTTTGGAAATTTCAAATTGAGCTCAAACAAACTCCGAAAAATCCAAAAAAAAACAGAAAAATTCCTTGTGACACAAGGAACACAAATAAAATATTTTTGGCAAATATTAATATTTAATTTAATCATATTAAATCTTTTTGATTAATGAAAATTCCAATTAAGCTTTAATTAATTCCAGAAAATTTCAAATGGTGAATTTTATTTTAAAAGCTTCAAAAAGGCTCTGAAAATCAGGATGTTACAGGGAGCTAGTTGAGACCTAGCACGAGTATGACACCTTCAGGAAAGGGCATACCGGATCTGAATATTTCCATAGAAGAAGACATCGGCATGGATGTTTGCGCACACATCGGAGCCGAAAAACTAAAGGGACTTACCACCGCAATTGGAAGAAGCGATGTGCAAGGAGAAACTCCAAAAGAAGCGATCGCTCCAGAAAAAAGCAACTCATGAAGAAATACTATAAATTATGTCCACACGGGAGAGTTCATGAATAGGACAACAGCCAATATTGATATCTACTTCGCAAAGAAAATTACCACAATCATCGATTTTGATCCCGAGCCTGCATCGCTCGCTGAATGTAAGAAAAGATTAGATTGGGAAGATTGGAAGAAGGCAATAGAAACTGAATTATTATCTCTAAACAAAATAGATGTGTTTGGGCCCGTATGCCGCACACCTCCCCACGTGTACCCTGTAGGGCATAAGTGGGTGTTTTTTCGAAAGAGAAATGAAAGAAATGAAGTAGTGAGATACAAACTAAGGCTGGTAGCACAAGGTTTCACTCAATATCCAGGAGTTGATTATAAAGAAACCTACTCCTCAGTCATGAGTGGAATTACTTTTAGATACTTGATCTCAATGGCAGTGAACTTGAATTTAGAAATGAAATTGATGGATGTGGTAACTGCATACCTCTATGGAAACTTGGGTTCGGAGATTTATATGAAGGTCCCTGAAGGAATCCCTCTCCCGAACCAAGACAGAGCAAATAGAAATTTGTACAGTGTGAAGCTCAGAAAGTCATTGTATGGACTGAAGCAATCTGGAAGAATGTGGTATAATCGCTTAAGCGACTTTCTCTGCAAGGAAGGCTACACGAACAATGAAGACTGTCCCTGTGTGTTTATACGACGATCCCAGAATAGATTTTGTATAATCTCAGTATATGTAGATGATCTGAACATCATCGGGACAATGGAAGACATAAAAGAAGCAAACTCCATCTGGAGTCAGAATTTGAAATGAAAGATTTGGGCAAGACCAAATTCTGCTTAGACCTGTAGCTCGAGCATGTCCCTGAAGGAATATTTGTACATTAGTCAGCCTACACCTAGAAGGTGTTAGAAATGTTTGGCTTTGAGAAGGAATACCCATCGAAAGTGTAGGAGCCCAGATTTTACAATCCGGATTCCTATGTGATTCCACCGCACTATTCCCTGGATCAGTAGATAGTGCTCACAGATTACAGTTCTGAATATCACAATACATATCATGCGGAAGCGTAAAATATAATAGTAGACTTACTCATGGGCCGATTAGGCCGGAATCATTAAATTGCAGCAGCGGAAGAACGAAGCACTCAAGTGGAACCTTCAGGACATGCCCACAGGCAGCCAACTGGAGGTTCGCGACCTAGTTCTTGACATCTTCATCTTCTTCGTCATCATGATCCAAAAGTATTGCTGAAGCGTAGTGATTTGAATCCTGATTCTGGATTTGTGGGGAAAGCGAATATGAGCACAACCACCATGCTCGCGAGCCAACACACAGGATGCAATTAAATAGTATGCATGACTTATCAAAGGAGAGGCTCGGGTTATTTTATTTGCCAAAAATCGCTTTTGGTAGCCTTAGTATTATTAAATCATAGTGTTATTGTTTCTACCTAAACTCCACACGGCGATTGCCATAATTGACTTAATCCACCAAAGACACACTTTCCTTACTAATTGCTACCTAAGACTCTAAACAGCGAGTGACATCATTTACTTAATCCACCGAATATACTCTTTCCAAATCGATTGCTGTCTAAGACTCCAAACAGCGAGTGACATCATTTATACAATCCACCAATCATACACTTTCTATATTGATTGCTGTCTAAAACTCCAAACAGCGAGTGACATCATTTAATTAATCCACCGATCATATACTTTCTATATTGACTGCTGTCTAAAACTCCAAACAGCGGATAACATCAATTATACAATCCACCAATCAATTGTTTTCTAAATCCCCAAACAGCGAGTATCATAATTTATATAATCCACCGATCAATTGTTGCCTAAAACTCCAAACAGCTAGTGACATCATCTATCTAATATCATTTGATTAATCCACCGAACACACACTTTCTATATTGAGTGTTGTCTAAAACTCCAAACAGCGAATACCATCAATTATACAATCCACCAATATCTTTTGTATTCCAAAATTCCTATCAACCCATTCCTTTTTGCTATTGATCCACAACCACAATTTGCTCTTACAATAATCAACCTTATTTCCCATTATCTATTTCTAACTTATCCACTAGTATACCTCCACCAAGAATATCATTGATCAAGTTTATACTCCAATTATCATATCTCCAAACTCCCAACAATTCAATTGACTCATCTAGTAATCGGTCAAATCCTATTAATCCCATTATGACAAATATCTCCCAAAAATTGATCCAGTAATTACCTCTGCACTCCTTAATTCTCCAAAAATCATTCAAATCATCTATCTAGCCTATCTATTCATTTAGACTCTGATAACTTATTTCTCTCAGAATCCACACTATCGTTTCCTTTTTATGATAGACGTAAATCCACCGACATCTTTATGTATTTACCACAAACATCCAACTTCTTTTCTTACGACTCTATTTATTCTTCCTGACATTTTATTTTGTGAGAAGTATTACCATTATTTAAAAATATAATACATAGAAATTTCCTGAGACCTAACAGTTTTGACCAAAAACATAATGTGTAAGAGAATGCAATATTAATAGCGTTCCAGATTCCATCCACCGTTACATGGCATCCGCACCATATAGCATCTTTCAGCGTTATAGCCGCTTAACTTACCACTGGGACGACACCTAGGACAATTCAAATCAGGGATTTCCACTGCCCTCCACTTTTCCATTCCCACCCACAAAGTGTTTTGAAATAGAACTATATCTGGTTTTGACTCTGCTATTCGAATAGTGGGCACGGCTATTCGAATAGTTTTGACTCTGTAGAGTTTGCACACTTTACCCACAAGAGACAGTTCACTCGTTGCCCCCACACGATTCCTTAGCCGTGCGGTTGAGCAAACCATCACAGTAACCGTTCAAAGTACCTCGCCCCGTCCATCATCTCACCCTATGGGCCGCTCCCACTTGCGGTGGGTCTCATACGTTGTGCGGGATGTTCCCCTCCTATGCGCCTAGTAGCTGACTCCCCGTACTGCTAGCACGCCGCAGAAGAACTTCACTCACAAAGAGTGTCCCATTCAAGCCGTCACCCAGAATCGCTACTTGCACCACCACTTCTCCTCCACCGATGATGATGACTTTCGGGGTCCGGTAAATTTACTAGGCCAAGTTGTATTTTACAGACTTGTGGTTGCACTTGTTTTACACAGGAGGTCATGACAAGATTCAGTCCTTAGGGTTATCTGGGCGGTTCTACCACAAACCACACTCTCGTGCACACCTGCACCATACCCCCGAACCTTCCGCCCAGATAAATCAGCAATTTGAGGTTTTTGGGAATATAAAATAACCATATCTAACATACACCAGTCATTACCACCATGACTGCCCAACCAACTTTTCTCATGATTGAAAGTGATGCTTGGGCGCTCTCGTGCCCACGAGTATCTAAGTTACTAAGCATCAGTGGCGAAGCCAGGATTAAAATTGAGGGGGGCTGAAGTATTTGTCGGATTAAACTAAGTTAACACAAATATAGTCTTATACTCTTATAGAATTTCAAATTCATACAGAAATTATACAGTTGGAGTTTTGGAGACAAACAACGAAAAACAGATAAATACAAAGTACATACCTCGACAAAAGAAAGCGCATACCCAATAATATATAATTATTCTGCTATGAGTACGGAGTAGAGATAAATCACCTGTGTATGAAACATATGAAAATTAGTTATATAATAGAAAATTGTGAATAATAATGAAAATTTAGTTCATATGAATTATGAAACATACCACAAATAAGCTAATTTGAAGCATGAGACAAATTTGAATCACGGGGCAAATGCATTCTACGCGACTTCATGCCTTGGAAACGGTTTATGATTTTATCATCATCAATGGTTTTAAAGATCTCTCGCTCAGTGTAGCACACCATCAAGTCATTGAGCCACTCATCTGTTACCTTATTGCGCAAATCTGTTTTGATAATATTCATTGCTGAAAATATTCTCTCAACAGATGCCGTTGCCACTGGAAGTATCAATGTCAACTCGATGAGGCGATATACCAACGGGAAGGTTTTATCTTTTCTTGTTTGAACCATCAATTGAGCAAGTTTTGATATATCACGACATTCATTAAATTCTTCATTTCTTCTAATGTTGAGAATGAAAGTTTGAAGCTGACTTCTTAACAAAAGCCGATCAACATCCGTGAAATCATCAGCATAAATCTCAGCAAGGCGAACAAGTTTATCAACATCAAACTTAGAGAAGGAGTCGCTTGGATCAAGACAATACATGCATACCAATAACTCCGAGGAAACTTCATTGAATCGATGATTCATCTCATTCATAACTGCATCAATAGCAACATTAAAAATGTCAACTTTGTAATAATGATGTTGAGTCACTTTATGCTTCCGACGTACTGATTTACCCATAACTCCAATAGGATCTTCCATATTTGGCACATCAATCTCATATTTTTCACAAAAACTTTTGACTTGGTTGAACAACGGCTCCCACCCATTGTCCCTCATATCTTGAAATCGTTGTTTGACATCCTGTAACAAGCCCATAGCTTCAACAATATCTTGATGCTTCCTTTGCAAAGCAAGTGATAACTTATTTGTAATGCTCAACATGGTTATTAAGAAATGCATGATGAATACAAATTCAAAACATTCCATCTTTTTTAGCAAACCTGCTGCTCCACCATGACTTGAGTTTTGACAAGCATCTTCACTTACAAGCTCAAGCACATCCACTACTGCTTCCCACATTTGGTATATGCGAAGCAAAGTTTTGAGATGTGAGCCCCACCGAGTATCTCCAGGTCTAGCAAGTCCAGCTTCCTGATGCAATCCTGTCCCAGCTGAAATCAAACCACTCTCTAGCTTCTCCAACAAGACATCATGATGTTTTTTAATCAAGGCATCTTTTTTCTTACAAGAAGAACTCACATCAGTCACTATCAGGGGAACATAGTTAAAGAAATCTGCAATAGCTCTACTACAACTTGCCACAGTGACAACTACCAACTGTAACTGGTGGGCGAAGCAATGAACATAGAAAGCATTTGGATTATCATCCCGAATAAGTTTTTGCAATCCATTAAATTCACCTCTCATATTTGAAGCTCCGTCGTAGCCCTGCCCACGCAATTTTGAAATAGGCAAGCCATGTCGAGTAAGCAATCCAACCAAAGATTCTTTCAATGCTGCAGATGTACAATTTGTGATATGCTCAATGGCAAGAAACCTTTCCATCACTTTTCCTTGATTATTCACAAATCTGCATAAATGATACGATTATAAAATGTAAACTTTAAACATAGAACAAAATAACAAAGCATCAATGATGTGGAACTATAACTAACCTCACAATCACTGCCATTTGCTCCTTTATTGATACATCTCTGGACTCATCAATAAGGATTGCAAAATTTCTATCTCCAATCTCACCTTTAATCACTTCTGTGACCTCTTGTGCACAACATTTACAAAGCTCTTTTTGAATATCTGGAGAAATCATAACTGCATGCCCTGGAGCTGTATCAAATGCCACCTTCACTTCCTCTTTTTTATCTTTATACTAGTCCAATAACTCTTTGAAATTCCCCTTGTTGATGGAAGTAGAGGATTCATCATGTCCTCGAAAAGGTTCACCTTGAGCTATAAGATATCTTGCACAACTTAAAGATGCAGTTAAACGAATTTTGTATGCAATTTCGGCCTCCTTGCTATAAGTATTGATTTTGCTAGACACACTTGACCTTTGATTTTTGAAGTCATCGCAAAGACCCCTTGCAATATTGTGGGAACTATTTGTGCTACCAACATGTTTATTGAAAGCTTGTAAAGCAATCTTCCAACGAGAAAACCCAACCTTCGTAAATACATCACTTCCAAATGTATTGGGTTGTGCCGGTTTCTTGAAAAGAAAACAATAAAAACAAAAGGCGGCATCCTTTTCCACACTATATTCCAACCAATCAAATTTATTATACCATGATTCTTGAAAAGACCGTGATTGTTTGCCATCCAATGTTTGTGGAAATGAATATCCAATTAGTCGGGTAGGGCCATTCAATAAATATGCCCTTCTCACTTGATCTCTAATTTCGTTAGCATAATCTTCAATTGGTATGCGCAATGCCGGATCGGCAATTATTTCATTTGGATTAAATTCTAGTCGAAGCTTCTTTGGTTGAGTTGTACTCTCATCGGTTGGACGAGAACCACTTGAATTACTTGTGAAATAGTTGCACAAAGTTCGTTTCTCCATTATAGCAAGATCTATAAGACTATAAATAAATTAGTAGTCTAAAATCTAAACTCTAAAATGCTAAATTATATAAGAAAGTATAGAAAAATTACTTGAAGCAGTGAAGCTCACACTGGATGATTAGAAGTACTAGCCGGTAGGAAAATCAAATCAACACAACCGGACACAGGACACTTCAGTACTCCACAGTCCACAACCGGACACTGCCGGCAGCTGGCAGCACCGGACACCGGTCCCCCCGCCTTTACTTCGGTCCGCCCGCACGGCCGCACCCCGCCCGCACTGCCCGGCTGCCTGCAAGCCCCGCACCGCACCCCTTTTATTCGGCCGCAGTCGGCAGTCCCACACCGCAGGCCGCACAGCACAGCCGCAGCTCCTCGCCTCCTCCGCTCCTCTCTCTCTCGCAGTCTCGCTTCTCCGCTCCTCCTCGCCCGCCGCGGCCCTCGCCTCGCTCCCGGCTCCTCGCCTCGGCAGACGGCGAGCCAGCTCGGCTCTCCGCTCCTCCCCGCTCGACGCCTCGCTCCCGGGTCCCGGCTCCTCGGCAGACGGCAGCTCGGGTCCTCCGCTCCTCCTCGCTCGCCGCCTCACACCCGGGCTCCCGGCTCCTCCGCTCCTCCTCGCCTCGCTGACGCTCGACGCTCGGAGTCGCCGCGGCGCCGCCAGATCTGGGAAGTGGGAAGTGAAAACTGGGTGAATAGTGCCAGATCTGTGCGACTGTGCTAGTCTCCGCCGCCGCTCGCCTGGGAATAGTGATCTGTGTTTTCGTGGGCTGCTGGGCCTCTTTGTGGGAAATGGGTTGCGTTTTATTGCTTGTTGCCTTGTTGGGCTTCCGTGAGAGTGAAAATCCTGAGACTGTGAGGGCTATTGCCGTCTTGCCAACACGCCGCTCGCCGGGAGGGGCCGCCGGGGGAGGGGGGCTCGCCGCGGGGGGGGGGGGGGGGGTCCGCCGCCGGGGGGAGGTGAGGCTCGAGCCTTACTAAGCCTCCCCCTGGCTTCGCCCCTGCTAAGCATGGCATATAATTATGGACTTATTTTCGAAAGGTTACTATTATAATTTTTGCTAGGGCGACAAGGTTCTCATGTTCAAATATTCCAAAGGAGAGACAATATTAATCAAGTTAGATAATAGGCATTTAACTAGAATTCTAAATTAAACATGTATTTGCATATAAAATAACAGCATGCAATTTCATAATTTAAACAAAAGTAATTTGCAGAAAATGTAGGTTCAACATGATCAAAGTATTGACTCGCCTGGCGCGGTTTACCGGGGTCTTGAGCTCACTCAAAAGCTTTCTTGTTTGATGGCTTAAGTTCTGGTCTTCGTCTTTGTCTAGATCTTGGTCTCACTTGCTCCAATGAATCTTCAGGGCTCCAATTTCTAATTACGCGCTAAATAACTGAATCCAAATAAATACAAATAACTCAAAAGATCCATATAAATCCAATTGAACTTGATAACTTTTATTATGATAAAATAGGCGATTTGAGACAAGGTTGATTGGGTGCGGAGTATTGTCGGGGCCGAACTAGTTGGGACGAAACGATGATTGGAAGAAAGATATTCAACGAAGGAGGGTTTATGACACAGAAATATTGATGAGATTATTTTGCTTTAGATTTGGGGAGAACTAGGTCTTAGGTTGAGCCGGCCATTGAATACTATGATTTACCCTATTTTATTTAATAACTTCTTTTTATTATTTTTATATTTATCAAGGAAGTTCCATGAGCTACGCTAGACCTATGGGTAGACGTAAGACTGTAGTGGTGTGTTGGGTATTGCCTTGTCTGATGTTAGCTCTTAAGAGTTAGGGTATGAGTTATATATACATGATGTACATGATTTCTGGTTTGTCAAATTAATCTTATAGCTTATATTTTTAGCAATTTGGGATGTATTATTTTAGGTCGTGCTAATATTACCTTGTTCATTAATATGCCCAGTGGTGAGATTATCTTAATTACGAATGAACTAGGGATTTTAATAGACACGCCAACATGAATTTAGTTGAAGGTGCCCTCCGGGTTAGGTACCATAGATATTTTACGTACATTTTAGTTACCCTTATGGTGGTGGTGGTGGTGTTGTTGTTGTTGTTGTTGTTATTATTATTATTGCTATTTAAACTTATTTCTCTGGGACCGAGTATGCCATACCAGGTTATACTTTAATATCAATATTCGATTAAATCTACGGTTGAGATTTATTTATCGATGACACACTAGTGATGACTATTATTTACACAGCTACATTAGGTATACTACTTTTAATCATCCGATGACTTAGAGGTTACTTTACTATAACTGCCACATATATATTTCTTTCTATCATGACATTCCTACTTAAAGACACCCCTTGGATTAAAGGTTGTTTTCAATGTATGTGTCTTCAATTGTTATTTAGTGCAAAGTAAGCTTTAAAGAAAAAGATCGTATATAACTACATTTAGGTGATGGCCTGGCTTGCTATTTATAGTTACATTTCACTATCGTTACCCACTAGACCTATAGCTAAAATTCAAAGTACCCATGGCATGCTAAATATTAAGGCATATATTGTAATTGGAAGTGATCTTTATTTTAAAGCTTTGTTTTTATAGCTTTAACATAACATCCAATGTAGTTTCTTTGATTTTAACTTGAATATACTTTGAATTAGGATTCTGATTAGACTTGGACATTAGGCAAGGTCATTCTTTACTAACGCCCAAGTTAATAACTAGTCTTTTAATTATTTATTAAATGACATTAATTATGAATATGCATATGATTCTACATTTTGGGGGTATATACAAATCTTTACTTGAACCCAATCAGTTACCTTAGCTCCCTTATGTTATTCCCTAATTACTTCCTAGCTAGAATGTGCTAAAAGAGAATAAAGCAAAAACATGCGCAGAAAGGATTCGAACCAAAGACCTGCGGGGTGGACTCAGCTTGGCTAACCAACTGAGCACGCGCTCGTATGTGAGTGAGGGGAGCCAGCTAATATAGATAAGGTGAGGCAAGCCTGGGGCCAAAACAGAGGAACTGGCCGGCGCGAATGGGCTGCGGCGGCGCCGGCGAAGGGTGGACGGGGAAGGGGGCGGGTGACTACCAAAACGGATGTCTCAGAGGGTAGGGGAGCCGAGGGTGGCGGCGCATCGGCCGGAGCGGCGGCGAGGTGAGCGGGCGGTGGATTGAAGTGGCCGACGGCGAGGTGGAAAGGGCCGACGGCGCCGGTGTGGAGGAAGGGACGAGGTAGCGGAAGCTCGGGTGGGAGAGAGGGATTTGGAACCTCACCGCGCAATTGGGTGAGCCAGAGGAGCGCCGAGTGAGGCCGGCGACGGGGACTAGGGCGGCGCGGCGTTGCGCACGGCGTCGGCGAGCTGGGGCGGCGAGGAGCCTTGGCCGGTGGTCGGAGGGGCTTCGGGACATGGAGGAGGCGCTCCCACCGCGACCAATCGGAGGGGGATTACCTGAGGTGCAGGAGGCGGCGTTAATGGCGGTGGCGGCGATGGTTCGGAGTTGGTGCCTGAGCTGGGGCTGAGCAAAGGGGGAGAGCAGCGGGCAAGGCTCTTATAGCCGAGCGCGCGTGGGGACGGGGTGGAGCCGGGGCGTGGGCAATGGCACGGCCGGACGACGCGACGTGGGCGCTGGCGCCGTGGTGGGGGCGCGACGGGATGGCGAGGTGACGGAAGCAAGGGCGCAGGGCATGGGCGGCGGTGTGGGGCGCAGGCGACGTGACGGCTTCGGGCACGGAGGCGACGGGGGCGCAAGGCATGGGGGTGGCATGTGGCTGACGTATTTGAGAGGATGGGGAAAAGAAAAGGCACGAAAGAAGGAAGAGCGCTGCGCCAGTGAAAGAAAGAAGAGAGGAAAGGAAGAAGGAGGCGGCCGGGCCCAGGCGTAGAGAATAAAAGAGAGGGGAAAGAGAGAGGAACGGGAGAAAGGAAAGGGCCCCGTGCGTAGTGGAAGAAAGGGGAAGGGGAGAAAAGAGAGAGGCCGGTGAGGGCTAGGCCCACTGGCAGTGAGGAGATGGAGGATAGGGGGAAAAGAAAAGGGAGAGGGGAAAGAAAAACAGAAGAAGGAAAACTCTATGGCTAGATTTGGATTTTCAGACTTTTAATTTAAATTTCTGATTTCACATTTATGATCACTGATTTTGGAGTTTTGCATGGTATTCCAATTTTTTTTAATTACTTGAGCTCGGTGTCCAAAACCCCTTTTGTTAAATCGCAACTCTAATGTTGACACTAGTATTTAGTTGTATAGTTTATGTATGCATATATATATATATATATATATATATATATATATATATATATATATATATATATATATATATATATATATATATATATATATATATATATATATTGAGTTGTATTTTTAATTCAGCTAATCCCCTTTAACTAATTTATAAACCATGTTTGGATCCTGTAATTTAACTTTTTGAACTACTTTCTTAGGGTTTGGACTCACCCATTTTATTTATTTTCTTGATTGCCATTTTGTGCTCGAGATTTATTTCTAGTTATTACTTGCTCAGGGTAAATCTCAAGAAAACCCAAATAATACTTCGACAAAAATTTCAAACGCCAGCAAAATGTAGAGAAAATTTTTAAATCCCCCCGAATTTTCAAACATTCCAAATTTAGGATGTTACAGAAAGTACCGATGATCGGGAGGTCTTTACAGCAAGAAAAAGATCCTTTCCGACCTAGGGAAGAGGAAGAGGAAGTCCTGGGAACGGAATTCCCATACTTGAGTGCAGTAGAAGCACTTATGTATTTAGCAAACTGCACTAGACCGGATATTGCATTTGCCGTGAACCTGTTAGCAAAGTACAGTGTAGAACCTAGCAAAAGGCATTGGCAGGACATAAAAGACATCTTCCGATATCTCCAAGGAAACAAGGACCTTGGATTATTCTACGAAAAGAATCAATATCTGAACTTGATTGGCTATGCAGATGCCGGGTACCTGTCTGACCCGCATACCGCAAGGTCACAAACAGGCTATGTATTCCTGTGTGGTGGAACTGCAATTTCCTGAAAATCGTCTAAGCAAAGTCTTGTAACGACTTCAACGAACCACTCAGAAATTATAGCACTGTATGAAGCCGCACGAGAATGCGCTTGGCTCCAACAAATGATTCACCACATCCAGCAGTCATGTGGAGTGAATATTGTGCAAGCCTCCACAATTATCTATGAAGATAATGCAGCTTGTGTTGCACAAGTACAGACGGGCTATGTAAAGAGTCATCTCACAAAACACATCAACCCCAATTTCTTCTATGCTCATGAATTGTAGAAGATGGACGAGATTAAAGTACTGCATACTAAGTCAAGTAAAAATCTGGTAGATTTGTTCACTAAGTCACTCCCTGCATCTAGCTTTGAAAGGTGCGTACGAGGAATTGGAATGATGAGACTTACAGAAGTGCAGAATTCAGGGGGAGAATTCTCTCAAGCCCGTTAGTAAATATTGATCATGAAGATTAAGTACCCAAAAGAATAAGTCATGAAGACTGAATGAAATTGGGTGAATTGTACTCTTTTTCCTTTGACGAGTTTTCCTGAAGTTTCTTGACCAAGGTTTTTAATGAGGCAATTCATGCATCGTAGCATAACGTGTATCATGTACTCTTTCTCCAATTTTTTCCACTGGGTTTTTATGGAGTTTTAACGAGGCATGAGCATGTCGGATGAGTGCCCAATGGGAAGTGTTAGGAAACCTGAGCCTGGGCCAGCAGCCTTAGCCCATGGTGGGCACTTCATTGGTAAACTATAAATAGGGAGCCGTAACAGCAGATTTTGTACTCATGCAATCAAAAGTAATAAAGAAAGATCAGGAGTTCTCTCTACCTCTCTGCGTGCTTTCAATCTATTAATTTGTCTTCTGTGATTGATCTCATTCGCATTAAACAGAGGAATCGATCGGACTGGTCGCCAGCGACGATTCCTCAACAATCTTCAGCTCAAATAAACACAAGCCATGAAACAAATTCCACTTCTTATCCTTCTCTACAGTACCAACAACGCCAGGCATTCAAGTCATCCAGACCAAAGGCCAACTGTCTTTGCCAGATCTTCAAATTTTGCCCTTACTTTGTCATGGGCGTGGGTCAGCCCAATAAGGGCAGGAGATTAGGCGTATGGCAAGATTATATTAGTTTCCTTAGGCGGAAGATTAGATTAGATAAGGTTGTGTCTTTAGAGGATAAGTAAGTATGTAACCATTATCAACATCCAAGAAATATATATGGAGTCATTAGACTACCCTCCACTATCTTCTCCCTGGCTTTGTGGTGCGACCGCCGCCTTGTCGGCATTGTCGCGTTGCTTGGGTTCATGGCCATCTAATCCATGCATGTGACAACTTGGTATCGCCATGGCTTTTAGGGCCTGTTTGGGAGAGCTCCACCAGCTCCAGATTCACCAAATCCAGATCCACTTTTCCAAGCCAAACAGTTCCAGCTCCAGCAGCTCCACCGTAGATCTGCTCCACCAAAACCATGGATCTAGCTCCAGATTCACCAAATTGGTGGAGCACCTCAAGGGGTGCTCCACCAAACTCAAATTGGTGGAGTTGGGGAAAATTACCCACCATGCCACTGATTACACAAAAAAAAACGGTTCGTTTTTCTTCTTTCTCGTCGTTGCGCCGTCCTCCCCTGCGCCTTCGCCTCGCCTGCCGGCCGCCGGCCTCGCCTCGCCTCGCCTGCGCCTGCGCCTGCCGGCCGCTCCGCCTCCTCCTCGCCCGCCGGCCGCTCCGCTCCGCCTCGCCCGCTGGCCGCTCCGCCTCCTCCTCTTCTCCGCCTCCTCCTCGCCCGCCGGCCGCTCCGCCTCCTCTTCTCCGCCTCCTCCTCGCCCGCCGGCCGCTCCGCCTCCTCCTCTTCTCCGCCTGCGCCTGCCGGCCGCCGGCCGCTGCCGCGCTTGCGCCGCCGGGATTTTTTTTTCATTTTGCCCCTTGACGCGTGGGGCCCAGGTGGAAGTGAGATAGAGAGGGAGGTGGAGCTGTACCAAACACTTTGACGAATCCCAGATCCACCATGGAGCTGCTCCACGGTGAATCCAGCTCCAGATCCACGTTTTTCGTGAATCTGAAGTTGGTGGAGCTCTCCCAAACAGACCCTTAGTGCCGTACTCCCTCCCTAGGAAAGTTGAAGTTCAGAAGCGCCAAGATGCATGGGGGCCTCGATCTCCAACCCCATCGTCGCCCTAGATGACACCGAGGCCGGCCACCACCATGGCCACGGAGGAGAAATCAGTGGCCACCAGCATGGCTGCGACAGAGAAATCAATTAATGGTCCGGATCGTCAACACGTTTGCAGCCGCGCCACCGCTGGTTCTGCTGTTGCTATCCCCATGGGCGACGCCACTGCGGCCAGCTATGGCTCTGCCGGAGTCTAACGTGGATCTGCAGAGTCAGCCGCCAAAGCCTACAGCTATGGCGCTGCTGTTAGTGCCACTAAGTCTATTGTGGCAGCTGCTGTTAGTGCCTACCGTGACATCGCCGGTGCTTGTCGCGGTGGCCATGGAGGACGGCAGCGCCTACCTCGATCAGATCGACAAAACGCTACCTCCGTCGTCCCCAGAGCCGCCGCCAACAGCGGTAGAGGCGACGCTGCATCCAGGGGGGCGCAACACAGGGAGATGGCCGGCCTCCTTCGCTGCGGCTTCGGCGGCCTCGGCGTTGTACACGCCATGGGCGTGGTCGAGGTCGAGCTCGTCCCCTTCGCCGAGATCGACGCAGCAGTGTGCGCGTGCCGCTGCAGACGGAGTCCTCGTCTGCCAGTGACGACACGGGCCGTTCTAGCCCCTCATTCAGAAAAATTCTATTATATCCCGTTGCACAATCCAATTTGTATAACAAGCAAATAAGATAATGACACATGGCAAAATACTATAGTAATATCCTGTAGCAGAACTATAGCCGTACGGAAATAATATTTCTATTTTGCTACAGTACCGGATAGTACAAAATTTTAAAATAGCTGCTACAGTAACTTTGCCATATGTCATCATCTCATTTACTCGTTACACAAACAGGATTGTGCAACAGGTATACAATAGAATTTTACATCCAGAAAACAACCCTACTATGTTAAAACAAGACATCAGACTACCCTCCTCTAGCTTATCCTGCCCTTGTGTGGTGCGACCGCTGGCCTCGAATGGTCGCACTGCTTGGGTTCAGGGCGTCTGATACTCTGATTCATGCGTGTACTTTCTAAAACAACTATTGAATTTGTAGTCTTTCCTGTTTCGATACTGCCCAATCATATATCAGCTGGGAGGTGGTGATCAGTTGGGCTTTTTTTGTGGCTTTTGGCTGAAATCACTGTAGCTGGATGAAAAAACACTGTAGATGACAGAGGCTTATTTAGCATAATTAAATTTTAAAAAAATTAAAAAATATAAAATATATGTTAGCCCATTATGTATAATACAAACGAATACGGGAAAAAAGAACCGGCAAAAAAGCTCAACAAAAAGCCAAAAGTTCAGAAAAAGACGAAATTTATGAATAGTGAAAAATCAACCAGAAGCCAGAAGCTCAAGCCGAACTGATCAGGGCCGGCTCTCAATCCATACCAAACAAGCTGAAATCTAATTCATGCATGTGACATACTCAGTACTTTCTAAAACAACTCTGGAATTTGTAGTCTTTCCTGTTTTGATACTGCCCAATAATATTGTCAGCTTGGACTTTATCCAACTCAATTCATACCAAACAACCTTTCAGCGTTAAAGATGCAAAATGCCTACTTTGATTTCCCCATTATACAAGGTTACTAACTTATACAGAAAGCCAAAACTTATGAGCGAAGTTATTCAGGCTGAACACTAAAAACTGGCACAATAACAAGCGATACAGTCTACAGCATGGATTGGCTTATTCCACTTAAACGCCACATTGCCAAAACTGGCATTGATTCGCTTTGCCCTAATTGGTGATAGGTATCAGGTATTTCGATTTTGGGTGATGAATCAGCATGTTATCATTACTCAGTAGGAGAATTCTCACTCCATGCCAATTACCAAATCATGATTTCTATGTGCTGGAACCCCTGCAAGCATTTTTTTCCCTTAAAATTATAATCACTTTCGGTTGCCAAGAAGCGTGCTACTAAGTCTCTTTTGCACAGAAGGATATGGTTCTGTTGCCAAAAACTGGTACATGAAACAACTATTAAGGTCAGTCTCAGTGGAGGTTTTATGTCCCAGTTTTCAACACATCTATATTTTGAAAACAGTGCAGAAGAGTTTCATCCCCATGAAACTCTCTCTACTCCCATGAAACTTTTATCATCTCTCTCTTCTATCAATACAGTATCATGTCAGCGTATTTAATGTCCATGAAACTCCATAAAACCCCCACTGAGACTGACCTAAGCTGAGGAGAAAAATACGGGGATCTATTTCACCTCAAAGTTTGAACAGTTCCTTACCTCCCTTATGATGTTTATGAGCAATTATGTGCAGACAAAATTAGCACCTACTTCCTCGGTTTTTTTACTTGATTTCCTAGAATCCGTACTGTCAAACTTTCTAAAGTTTAACCATCAATAGGTTTAAAATTATCTAGATTATCTATACAAAAATTATATCATTAAATTTATCATTAAAAATACTTTCATAATATTATAACTTTATTAGTATATCTTAGTGTAAAGTTATAAAAAGTAGCGGTCAAAGTACCAGCTTGAAGACCCGTGAAAAAACAAAAACGTCAAGCAAAAAAGAACAGACTATTATACAGCAAACTGAATCAGCTTGGAAATGAAAGTAGTTTTCATCAGAAAATCAATTCGGGCATGCATAAATAAAAACATGCAAAGATATACAAAAAGAATGTCACTTACAAATAGGACTAATATATGAATGATCAGAAGTTGCCTAGCCACAAGTTAGGCGTGCCACAGTTTTTAGGTAGCTGTTTGGTTCACTGACGTAACTGTGGCATGCCACACTTTCTTAGCACCCGGCCCCACACGTCATAGACTCAATTTCTTGCCAAACTTTGCCACAAGTGTGGCTTCGATTTTGTTAGCCACACTTTCTGTGGCAGCCACATATTGCCTAAGCTTAGGCATGGCAAGGTTAGGCACCAACCAAACAGACCCTAATTGACTGGAGTCATATTAACTATTTTTATCACATACAATCTATAAATGTTATTGAAATAGTAGCACACATGGACTGCTATTTAGATTAGCATCTCCAGGAGAAACATTAGCACCACTCAAGAAAAAACTTATGTCAACACTCACCTTAATTGGCCTAAAAGTTTTCACTGAGAAACAGCCACGAGCTGCACGTTAGTACTCCACCCATCAAGAGTAACTTAAAATTATAGTTATCGCAACAAAATTCATGTCAGAGCACCCAAAATTACAACAGAAGCAGCTGACTCCTGAATGACTAGTGATTAATCCCATACTAATCCTTGTGTGCAAAGGTAATGGTCAAAAGCAATAGAAGCTAGGGAACTATAGAAACTAGCAAATGTCAACAAATATTTGCTTCTAAATGGCAGGTCAACAAAGGCATCTTAGAATCAGCATCAACTGCCGTAATCAGCATTCAGAAGTTGTCTTTGCCTCCTCCACTGTTTCTGTCATCTCCTGAAGAAGTTCTTTAGAAATAGCAGCTGGGTCTAGCTCATAGCTATCTTTAGGGACATTTGGAGCTTCTTCCCCTGACATCCTATAAAAGGGCACCTGATGTGAAAACCGAAACATCTCCTCTTTTGGTATCCTCTTGGTGACATTCAGGTCATGATGACGCTGAAAAACTGTTCGAAATCCAGCGATCTTAACCAAGGGAGCGACAGAAATGCCATGATCTTCATCATAATCATCCAGTACCTCAACAACATCATAGACATGCAGCACATTATCTGGGGTATCTTCATTCCAGTCAGGGGACCAATTCTGATACACAGCCCAGATGTCACCTTTCTGTGGATAAACTTTTATCATCCCACGCGGACCCTTCTCCCATTTAATCTGGTGAGAGAACATATTGAGTACATCACAGGTTTCATATCTACAAATCCTAAAATCGCCACATGTCTTTGTGAAGCCAGAAGAAACCCAATTCAAAGACCCAAATTCACTATTCGTCCTTGATGTGAGAAAGCTTATTTTGAGCTTAAACGGTTTCAAGGATAGAACTTTCTGGATAAATGCATAATAACGAGGCATACCATCTTCATCATCATATGAAGCCCAAATTTGATCACTCTGAAAAGATTCTTCAGTACGATCTTTATCAAAATCATGGAAATCAGGATCAGGAACATTATAAGACAAAGGGTCATCATCTTCATTTTCAGCATCAGTGTTATTAGCAGAACCATTTTCCTCTGGATCAACATGAGCATCTTTATTTGCAGCCGAATCATCTGATGCAAGTGTTTCATTATCCTCAGCATTTTCTTTAACCACATGTTTCTTGCTCGCTTTTCCATTAGCAGCAGATGTTTTACTTTTCATCTCCTTTAATTTGTCCCTCATATCACTCTTCGCTTTTTCCATCAAAATACCCCTAACGTCCAACTGAGAGGTGGTCTTGGTTAAGCTGATGCGAGTAGGAGGTTTGGGTTTCCAATTGGGTCCACCATTAACACCTTGAAACTCATAGGCTCCACTGTTGGTAGAAAATGATATACTTCCACCTGGCATTCTAAAATAAGTGGCCCCTGGACCTGATACAATGGACGAAGAACCAACTCCAGCATCTTTACCCATAGTTCTCATCTTCTTAGCAGATGCAACATCACCTGTTCCATGGTTAACATTCTCTGACATATATGCTTGCCTTTTTGGAGGATTATACTTCCTCCGAAGAGCCTCTTCCCTTCTTGCTGCTGCTTGTGCCTCCTCCCTCTCCCTCTTAACTTTCTCGTACGTCTGATGAACCATGTTAGCAGCTTGAGCAGCAGAAGCAGATGATGCAGTAGCACTAGCTGCACCAGCTGTCCTTGAGAATGGACCCCACTGGAAATTTCTACTGGTGCTTGCGTTTTGATTTGCACCACTGATGTTTGAATCCTGTACTGCGTGAACACTCTGAGTCGGTGGCATTGGAACCTCTTTTGCTAAGAACGGCTCACGGCAGCTAGGGCAGAGAAGATTGTGATTTAGATACACTCTGAGGTATTCATAATTCATCTTACATTTGTTGCATGAGGTCCAAAATGTAGGTGGCTTTGCCGGAGGTGGAGCAGGGGCAGGGGCAGGAGCAGGAGCCTGATGGGGAGGGGGAGGGGGAGGGCGCTGGCGCTGGCGCTGGCCCCCTGCAGATGCTGCTGATCCTGCCTTTTGCTTGTTTGCTCTAGGCTTGGAAGCAGCAGCATTGGCTACAAAATTATAGAAGCCATTGGCTGCACCAGGAGCTGCACTTGCTTTATTTGATTGAGATGTCTTCTGTTGGAATGCCATTAATTTCCTCTTTTGGTCATACAACGCTCTCTTGGTTTTATCAGAGAGCACAGTCCATGCCTCTTTGACACACTGAAAAGCACCCTCAGCACCCACTGACTTGTTCTTGTCGGGATGGAGCTGAAGAGCCAACTTCCTGTACTGCCTCTTCAAAGTCTCATCATCTGCCGACGTGTCCACAGAAAGGATAGAGTACCAGTCCTTCTCCCCAGCAATCTTCACCTCCGAAGCAAGATAGATATCCAGGGTGGTAATCATCTGAACAATGCCTTCAAGCCCAGGAAAGAGAGCCTGGGCCTTGAGGGCAAACTTCTTGGCCCCCTGCAGGTCCTTGGACATGAACTTACTCTCTGCAATCTCCTTCGCCCTAAGGGCCTCATCCTTGTTGCACTCCATTTCTGTCGCACCTCAAAAAGTACAAGCAGCCATGCCCTCAAAACGGATATGCGAAATATCAGACCTCAGAGTCCCGCAACGTTTTCCGCCAATCAGCGCCAAACACGTGACCATCCAAGAACCTTCCAAGCCCTACCCAAAAGGAAACAAATGTTACCTAAAATCATAAAGGGTACGCAACCAATTGCAGATACAGAAACTTACTATAATAAATACAACCATCCCAAGCATGACTGGAGAACTAAAACACACCCATGGCGCGCAACCGGCATCCCGCCAATATATGAAGGATACAGGACCAATTGCAGATACAGAAATTTAGTATAAATACAACTATCCCCTGCATGACTGGAGAACTAAAACACGTCCATGGCGCGCGCGATGGTGTGTCCCGCCAACATATGAAGGACACAAGACCAATTGCAGATACAGAAACTTAGTAAAAATACAACCATCCCCTGCGTGACTGGAATTATAACTAGACAGAACCCAAACACACCCCTAGTGCGCAACGGCGAATTCGCCTGGAGAACAAGCTAGCTATCGCGTTCCAGACAGGGGTGGACTAAACGAGGGGCGTGGGGGTTCAACCCCCAAATTTCTTTGGACATAAACTTTCTGCTATTAGTAGTAGTAGTAGTTCAGGCAGGGGCGGACCTAACGTGGGGCATGGGGGTTGAATCGGCAACAAACAGCATGGATTGGATTGGAGCGAGAGAAAGATTTGGATTAGGTTGATTGCTCGCAGCAAAGAGATGATCCATCATAACAGAACGATAGAACAATAATCCAAGCAAGCTAGGGGTTCCTTACCAACGAAAGAAGAAATCAATCCAAGCAAAGCCCAGCTGGGATGGATCTCCACTCTAGTCCAAGCAAGCGGAGGAGGAGGAGGAGGAGGAGGGCACCTTCTACGAGAGAAGAATTCCTTCGCTTCGAGATGGCAGGAGTGCCTCTCTCCCGGTGGAAGGAGGCCAGGCGGCGCGATCGGCGGCGGGCGGCGCTGCCTCGACCTCGAGCTCGTCGAGACAAACGGCGGCGGCTTCGGTGGAGAGGGACACGGATTCGGGAATGGAGATTCTCCCACCTGCAAGAATCACGGAGTAGATGAGTCCCTTGATTTTCTGTGCTCTTCGGTCTTAACTAGAGGGGAAGAGACATCATATACCAGAGCAAGATGGGGAACAGAAGATGATGGTGACGATCTAGGGAAGACGAATGGGCGACATTTTCTTGGGCTTTTTAGGGTACCCCATGGTTTTTTAAGGAGAAACCCTAACTTAAGCCAGGGAGAACCCTTAACTCAGGTTAGTTAACCATGGTTGGGGGTGGGGTGGGGTGGGGGTAAGGGAAAGGGTGGGGGTGAAGTAGAGGTATGTGGCCCACACGTGGGTCGTTTGGTATTATGGGTGTGTGGTCCACCTCTACCTAACTTATGAGTTGTGTTTCTGCATAATTAAATCTATTTTTCAGCTTACCAAGTGGTTGGGGATGAGATGGTGTAGGGTTGAAATAGAGGCACGTAGGCTACGTACAGACCGTTCAATATTTATGGGTGTATTTGGTTACCTGGCCTATTTCCCCAGCTTTGCTTGTGAGTTGTGTTACTATATAACTAGATCCAACTTTTTAACAAGTGGGGGTAGGGGTGAAATAAAGGCACATGGGTCATGTGAGCCGTTTAATATTATGAGTGTGTTTGGTTAGCTAGCCCATTTCTCCCAACCTAGCTCATGGGTTGTGTTTCTGCATAACTAGACCCAATTTTTAGCTTATTAAGAGAGTGCTTAGTATACATCAATGTTATTGGTTAATATTGTTTTTGAGATGGTAGAAAAAACTAGCTATACAATCAACTTAAGGCTCACAACCCAATCATAGTGGAAAAGTATACAAATAGCCCACATAACCTGTAGTTGTTAGGAATCAAACTTTTGTCATCAGAAGGTGCCTCACCGCTATCCTATGGTTTGCAGTATTAGTGAAAATTAGGTGGACTAAATGCCAATAATATGTAAAAGAGGTCGTTAGAGTAACTAAGACAAATTAAAAGCTATTTTCAGTCTAACTCATTTATCCTATATCTCATATTTAACCAACTAAATAACATTTCAACCTCGATCTCAAGCAATCAAACTAGCAAATATTTCTTGTATCACCTATCCAAGCTTAGCATGTATGCCTTATTGCTTCTTTGGCTAGGCTATAAGGATAATATAACCAAACACAACCTACGCGCTTTGGAATATATTTGTTTATTGGTACAATAAATGTGAAAGTAAAAGTGTGAGATTTTTTGAGGTGGTGTGGGTATTATTACTTAGAACAATAGCTAATGACCTTCATATATTCATGGCACAAAAATCATTAAAGGTTAAATAAGTGTACAATTTAAAAGTCATGTGATATATCCCTAACATTATTTGTTTTGGTGTCAAATCTAGCATAAGAAGTTGCAAATGCTGAGATCCGTCATTATTATTTTTATTCAAAGTATATAAAAATGAAAAGATGCAGAGATATGTACTTGATAAGTGTAGCACGAAGGAAAGAATCTAAAGAAAGATATTCATCTATGTCTTTACTTAAAAGGCGGTATCTATCGTTGTCAAATATGTGTATTCTATTTAAATTGAATGTTGCTAATGTATTGCAAGTTCTATTCAAATCAATGTAGCATTTTTCAGTGTTAGAAATATTGCCCAACAATGACCAATAAGATGAGGCTACAACTAGTGAGGTTAGAGGAATATTAGTCACATATCTTATTTTGTAAAATTGCTAGATGATTTTGAGCTTTATTGGAGTTTGATATTCATGCAAGAACTCTAGATAAGACACCTGAATTTGTTATTAATTTTGATTAACATCAATAGAAGCGTATAAAATTGTCAAACCATACATGGATCTTGCATATTTCATTATGAATAAAATGTTATATTTACGATAATAGTACATGGTTTAGTTTCCATCATATGAACCAAGTAATACATTAGCCATTTGATTTTCCTTTATATGATTTGTATTCATTATTTTCTCTTCATATATAAATGCCACATAGGTAGAATCCATATTACACGAAACTAAATAAGAACCGGAACATAGTTTACTTTTTTCTCTCTTAAGATTATCTGATCAACTAAAAAAATCTATAATTATTTTCCCAATGATAACCAGATAAAACTTCAAACATATAAGAAGTCAATGGTAAATGCATAGTACCTAAAACACAAAACATTTTTTTGATCTAAAAAATCTTTTATAATCATGTGAAACTAAATCAAACAACTATGACATTCCTTATAAAAACCCTAAATATAATTTAAACAGATGAACTAATCGATTGCTCCAATCAATCTTGTAAAAAAACACCAAATTGCATATAAAACAAGTCTAAGGTAGGTCTCACACTAACCTCTATCAAATCAACTACCTGTTGAGATTTGACTTCAGGCTAGGG
This sequence comes from Dendrocalamus latiflorus, assembly GCA_017311315.1. Taxonomy (NCBI): domain Eukaryota; kingdom Viridiplantae; phylum Streptophyta; class Magnoliopsida; order Poales; family Poaceae; genus Dendrocalamus; species Dendrocalamus latiflorus. The sequence continues at coordinate 26,272,542 of CM029652.1, forward strand.
AGTAGGGACCAAGGGCAGAGGTACATGTCAAAGTAGGGAGTGGCAGCGCAGTTCGCTAGATATGTGACGTAAAAGAGGTAGGGATCTTTCCCTATGGGCCTTCGTTTATTCTGGCAAGCACTGTGAGTAATCGTGCATGAGAAGTGTGATTAGTTTGCTCACATGTGACAGTGAAAAATGACTCTCCGTGTGCAACAAGGTTGTCTAACCTTTTAGACAATTCACATGAAAAACTTTGTTTTTTTGGCAAAGTTAACGAACATATAACCTTTTACTCAATACAGTTAGCTAGCTTGTGAGAGAGAAAAAAAACAAGAGTTGATCATGCCCTGGGGGTAGGGGCCTGCCCGCGGTCGTTCAAGAAATGTAGGAGTCACAAATACATATCATTTTAGATGTCGATATAACTTCCAAAACATCCACTTTGACCACTAATTTGTATTATAATATATTTATAAAATCTAATAATATTATAATATTATGAAAGTACTTTTCAAACTAAATCTACATATATGATTTTCGCGTATCTAATATAAATATTTAAAAAGATATCGATAGCCAAAGTTTTAACTTTGCGTACCCAAAACAAACATGTATTTATGGCTGGAGGGAGTACTAATGGGCGCGTTCATTTTTAATCCTAACGTGAATACTTGTATAAATGAACAGAATGCCGATAAGCTGCTTCGAAAATGTTGTTCCGATAAGCCGCTTCAAAAAAGTGCAAGAGAAACCATCCTATTTATTTATTCAGAAGAAATCATAAGTCATAAGTTAAAAAGAACTTAGCTAATGAGTCATTAGTTTAGGACTGAATGAAATTTGGTTGTCAGAACTCATTTGACGGTCCAAGCTCAATAGAGTTTGAGGCCCATGGAGTAACAACGGTATCATTTCTTTTCTCGGATTTTGCCTCCACTGATTCAAGAGATCATGCACGGCATTCATCTTACAAAAGGTGTGGCACGACGCATTCTAATAAAAATTTTGACACGTGATATGCACTTTCTTTTGTAGTCTACCGATACAACCTAACTTAAGTAAATAGATTTGCACTTTTCTTTTGTACAGACAAAACATATGTTCCTATATTTTTTATCTATTATACTGGCAAATCCCTAAAACGCAAACTTTTGAAGTGGGAAATAGTGAAGTTTTTCTATCTTCAAATAAACATATGTATCGTGGTCTCAGTGGCGCAATTGTGCATAGCATTACGCTAGTTCATGCTGCGTGGGAGACTAAAGGAATTGTTATATTATTGTACTTGCATCTGCCATTGTTGTATACTTGGTTCCTGGCCTCTCCTATGCTCAGATCTGGCTCTGCCCCTGCGGCCCTGCCTGTACTTTATTGGTAACATCAGTCGACCTGCTAGATTTGGCTGGATAACAACCAAAAAAATGTATTGGGTCTGTTCTTTTTTTGACTGCGGGGGTCTTTTTTTTGCTGCGGCTTATATATTTTGACTATGACTTGTGATTTTTGGCTGTTTGTGTGAGAGATTACATAGTAACTGAAACTAACGTGCGGCTTTTGCTGATATAAATGAAGTCGGTACAGTATGTACTACAATTAACTAGTAGACCTCATCTTGAAAAGACACTCCGTTTAAAAGATATTTACTGTAGAAAAACCAAAAACTGAAATCAAAAATTGAAAAAGAACATGCCCATTATCTTCTTCTTGGCATCATAGAGAGTGAAAACTAAACATAACCATTCTAACTAGCCGCGTGGGTTTCGCCTGCCTGCATCTCAGCCACCATAGCAGCATCGGATGGCTACAGTTGGCACTTGCACATTTTCACTCAAATTGCCATTTGTGCTATGTATGTGTTGTTAGTGGCAAAACCAGGATTTGGTTACGCTTCGAACTTAGTGGTGGAATGAACTAGGCTATCTGGGCTGGATCATAAAAATATTATCTAGACTAGACTGAATTTATTCGGGCTGTATACTAGATATTTTTTCACACCTCAGACTGAAACCTACCCTGCCCAGGATGTAGTTCCGCCCCTGTGTGCTGTATCAGATTCCAACATGTTTGGAACAAACCAATGTGATGAGTTAGGACTTTGAGATTTAGTTACTAAGACGGATGTAGCCGAGGTGGCTCTGATCATAGACTTCTAAAAACTATTTTTTTTTGTAATAAATAGCTTTCAAATAAAGTGTCTTTTTAAAACGGGATCTACTAGTTGATTGTAGTACACGCTATAATAACTTCATTTATATTGGCCAGAATTGTATGTGAATTTCTCTATCTCCGTATAGTTCTCTATAAACTGTTACTATTTATAAGTTAAAACTAAAAACCATCAGCAAAAAACCAATATAAACAAGCATTTAGTTACTAAGAAGACCTAGAATGTTATGAACAATGCACAAGTTTCAGAGAGAGAGAGAGAGAGAGAGAGAGAGAGAGAGAGAGAGAGAGAGTGCAATGCGAAGTGAGGAGAATACTAGAAATGAGCATTTCAGTGACAGAACTTTTCTTGGAAACAAGGAAGGATGCTACTATTATTTCAGAAACGGCACAAAGGCCGTTCTATTATTCATAGGTAACATCCAAGAAACCAGAGAGCACCAACCACACACCAAATTCCTCTCGACTCACCCCAACTAAATGAAACTAGCCACTCCCACATCAATCTTAATAAGAGCAGTGCCTAGGAAAAGCAGACGCATCGTCAAATCTCTCCTCTTCATCTCTGAACCAAGAACAGAAACAGAAAAAAAAACTTCGATGCTCCCTTCTTTCAGGTTTCAGCCCAGATGTTGACCAAATCATTTGTTCGAGGGCTCTCCTTCAACAGCCAATGGAACGGTGCTAGCCATCTTGCGGTACTTGAGGGCGTACAGCATCTCAAGGTAGCGGCGGGTCTCACGCCTCTCGAGGTTGGAGACGTACTTCCAGAATCCGTAAACACCAGTGAGGGTCATCAGCCTCTCAGAGTAGAGCTTCCAGGTGTATCTGAACAAGATCGGTAAAACAATAATGTCAGCACTACAAAATAGTACCTAAAAAAACATAGAAATCAGTGACTAGCTGCATACTTCTCCTCAATACGCTGAAGCCCGCCCTGGGAGATCTTGGTCCAGTGGGCGGGGTCTTGCTGGCACTTCTCGAAGAACTCGACGAGCAGCGCCGAGGCCTTGTCACCCTGGTAAGGATCAATGTGGAAGCCTGACACACCGTGCACGATGATCTCAGCCGGACCACCGTAGGCGGTTGCGAATGTCGGGAGACCGCAGCTCATGGACTCAACCACGGTGAGCCCGAAAGCCTCGTAGAAAGCAGGCTGCACACACACGAGGCATGCGAGAAACAGATAAATTTACTGCACAAGTACGTTGTTTTCGCAGCATCAGGAAGCAACGTTTAATTACCTGCACAAAGGCACCCCTGGTGTCGCAAATGTAGCGGTAGAGCTCACCATTGCGGACACGGTTCATCTGAGCAGAGATCCAGCGGATGTGGCCATTCAGGTTGTATTGCTCAATATGGTCAAACATCTTCTTGAACTCAGCCTGCTCCTCCTTGTCCTTGGATGGATTGCCATGGTCACCACAGACAACCACAAGGTTAACCAGCTCCTGCAGGCGAGGGTTCCGGCCATACAGCTCAACCAGACCAGTCAAGTTCTTGACACGGTCGAGACGAGCCATCGAGAAGATGATTGGCTTGTTCCTGTCCTTTAGCACAAACCTGCAGCAGGTATCATAGTCAGATAACAAGCAAGGCATGCATCACACCAATGCAGCTCGAGCTAAGTAAGAACCAATTCTTACTTGTGCTCATTGTTGTCAACATCACTGTAGAGCAACTCCTCAATCTCTGGGTGGAGGGAGGTGAGCCTCTTGTGTGACTCGGAGTAAGGGAAGTAGATGGACATGTCCGCACCAGGTGAGACAATGTTAAACTTGGGGTCAAAAACATCGATACCGTGGACAACACGGTACAGGCCAGGCATTGTGAATGCCATGTGAGACTCGTACTGACCAACGGTGTCCTTGCTGAAAAAGCAGAAAATGCCATTAGATCATGGAAAGACAATTGCATTTTACCACTAAAATGATAGATTTGATCAGCAAAGTTTGGTTGTAAAGAAATATTACTTTCCGGCAATCTCTTGGAAGGTACTGGTGATGATGAAGTCGGCGTGGTTCATAGCGATCAAGTCAGTAGTGAACTGGCATGAGAAGTGGTAGTGGTCCTCAAACTTCTTCCAGTAGAGGTCGGAGTTGGGGTACTTGGTTTTCTCAAGCGCATGGGCAATGGTACACTGCATATCAAGGATATAAGGTAAGGTAACGTGAGCAATGAGAAGCATGTGGTAAAAAAAAAATCCAACCAAAGTAGCTAGAATTCGTACATGAGTAACACCCATCTTGTGTGCAAGCAAGCATGCAACAAGGTTTCCATCACTGTAGTTCCCGATGATCAGGTCGGGATTGGCTTGGAGCTCTCCAGCAATCTCGTGTGCCACATCCTGGTAGAAATGGAAAAGACTTAATAAGATGTTCATCTTTCGCAAATGAATCAAGGAGGTATACTGGTGAGGTTGGGTGTCTACATCAGTGAAAGTCTCCAGGTACGGCCAGACTTCAAAACGTGAGATCCATTTGCGAACAATTCCATTTTCAGTTCTGAATGGCACACGAAGGATGTGGGTGTGCTCGGTGCCAAGGACCTTCTCAAGACGCTGACCACAGGTGGTGCCAGTTGCATCAGGGAGCAACCTGGTGACCTGTGCAAGAGCAAAGAAGGTTCACTATCATATCGCTGTAGCTGATAAGTTTTACTTTACCATACCAGAACCAGATACCACACTTACAATAAGGATCCGTGGCGTGATGTTGAGACCTTGCTGCTTGATCCTCAGCAGCATCTCATTCTCCATAGCACGGACTTGATCCAAAATGTAGACAACCTGTAGATAATCATGACACAAAGATTAATGAGAACATGTTTAGTTATGTAAGTATGTACCCATGCCAAAACTGTGCAAGGATTTTACCTGCCCTCCGGTGTCAGGGTACCCCAAGACATTGGCTTGGGCAAAGTAACCATGTGGGGAGAGGATGACAACATTGAACACCATTGGGATTGTTCCAAGGAACTTCTCCAGGGTGGACGGATCAGGGGCCTCAAGAAGGTCCAAGAGGAGGTGAATGGTCTCCTGCGCACGCTTGGCACAGTCACCCCAACCCTTCTCCAGACCAAGTTCCTGGAACCTGTATTTTTCCAACCAAAAGAACAGTAAATATTTTCAGTGGTTCCATGACAGAACATGTTCAAGAGTTAATAATGATGTAACAAATAATCAGTACCTGTGGTGGAAATCCGAGTACGGGGTGTCTGCTGAAAGACCAGACAGATGCTCCTCAGCCTTCCTCAGAGCACCTTGGAGAGCACTGAGGCTGCGGATTCTGTCGTTCAACATCATAGTCTGCAGGGAACATATTGGTTTACATACATCTTCTGCCAAGTCAAAAGTTATAATGAAGATTGAGGAAACAAATGAAAGATTGGCTTACCATGCCCTTGTAGTTGTGTGCACGAAGGAAGTTGAGCAAGGGGTACATGCTTTCCTTGTCATGGAAGAGCTTTGATGACAGGTGCCTGTTGAGGAACTGCACACCGTTGCCAATGGACTTCGACAGAGAAGGACGAGGGAAGGAGGCATTGAACGGCTCAAAGTCCAGCTCAAGCACAAAGTTGTTATTGGTGCTGAAATAAATAAATACATCGAAAGTATTACACAGATATTATACATCAACAAAAAGTAAAATAACCAAGGTTTAAGTCTGGTCAGCTAATATCCCAATCCTCAAGTGCAGATACATACCTTCCTTCCACAAGCTGTTCCTTGAACTGCAAGTACTCAGGGACTCTCAACTCCTCAACAGCGAGCTCGCTCACGTTGACCCTCACATACTCCCAGACACCAGGCCTCGGGCGGATGGCAAGGGCAACCCATGGGGGGATAACGATCGCCTCCTGTACGATGAAACAATGCAAATGATTAGACCAAGAGCAAAAGTTAAAATGGAATGCTGCAGTCCAATGACACCTGAATCTGATGCAAACCTGTGCTGCCCGCAGGACATCCTCAAAGGCGCCATCCTTCAGCTTATCACGCTCTGCCTCAGGGATTGCATTGTTGTACTCAGCGATGATCTGGTGGGGCTGCAGCATTCCCTTTCCAAGGTTGACCAGCCTGCGCAAAGCATTATTGCATCACATAAGATCAAGCCAGATCTGTCAACTCAGCTTATGCTATTTCAAGAAATAGTTTAGCATTCAAGCACATGAAGTTCTGAACAGAATCCAGAGGTCACTAGTGGCCACTGGCCAGTCTAGTAACATACGTAATTTGTTTGTGCATACGGGTGAATAAGAAATTCGATTGGGAATATGAAAAGACTTGTTTCGAACTTGTAGCTAGACTAAACGAAATTACACCAGATCCCGTCAGATCTATGCACTTATGCTAAATAAATCCAGTCAGATCTAGGCATATACACTGATTAGTATATCATATTCTGGAAACCTTGTATCAATCACTTGGACAAGAGCAGAAATCAGTCATTCTATTCAGCTACACAACATCGAATATAAAAATCACATGTAGTCAGATCCACTAGCAGTTCACCGTACTCCAAAAACACGCCGGTATATCTGGTATATCATCAGTATTCAGTACTAGGTTTCTACTAAATCTTGATTGCAGAAGGATGTATTTATATATTCATTTTAATCAGGAATTTTGACTAGGAACGAACGCATGCAAACCAGACCGGATCTACCAACTCCTGGAACAAAGATCTGTAAAGGGCACATGTGACATCATCACCCCAGAGATCTACAGACTACTACCATCAACTTATCAGAAGTTCAGAACCATACTAGGGGCGAAATACAACGGACTAATTTTTTTCGTAACAATGCACAAACTAATCTACATAGCAAGGAAATCGATGCGAACCTCGTGAAGACAGCGACGAGCTCATTGGGGTGGGCGGAGAGGGAATCGCCGATGCGCTCCCTCACGCTGTGGAGGCGGCTCAGGACACGGTCGCCGGCAGTTTCCCCCATTGCTATCCTCCTCTCGGATCCTCAAGCCTGCACAGCAAGAATGGAAGATTCAGTTCTCTTGAGTACAGAGAACAGAATCACTCAGATCCGGTGACACAAGCACTGCAAAAAAGTCGGAGCACAAGTCATCCCAAAAGCCCCACAAGTCAAGCCTTATCCCAACCAACAACCGTTCTTGCCGGCGACACCTCTGACATTCTAGCAAGAAACAATGGGGAAAAAAATTGCAAGAAAACAGCACCACCACCAAAGAACCAAGTGAACAACACAGCTCAACAAAAATCCAAGAAAACCAGAAATAATCGATGCTACCAACTAGAGGAGGATTGAGAGGCATACAAGAATCGGTGTAGAAGGGAGGCTTTCGAGGACCAAGGAATGGTGAAGGGGGGAGAGTGTGTATTTATACAGATCTGACGAGAGAAACCGACAAAATAGTTCGATGGTTTCCAGGGAAAACGATGTTAGCGTCTTGCTCCAGCTCATCATCAATGGCTTGCAGCTGCAATAGCCGTTGAAACCAAGGAGAGAGTGACGCATATGAGCACCATCAGTTGGATCTTCTGGGCTCTTGTAAGCACGAGATTAGCATGGGATTGGGGCTTCTTTCTTGCAGGCCATGACAAGGATATTAACAAAGGTAATTAATCGTAAATAAAAGATAGTAATGAGAGAGAGAAAGAATCTAAGGTTAATGATGCCATTGGCACAAGAACCCAAAACTGGCAGTCTGTCGACAGGAGCACATGCAGAGAAACGGATAAGACAATCTTGTCACAGGCAAGCAAAAGAATTTATCAACAAATACTTAAAAAATCGAGGCATTGTTCAAGAGCGCAGAGAGAGAGATCCATTGAAGAGCCATTCCTTTACCTTAGGAATAAGGGAACGGAAGGCAAGGGCGCTGCAAAGGAACCCAAGAAACGCCACGCCACGCAAGCAAAGCTAGAAACTAAGTAAACGCAAAATAAAACGGACGGGGTGAACGGGGATGGGGTGGACTGGTGCGGGGAGAGCCATGCCCCGGGCCCCTATTTATACACTGGTTGGGTGAGACCTGACAAGATATGATTTACCGCTACTTTTTTTTTAAAAAACCCAAATAATTTAGTACTACTACATTTTACTTTGCTTTTAGTGTACACGGGTTAGGTGAGACTTGCCGAGAAATAATTTACTACTACTTTTCTAAAACCAAAAATTTAGTACTACTTTGCTTTTATTTTGGTGCCGGCTGTGGATTGATACTAACATCTTTGCGTGCATACATGGCTGTACGGAGCAGGGTACGGCCTTGTTATTATGGGTCTGTTCTTTTTCCTCCGAAGTTGACGGCTTTTGGCTTTTGTTACAATACCTAACTTTAAAACGGAGTATTTTTCTCAAGACAGGTGTCTACAAGTAAAACGATGTACATGTTAAAAGCCCAACATCTGTACCAGCCAAAATCGCAAGTGAGTATCTCTATCTCCATAATATGTACCGTAAGCAGCCAAAATTCAAAAATTTCAACCAAAAGCCATAAGCCGCAGCCAAACAGGCCCAGGTGTAGGTGCCATTCTAAACAGTAATGACTTCTAGTTTATAGAAATAAAAAATTATTTAAAACACGTTAGTTTCTTAACATGATTACATATATATATATATATAATCTGTAGAGATACAATGCTACTTTTTATTTTTCCTATTTTTTTATTTTTAAATTAAACAATTTACAAAAAACTAACCGTTCTATAATACCGTTTTAGCTTACTTAAACTCAAAAGGACAACACTTTAAAACATGGCCTTAGTAATGAACAATGGATTCTTGGAACAAGCGGGTGGCTGTATTCTTCCTGCACCAACTTGGATGCGCCATGTGTTCTTTCAAAAAAATTTAGTATTGTATTTTAAAGAAAAGTAATGTGGTTTGCGGAGCAAGCTATTAAGCGAATAAAGTTCTAGAATCAGTATTAAGGATGATATAGTGATCTAAAAGTTGTACTCCCCGTATTTTTCTTAGAAGAATGTGTAATCACTCATTATGAATTGAGAATGGTTGAGAAACGACGGCTCCTACATATGGAACCATTTTTCTTCTTTTCAATCGGCTACATTATAGCTTTTAAAATGGACCCTTTTAAATTAACCATTTGAATTTTACTTTTGTGAGTTTTTTTTACAGAAGTTGACATGGCTTAATCCCGTTATTATTTTAAGAGAAACACATGTCAAGTACAATTTGATTACTTTAGATCAATCTACCTTAATTTTTTCAATAATCAACGTACTATAATAATTAGTAGTTTCAAGTACATTATAAACCACAAACACAATACAAATCCTATGGTATAATTTTTCTCTAATCTTTTGTACTACTCCCTCCAGTCACAGATACATGTTGTTTCAAGGATACGTGTAGTCAAACTTTCGAAACCTTAACTATTGATATATTTTAAAATATTTATATTATATACATGAAAATCATATGTAAATTTTTCTTAAAAGTAAAAAATTGTAATATTATAATATTATTAGATTTTATAAATATATTACTGATTAGGGATCAAAATAATTTGTGGATTATTTCAGGCTGTAGTTTATGGCTTAAATTTTTAAATTCTGGTTGCTCGTAAGAGAGAGTACAGAAAGAGACACTCGCGTATGATTTTAGTTGATATAGATCAATTTAATATAGTATCTATTATAATTAATTTATAGATTTTATTTTAAAAAATATGTCATTTGAAAACTAGTTAACCAGAAATTTTAAAAGAGGACAATGTTTTAGGCAGGACGCGAGGGACTAGTGAGGCTAAGAGCGGAATAAGTAGAGTTCCAAACCTGCCCCCTCTACGGAAAACAACCGGCAAAGCGATTCCTCAAGTTTATGACGCATGGATATTCCGCTACGCGCACCCCGCATTTTCCACAGCAGCGAGGAAAAAACATCCTTTCCCAGGCAGGCAGCTTTTCCGTACTCGAGGGGACACGACCCCTGCCAAAGGACAGGAAATATACCTTGCGTGCCCCTAGCATTTGTTTTACTTATCATGGAGTATTTTTTTTACTCGGATGAGGTGGGATTTTTTTTTTGAAAAGGATGAGGTGGGATTGGATGATGAGAAATGAGAGATGGTCGATCGGATCCGGGTTTTTGCTTGGGTTGGAAGCAAAGGTGGGTCCTCCTTTTGCAGGTGGACCTACTCGGGATCCAACCCTATTATTTACCTGGTTTTGATTTTTGAAGCGTGTTTTTTTTTCTGCCATGTGAGTTGTCGCTTCTGGCCTTTGTTCTGCAGTGTAATTGATTAGAGTAAATTGTGTCCATTGCTTTGGGTGCTCATTTGGGTTTATATTTTTTTGATTTTAGGCTTATTTGACATTGTTTAAGGTTTTTTACTATACTTGGTGTAAACTTTTTTAGTATAATTAAATTTTAAAAAATAAAAAAAATATTTCCTTATCACGAACAATGCAAAGGAATACGGCAAAAAAAGAAAAGAAAAAAAGACAAAAAAAGCCTAAAAAAATCAAAAGGCTAGAAAAAAACGAAATTAAGAGACTAGAAGCTAAAAACCAAAAGAATAAGCCAACTTGAGCAGGGGTGCACCAAGTTTTAATACTTTTACTATGCATCATCCTAGGTTAATTAATATTACACTTTGCACTAGGTTTAAACTGGTGACATGGCCCATCTTGAGGTTGTCGTGCACATGCGGCCAATGACGCAACAATAGGTGAGTATCGTCGGTTGCATACGTGCATTATGAGTTCAAGATGGTCATGTTACTGGTTTAAAACTAGTGCAAATTGCATTAGTTGGCCTAGGGTCGTGCAAAGTAAAATTATTATTTAAGCGCATGTTCTTTAAGTCAAAAGTTGGCGGCTTTTGGCTTTTGCTATAGTACCTAACTTTTAAACGGAGTATTTTCTCAAGACGGGGTCTACAAGTTAAACGATCTACACGTTAAAAGCCCAACATCTGTACCAGCCAAAATCGCAAGTGAGTATCTGTCTCTCCGTAATCTGTACCGTAAACAGTCAAAATTCAAAAATTTCAGCCAAAAGTCACAGCCGAAAAGAAAAGGCCCTAAACCTGGTACAAAGTAAAACAAGAGATATGATACCTCAATATTTGGTGCAAAGCGTAATTTACTCAATTGATAATTTTGTCATCACACTGTTTGTTCACTACAATGTATTAGGATATAGAGTAATTGCTTGTTTGTTTAGCGCGATGCTCCGGGGTCCAAATGCGCTATTGCTACAACTTGTTCGGAAAGAAATGCGTATTCCCTTTCTAAATTTTAGAAACACACCCTTCTTTCCATACTTTCTTTTTGCAGCACACATCGTTATACGATTTAATTTATTTTCTGATGTAATGAGTTATGATCATTTATTGTTGATCCTTGCGCTGGCATTTCTTGGATGACAAGTGCATGCATGAATCACAGATCGGCTTTCCCGGAGAATTGATTTCGTGGATCACACTGAACAAGATTTGTTTTCTTGTCGTCATCAGAGTTAAAACGTTTCAGCATGTCTTGTTCGATAAGAATTGTTGCTAAGCAGTACTTAATATTAATACTACAGAATTCATTAGCTGGCACGTACAGTAAATCCATGAGAAAACCTCTCATTGCAGATTTATATATGGAATTAGTCAGTCATAATTTTAACTGTTGAACACGGCATGGATCGTAACGTATTATCCTAGTGGTGGCCTGTGGATATGTAACATCCAAAAACATGGGAACATTGTAATGGAGAAAACTCTGAAATCTTTTGTCGATTTCCAGTATTAATTAAAATTTTTGGCATTTATTCGAGTTGATTTGGTTCCTTGCTAAAAATTCAAATAATAAAAACAAATCTGAGAATGTCAAAATCAAACCGGAAAGAAATTTTGAATCTCTTTTGCTAAGCTCAAAATACAAATTCAAAACTGAAAATTGGAATTCCAAAACTAATAATAGAAATTGAATCAAAAGTTAATATTAAAAACTCCCAACTAATTGTAGCCATCAAAATTCAAAACTTAAGATTGTCTTCAAAATGGCTTTTCAAATTTTGTTTGAATTTCAAAATTATTAAAATCCTAAAAAATTCTTGGCCCCAGCCCATTCTTCCCGGCCTTTCCTCTCCAGCCCGGCTGGCCCCTTTCTCTTGGCCTTCGGAAAACTCGGTGCCCCTCTGGCCCCTTTGTCTTGGCCTTCGGCCCACTCGGTGCCCCTCTTCTCTCTTCCTCCATCCCTATTTCCCTTCCGTGTGCATTGCGTCACGTCAAGGCAGCTTGATCTAGCCTAGCTCCACCCTGGTTCTCTCCTCCCCATGGCATCGTTCAAAGCCACCATCTGGCGTTACTCCTCCTTAGCAACCCACTATGTGTGCCTTCAATATGCCCAGCAGCCAACCACCTTCTCCCGCGGGAGGCCGGAGGGGGTGGTGCAAGGCTGGCGGAGGGGAGGCGATGGAGGGAGTGGCGAGAAGGGGCACGGGGCGAAACACTAAAGGGGAGGCGAGGGGTTAAGTGTAAAATGCATAAGTAAGGCAGTGCATCCCACCTGCCCAGATCTGAGCCATTCGAGACTGATCGAACGACCAACGTTCGCGTTCGTATGTTAGCACTGAATAGTCCATTTGCACTAGATATGCTCCTATATATACATATATACGTATACGTACACATACATATATGTATATACTATATGTATACACACATATATGTATATACGTATATGTACATATGTACATATATGTGTATATATACATATATGTATATATGTGTACATATACATATATGTACACACACACACACACACACACACACACACACACACATGTGTGTGTGTGTGTGTGTGTGTGTGTGTGTGTGTATGTATGTATATGTACATATGGGTGTATATATACACATACATATATGTATATATGTGTGCGTGCGTGTGTGTCTATATATAGGATGTGTTTTCCGTACTCCCGGAGTACATACTTCCACTTTTAATATACCACTTAAACGACTATTTTATATTTCTTTACTATTTTTAGTATATTTAAATACTAATCCTAAGATATTCCACTGCAACTTGGTTGAAAAATTTTCCTAGTAGAATAGAACCATTTTCTTACACACACACACACACACATATCTACATTAGCGCGGTCTATATGTCTGCCAATCATGTATAGCATTAGAGGACCAAGCACATTGAGACTGACATCCTTGTTGTCCACGAGAAGGTTTCCCTTAGACAGGTTCGCTTTCTACATGTTCTGTCCAGTCACCAGTTCATCAACATCATGACGAAGGGTCTACTGACGTAACTGTTCACGGATTTTCGGTCCAATCTTTGAGTCGACGATGCTCCAACGACCGAGGTGGGGTGTTAGAGATATTATTTCATGTATAGTAACTAGACCATATCTTCTCCCTAATTTTCAGTTGTATGGTTGGCACGTATATGTCCAACTGTTTGTTTCCTTGTAATGCACTCTTGTACCAGTATATTATATGAGACAATGCATTGGAGTCAAAAGCAGATTTGGCACTGTTACATACTGTATTTACAAAAATAGCAGTATGCCAATCGTATTTGCAAAAAATATCACTTTTGCTGTCCGATGGGTGGGCGGTTGTGCTGACGAGGCGACATGTGGCGGTGCCGCCGGCGGTAGGCGCTTGCCACCCCCTCACCAGACGGTAGGCACCTGCCATTCGGTGATCTGACAGTAGGCTTGCCTGCCGTCTGGTGAGGGGGCAGCAGGTGATTAAACCGGCTAATTAGCTAGCTTAATTACTTGCTCTAATTTTTTATTTATTATTTTTTGAATTTTTAAATATATAAAATGAGCTCCAAAAATTATGAAAACTGATGTATATTCTGCTGACACAACGTACCTCGTAGTGTAATTTTTGGGTAATTTTATTCATTGCGACTTTTCCTAAAAAATTCATAAAATGTTGATATTTTTACGAGTTTTTACATACAACAAATGAGCTCCAAAAATTATAAAATTTTATGTGAAGCCTCCCGATATAGTCATAGTTATTGTGTAATGTTTTTGAGAATTTTATGTGGTCTAAATTTGTGACATTTATTTGAGTTAACTTATTCATGAATTTAACGATTGTCATGCATCTTTCGATGTGGCATGTGTCGGCCAATTGTGCTATATATTATTTGTTGCTATCCGGTTCACACAATTGTCACTCTCTGTGTATGCGCCCCACTCGTGCTCTCTCGTTTGCACTAATGTCATTATTGCCATGTCGTCCCCCCTCGCCCGCTCCCTCGTTTGCATATTTGTTAGTGTTACGATGCCGTGCCCCCTCCCCCGAAGCGCTGCTCATGATAATGGGCCTTCAATGTACAGGGTGAGTGCACCAAGTTCACCTTTCGCTTGGCCACAAATACGAACATCTGGCTGTTCGTCATTGCTCATCCTAGTCGCTCATCGAAGAAGGTGATTATCGTAGTTGTCACTGAAAATTGGAAGTGCGTAGCTCATTAGTTCGAGAAGCCAGTGCGTAGCTCAAAATTAGCAGTGCTGATTTCTTCTCCAGAATGGTAGGTAATTTTTGATTGTATGCTTTGGACGTTATTCCCATAATCGTAGTCAATTAGTGTTATTTAGTTAGTTGTGATTAATGTAGTTTGTATTATGAAGTATGTCGTTGTAATTTAGACATAGTTTGTACTATTTTTATGTATATATGGTACCCATAATTTGTTAGTTCAGGGTAAGTAATGATTTAGTGCTAAGGATGACGGTAATGAATGGTTCATCATTTTTTCGGATGAGTAATTAAATTATTGGTAAGTAGTGAAGTATTTATATGTAGTTACATGCACGCATGTAATTATCGACTTGTAGTATTTTGCTATCACTATCAACCTTCGCATTAATATTTCGTCTGTCCCATTTGTTGGAAGGTAATCTCAAAATTAATAGTGCATAGCTAATTATTTGGAGAAGGCAGTGCATAAGTCATTGAGGACGCGGTAGTGACGATTACTTCTTCTGAAAGGCAGATAATTTTTATAGCATGCTTTCGACGTTATTCCCATAGTCGTAGTCGTAATTACTATTATTACTTAGTCATAAGTAATGTAGTTTGTATTATAAAGTAAGTTTTATTATCATTATTAATCTTCGCACTAATATTTGGTCTGTCCTATGTATTGGTAGGTATGGTTTTACCGGAGCTTCTAGAGCACTCGTACGATGAGAAACACCATCGCCGCACATGGATGATGGGTGATGCAATTGGCCCTTAATCGTTTAAGCGCCGGGGAGGGGGAGGGGAGGGATCCATGGGCACTGGACAAACACTACGTCCCAACCCTGCGGGCCATGGGCTTATTGCCCTTTGCGAGCCTGCTTGTGGCACTGGTAAACAGGTGGAGGCCCGAGATGCACACATTCCATTTTCGGTGGGTTGAGATGACATTCACTCTGAAGGATGTTGCATTCTTGACCAGTCTCCCTCTAGGGGGTGACGCACTTGTTTTAGCCCCTGCATCAGCCGACTAGAAGGAGAGGCTGGCGGACCAGTTCAGTCGACCTATCCCGGAGAGTGCTCATGGCGTCCCCCGCACTTGTCTAAACAATTTTAGTGTGTGCCCATAGGTTCACCACCGGAGGTCATCAGGACACACCTCGTCGCGTTCCTTATCCAGCTCTTTGGTTGGAGTATGTTTCCAACCACACACAGTGATATTTGCAACGCCGAATTCATCGGCCTCACCGAGTCTTTGGTGGATGCAGAGTTTGGGGCGATGCCTCGGTACAGCTGGGGATTAGCAGTTCTGTGCACCACGTATCAAGAGTTATGTGATGCTTGCCAGTGCGCCACTGTTGGTACCCCTAATATGGCTATCTGCTATGTGCTCCTACAGCTGTGGAGTTGGGATCACTTCCCTATCGGACGTCTGACCGTCGTGACGCTAGTGCACCCATTCGACGAGTTCGCCGACCTGATAGATGGGCCCACTATGGGCATCCAGTGGACTGCTGCCCGTCTGCAGTAGGAAAAGGGCAAACCATCGAGGTGCTACTTACTGTGGCACAACGAGTTAGAGTTGTTGCATGATAGTGATGTCATATGGAGTCTATAGATGGTAGATTTTATGTATCGTGTATCACCGTACGGGCTGTCCCTGCATTG
This sequence comes from Dendrocalamus latiflorus, assembly GCA_017311315.1. Classification (NCBI taxonomy): domain Eukaryota; kingdom Viridiplantae; phylum Streptophyta; class Magnoliopsida; order Poales; family Poaceae; genus Dendrocalamus; species Dendrocalamus latiflorus. The sequence goes on from CM029652.1 coordinate 26,288,799, forward strand.
TTTGGAGGACGGGGAGCTATGGACGACGACACACCATCTAGTATTGTCATACATAGTTGAGACTTACGCACCACAGTGCGTGATGCGACAGTTTGGTTTGTATCAGGCAGTGCCCCCTCTGGACGGCAGGTTCCTACCGCAAGCCGTACACTGGTGAGTCAAGCTCCATCCAACTACTGTGTACACTTTATATGTCTTGCTGTATAACGTCGATGATTGTGGAAATGCAGGCAATCAAAGTCTGGTTGACATGGTATAGATTGGTGACCAATGCAGCATGAGTGGACGATGGCATGGACGGAAAGGGCACACCTCGATGTCGTCATGGAGCAACGTCCGTACGACGTCTAGACATATGACGAGTATCTGGAGTAGTACGCACCTCGGTTACAAAGTAGACTCACCATTCCTCCACCAGATTGCCAAAAGCAGATCACGCACGAGGAACATCTGCAACGCTCCATCGATCCCCACAGCGTCTCGCGGCAGCATGACAACGTAAAGCAGTTCAAATATCTTATCGTTCCATTCAAGAAATTCATACTGCTCATTATTGAACCTGTTTCGTAGGTCACTTTAGTTGGAGTGGGCGCAGCGCATCGCAAGTGCATTGGAGGCCGCCATCGGTAGCTTAAAGACACCACTGGCCCTACAGAAGACTATGAAGTTCATCCTAAAGTAGGCAAAAAATAGTGCGCAACTTAAGCTGCGGCCGTTCCACGAATCACAGTGTGCACATGAGCCACCCAGTGGGGCACCATGCTCACCTGCCAGGTCATCACGACCTAGCGAGTCCGGCCAGCCATCGCAATCTACTAGGTCTGCATGGCATCGTAGTACTAGCCGCCGATCATCTGTTCGCCGTACCGACGAGGAAGTAACTTACATACAAACCTACATTTTGTTTTCCTATTATGCCTTGTGTTCCACTAACATCATGGCGTTCTTCCACCACAGGTCTGTCGTTGAGATGCATCCCTTTTGCTGTCCGCACCATCTACATAGACTACCACTCCCCATTGTTCATCTTCGCTGCATATTCGGGAGGTATGGGATTCACATTGTACATCCGGAATATTTCATGTGACTAATATCGTTTCATCTTGTAGCCTCCAATTCAACATGGGGGTGACGACGAGTCCACCGATGATGACATGGGCCTCCCAGATGCTTCCAGAGAGCAGTACATGGTGCCAGCGTTTGCAGCGTACACAGGGCAGAGCTCTGCGTTCTCAGCAAACCCAGGGTTTGGACACTTCGGTGGGCAGAGCTCCTGCGGTTTTGCTGCCATGTCGTACGGTCAGGGCGAGAGCTCCTTTGCACCACGAGGAGGATTTCTAGAGTCCTTTGTACATGACATTATTGCGGGCGGCTCGCAGTTCGACATGTCTCAGTTGGATGACTTCGACCCTTACCGGACCTAGGCTACTGTACATCAGTCTACTAGACCACCGCTAGCTACTTTGCAAATAGAACGATTTCCATACCTCCTCCGATCCGAGATGCAACCTTCGAACCGATTGACGTACCCAACGGGACATGCGCATGCGCGACAGAAGACAAGGCCACGTACGGGGAGGCAGGCGTACCGAGAAGATAGTAGTGGCTTAGATAAGTGAGCCATATTGCATCCAGTATGATTCATTTTTTGTACTACTATAATTATTTTTAATTTTATAAATTCCTAATGTATAAAATTGTAAAAGAAACATGAAATATTCGTAAATTCATGGTTAAGTTAACCTGAATAAACGTGGTAAATTTGGACCATATAAATTTTTTCAAAATATGCATAATAACTTTAACTTGTCAAGAGGCTTCACATAAAATTTCGTAAGTTTTTGAGCTCGTTTGTTATATGTAAAAACTCATAAATATATCGAAATTGTATAAATCTTTAAGCAATATTCGCAGTGGATAAAATTATCCAAAAAATACACTGCGAGGTATGTTGCTTCTTTTTCCATACATATGATAATTTTTTTGAGAACTTCTGTACAATTTACAAGTGATTTTCATAGAGCTTACATGATAGGATGGTTTTCATATGATGGGTGGGTTCTTTTGGGCTGATAGCTTATGGTTTAAATATTTGAATTCTGGCTGTTTGTGAGAGGTAGTATGCACAGGAAAATAATCGCTTGTGATTTTAGATGATACAGCTGAACTCAGTACATGTTTTACTATAATCTTTCTGTTAATCCCGCTCTAAAAAATGTACCATTTAAAAACTAGTTACTGTAAATAGTACAAATATAAATCAACTGAAAGTCGAAAAGAAGTCAGCTGAGTTTAGCCTTTATGCATACACGTGCGTTTGCATTTAGCATTTATTCTGGTTTGCCGGTCGGTCATAGGTGCTTGCATTTTCTTTTGTCAAGCATTAGTCGCGACTAAGTCTAGACGAAAGTATCAGTTGCAAATGGCTGCTGATTTTTCTGGCCTGCTTATATCACAAATTGACTGTAAAACCGGGTGTGATACGTAGAAGAACATCCAACAGCAACAGGGCCGGCCCGGATGCAATAATAAATAGAAACCGTTAGCTAATGGATTGGGTGGTGGCGATGCTGAGCTGGCATGCACGATGGGCCGTAGGAACAGAGCTAGTGGTGGATTTCCGGTGGGCCCCACTTTCCTGACGGCATTGCCGGATCTCATGCAGGAAACTAACCCTGTGGTCCTCGACGTGGCCAGCCACTAGGCCCTGTTCTCCTTTACAACTACAGCAAAATTTTCGCCCTTTTTCTGAGAGGACCATGACTTCTATTACCCGGCTTGAAGATCATGTTTTGTGCTGCCTCATGCATCTTTTTTTCTAATTAATTATCAAGAATGTGAATTTTTTTGAGAGGAATATATGTCCTATCAATCCCAAAAAAGACATGAAAAAAGGAATATGTCCTGTCAGTCATAAAATTTCTTTAGACGGTTCGTACATGACACCGCCGGAATCTGTAAGTTCCCCTAGTGCTATGGGCTGTCCCGTGTGGTTTTTGGTCTTTGCCATGTGTTTTGGACACTCAGGGAACATCCAAGATCTGATAGTGTGATACCATCGTATTCCAACTTAGCAAACTCTGTTCTCAACACAATTTAAGTACAAAATATGTGCAATAAATATTAAAAAGAATTAAAATTTTGGTTCTGTATATTGAGTCCAATACATTGACGTCGTTTACTTAACGTTTATTTAGTTTTATTGGTAAAACGGGAAAAGAAACAAAGATGCTTGTAAAGTTTAAACCACTAAGCATGTTCACAAGCAATTTTGTGTTGTTGACATTGAAAAGAAACCAAAATACCCTCACGTGAGCACATTCTCAGATTGGTGTACAACTCTGCAATCGTGAGTGATATCGACGTCATTTTGGCAACATCGGATAGTCAAGTGTGGGTGGCGCCATACTTCACGTGAAGCAATAGCTTTATAGCTTGCTGTAGAGGTGGTGTTGTAACGGTATATGTGAGCAATACTAAATATAGGTTCAGTTCTTTTCAGCTTTTAAAAGTTATTTTTTGATTTTTCTACTGTATCTAACTTTCAAATGGAGTATTTTTAAGATAGAGTCTACTAGTTAATTGTAGTACATACTTTACTGACTTTATTTATATCGGTAAAAACCGCACGAGTTCCTATTACTCTATAATCTCTCATACAAACAGCCTAAAAGCCACAACAGTAACCAAAAACCACAAACCGCAGCAAAAACGAACAGGCCCATATAATGTTTTCGAATATCACAGTGTTTAGAGTTGCCGCGTGCGTATTCCGCATGCGTTATCACCGATACATACTGATCAGGTCATACGTTTGGTGTGCCTCGTTGTTTGGCACAATGCTAAACAGAATGTCAGGCAACCAATATCCTATCTTTTGTTTAAAACGGGACAATTCTCTTATGGCCTTGGACGTGCTAAAACCAGAGCTGCAAGACGTAGAATTTCAGGATCTGTCGAAATATCCACCTGGAGCGTAAGGCGCCATTCCGACCGGATGGGGCTCCTGGCTTTTGCCTGCGTGAAACCCGAAGCCGGATGGAACGGAGCGGCTTTAGCTTCCGATAAGCCGCTTCAGGGCGAAAGGATAAGAACGCCTACACACCAACGCTTCCTCCACATGGCTCGCTCGCTTCTTTCCCCATCCGCCCCTCCCTCTTGCTCTCCCGGTCGCCACTAGGTCTCTCGCCCCCAACACTCCTCATTGTTGGATTTAATCTTGAGCATTTGCTATTTTTAGTCGCATGCAGTCCTCTGGAATTAGTAGCATGCAGCAGTTTCTAGCATGCAGCAATTAGTAGTTTAATGCATCAGTTTTCAAGTAGTTTAATACATGAAAAAAACTGAAGTTAGTGGGAAGTTAGAAGGGTCTTTTGTATTTGCTATAAAAGGAGAAGAAATGAATTAGAAAATGTGTGCAGTTCGGAAGCACCAAAAATACTTGTGTTCATCCTGTGCTCTTTGTGCTTATGTGCGTGTTGTGTGCTTGTCTTCATCATCTCCGGCAAGGGGAACCCGGAGGCGAAAACTACATTTGGTATCAGAGCCGGTGTTGTGATGGCGAGGATGGCAAGATCGGTGTCTCCGTCGTTGTCGAGGCGTATCGCCGGTGGCCTAGAGGAGGTGGCCAGCGGCGGCATGCATGTGGCTAGCGGCAGCGAGCATGTGGCTCGCGTTAGGCCGTTGGCGCGAGTCGGGAAGGAGGAGAGCGTCACGCTCCAGTACCCGTTGTTGACTAGTAGCAACTATGCTGCATGGTCAATGAAGATGCAAGTGTACATGGAGGCGCAAGGAGTGTGGGATGCCGTTGAAGAAGACGGCGTCGAGAGGCGCCAAGACAAGAAGGCACTTGCGACCATCTACCATGGTGTTAGCGAGGAGACCCTTCTTGCTCTTAATGGCAAGAGGACGGCGAAGGAGGCATGGGCGACTCTCAAGTCTATGTACGTTGGAGTTGAGCGCGTGACGAGAGCCAAGCTCCAAACTGCCAAGAAAGAATTTGACAATCTTCATATGCGTGAAGGTGAGTCAATTGATGCTTTTGCCATGAGGGTCACCCTCGCTCTTAGCAAGATGCGGACGCTGGGAGAGAGGGTTGAAGACTCTTGTGTGGTGGATAAGGTGCTTCGGGTCTTGACACCGAAGTTTCTACCGATCGTTTGCACCCTCGAGAACCATGAGGACTTGGATGTGATGTCGGTCGAAGAAGTGTTCGGACGGCTAAGGGCGTTCAAGGAGCGCCACATGGTTGATGAGGAGAAAGGTGAGCACCTGCTGCTCACCCACGCCCAATGGGAGTCCAGAGCCAAGAACAAGGAAGGCGGCTACGGCTTCGGCAATAAGAAGAGCACCTTTGACAAGGCGAAGGTGCGTTGCTATAACTGTCAAGAGTACGGGCACTATTCTTGGGAGAAGAAATGCCATGAGTCGAAGAAGGAGAATGAGGCGCATCTCATTATGGCGGACGCCGACGATGAGCCAACGCTACTTTGAAGACCGACGAGGAGGTGATTGGTATCAGATTGTCAGTTTAATCTTGTTTTGCATTAGTTAGCAGTGTGTCAGCAATGCATGTAATAAGCTTAGTCCAAACTGGTTTAGTGCGAGCTGCATGGCGTAGTGGCAGGATCTGGAGTGTGTAGTGAGCGGATCGCCAGCCAGGAGTTGAGAGCACGCATGTTTGTTTGGATTAGCCAAAGCATGAGTTTAGCAAGCTCAAGATTAGAGGGGAAATTGTTGGATTTAATCTTGAGCATTTGCTATTTTTAGTCGCATGCAGTCCTCTGGAATTAGTAGCATGCAACAGTTTCTAGCATGCAACAATTAGTAGTTTAATGCAGCAGTTTTCAAGTAGTTTAATACATGAAAAAACTGAAGTTAGTGGGAAGTTAGAAGGGTCTTTTGTATTTGCTATAAAAGGAGAAGAAATGAATCAGAAAATGTGTGCAGTTCGGAAGCACCAAAAATACTTGTGTTCATCCTGTGCTCTTTGTGCTTATGTGCGTGTTGTGTGCTTGTCTTCATCATCTCCGGCAAGGGGAACCCGGAGGCGAAAACTACACTCATCTACAGCTGCTAGTGGTCTTGCTCGCCGCCTCCCCAGGGCCTTTTCCTCAGACAAACACGGGGACCAGCAATGTGAATCTGCGACTGCTCTCCTCGCTGTCTTCACTATTGCTCTGTCATCTCCTCAGATCCGGTGCCACCCCAGCCTCCCCATCTTCAGCTTGTTGGTGAACCTCAGATCCCGCACCCATGAGAGCTGCCCGAGCTGCTGCACCCATCCTGCGCCCCTCTGGTCCGTCATGCACACCTCCTCAGGTCGGCACCGAGCAACCACCACCTATAGAAATAATGTACAGCTGGCCACGACTACTCATTTTCGCCCATTTTTGAACTCCATTCATGCTTGAGTTGGTTGGGGTTGGTCTACCTTCCGATTTGTTGAGCTTGTATGTTTGCATCCACATGTACACGGCCTTTCTTTGTGCTTTTGTTCGTCGCTCTTGCCTCTCCCGTGTCAGCCATGGCTGCAAATGGACTCCAACTCGGCAACCTAGAGTGATGAGGCTACGCTCATTTACTTGGAGATTTACGCCGAGAAGGTCACTGCCCACAACCAACCCTTTGCATGTTTGAACCAAATAGGGTACGCCAACCTTGCCTCAAATTCAAAGAGCGCACCTGCTGGTCTTATGCGCGCAAGCAGATGGAGAGCAAGAAGGAGAGCCTCAAAAGGGATTACGCCATGTGGAAAACCTTAAAGCAGCAGATCTTGGGCCTTAGCATCAACTCTGAGATGGGCTCTATTGCCTTCTGACAATTCATGGTGGGCATAGGCTGCTGCGGTTAGTACCCTGTGTGAAGTGTAATACTTGTTCAATTGATTTCATGTGCATCATGGCCGAATGAGCAATTGTGCAATGCCTCTATTTTTCAGGGGAAAACCAGATCAGTGATGAAGTTTAAAAAGGCACTCATGTGACATGAGGACCTGATGGAGGTCATCTTCGACAACGCCACCGACACGAGTACGCATTCATGCCAGGAGTTGACACACTAGACTCCGACAACGAGGATGATGATGCCAACCCTACTATCCCCCCAGAGACTAGGGGTAGTGGAGGAACCTCCAGCACATCCCGTGGGAAGAGGCCTTAGCTGACACCACCCTGTCGAGTGATGCCCCCATGCAATGCACATTGACCAGGATGCTGACATGAAGCGTCTAGTGGACATCTATGAGAAGACCCATACCACTGGCACTCATCTGTCAGGCTCATGTGCCACATCCCCCATGCACAACTTGGTGAGGGAAGGGTTTGCGCAGCTGATTCGTATGGTTCAAGACTCTAGGGCTGGCAAAGAGAGCGATGAGTACTACTATGCCGCACATCTATTCATAAAGGCAGAGTTATGCACTAACTTTCTCACCGTGCAAATGAACAAGGGTTGGCTTCGCTAGCTCAGGAGGACATTGGATAGGATGAAGAACCATCCCTAAGTTTATCGTTGGGTTTGGTCCTTACAATTTGCATGCATTGATGTTATGTTGTTCTGTGTGTTTCTATTTTTCGCATGACCTATGCATGAACTCCCGTTGTTCTATGTGTTTGGTTATGTTGGTAGCTTGTAGAGTTGTGTGATGCATGAACTAGTGATCTAGTGAGTTAATAAATTTGTATGTCCATGTTCCATAACCTGTTCCAACTATTCTGTGCATGTTCTGTGTTCATATATGTTCTATGTGCATTCACAACTACTGTTGGTGACTCTGGAGTACTAAATGATGGTAGTTTTGTCTTTTGCTCTTGTTGTTGTGCAGTTATGAGTGCGAGGGGGCACGAGACTGGTGAGGGGGCCGATGATGGGGCTAAAGCTTCCACTATCTCCATCGCCTTGCTAGACTTTACTGCGTTCGATTCTCCTAATGACGATGTGAGTTCGGGGGTCTAGGCCACCCCCGAGAATTCCAATAATGACCAGCTTACTATAGGTCGAGTTGCAACTTGCTAGCTATCTACAATATGCTTAGAATGCACCTGGGATTGTTCGATAGGCTACACAACACTCTTGTGGCAAACTATGATCTGAAGTCCTCCCTAGAAGTCACCTCAAGACAAGCACTCGTCTTGTTTTTGTGGACGTGTGGAGCACCACAATCCAACAGACAGGCCATGAACCAGTTCGAGTATTCAGTTGGTACAGTAAGCAAAAAGTTCAATGAGGTGTTAAAATGTGTGTACATATTTGCAGGTGTCGTCACTACACCATCTAATCCTACTTATCATAGTGTGCATCTGAGACTACTTCCGCAAAGGTTCTATCCGCACTTTGTGAATTGTATATGGCAATTGATGGCACACATGTGCAATCCATAGTTCTAAATAAGGAGTGCACAAGGCATTTCAACAGGCACAGTTACACAAGTTAAAATGTGGTTAAGGTTTGTGACTTTGATTGTAGGTTCACTTTTGTGTGCGTGGAATAGCTCAGATCAGTTCATGACATGTGTGTCCTGCATCAGACAATGGAGAAATACGGAGACCGGTTCCCGCATCCACCGACAAGTAATACATTTAAACAATGTTCAATTCTACCATGCATTGCACGAGGACAACTAACTAATATTTATCTTTTACGGGTGGTAACAGTGCAGGCAAGTATTACCTCGTGGACTCTGGGTATCTCAACAAGTTGGGGGTACCTAGCTTCGTATCGCAACCAGAGTTATCATATTTCATTGTTCAAGAACAACACTCAATCGTTTGAGATGCAAGAGGTTTTCAACTTCCATCACTCTTCCTTGAGCAACGTTGTCGAGCGTGCATTTGGTATGTGCAAGATAAAATAGTGTATACTAGACAATGTTCCTAACTACCAATTACGCACGCAAAAGGCAATAATTATGAGTATGATGGTGTTGCACAACTTCATTATTGACGGAGCGCAATACCGCTTCTATCACATGGAGCAGAATCTGTACTAATCGATGGACATGACACATGATTAGATAACAACGTCCTTGGTGGCAACGATGTAGGTACATCCATGTCCACGGAAAATACGCATGTATGTATGATGTAGGTTGCTAGACCTTGTGGAGATCATGAATACAGTAATGATGAATAATTGACTTTTGGGTTGCATTGAAATTTGCGTTTGTGAAAATTTTGATCAACCATGGTTGGCGATCGGCAGGTTTTGACCATGTTCGGTTATTGGTAGCCTGATCGGCCTTATGATGGATGGTCCGATCAGCAGGCATCGACCACAGCAGGTCAAGCACGGCTAAATGACCATGGCAGAATGACCACGTCTAAACGACCACGGATGAACGACCATAGTATGTCGACCACGGCAGAACGATCTTGATCAGAGAAGAATTGGTTGTAAGCTACAGTGAATTAGTTGTATGAAATAGTGAACTGGTTAAAGAGCTACAGACAGAAGGCGGAGGTGTCACCTGCGATTAGTGATCGATAGTGTGAGCTACAGTAACCAGTTGGTGGTCATAGCTACAGTACCTTATCGATAGTCATAGCTACAGTGTTTTGCTGATGTTCATAGAATAGTAACCGGTTGATACTCAGAAGCTACAATAACCAGTTAGTAGTCATAAGCTACAATACCTGATTGGTACTCGGTAGTCAATGCTACAGTGCCTAGTCGGTGATTGGTAACTATAGACTTTGTGATCAGTAGTCGTAGACTTCATGATCTGTTGTCATAATCGTACACTTCATGATTTGTTGTCTTAGACTTTGTGATCGATTGTCATAGATCTCGCGATCGGTAGCCGTAGGCTTTGCGATTAGTTGGCGTAAGCTTCACGATCAATACTCGCCGGTTTTGAGTGCTTCAATACTTGTGATCTTCGAGTATCTCGAGTACTCGTGTCTGTTGGGCTAGCAGTCTGACTGGCCTAGGCATGACGGTCTGATCAGCTTTCCTGAGTGGTTGGTCTGAGGTTGATTTCTAGAGAACGTGGATATAGAGGTCGTGGATGACTTGATTAGTGGTTATTGTTGATGGTTAAGGGTGTGATTTGTGTGTGTGTGGGCTGATGTCAATCAAGTTAGGAAGAACTTATGCCAGGGAAAATATTTTTTGGTCCTTAATGTGCAAGTGAGCGTGGCGATGATCATGGTCGGTGATAGGGAGGACCAAGACTAGAAGGGGAAAATCTGAGGTCCAGATAGTCGAGGATGTCACGAGGTGGTCAGGCTCATGCTGGAGTACATGGAGATCAAAGGTGATTGGTGCGTGGAGAAGCTACGGAAGATGCGGTCCTAGAGGTTTCAACACATGATGAGTTGAAAGAGTTATGGAAGGAGTCTATAACTTGGAAGGGTTTTTGCGGTAATATTGAAGAGTCTTTAGTTTTGGCTAGGCTTTTATGGGTGCTTGTGAGGGCACTTTATAAATGCACGAAAATCCAGTAATAAACATTATCTTGAATCAATCTGGTTCTTGATTTGCTTGAAGAGTTGTTGGTGATTGCAGTTGGATTGAAGTTCCGACGACATGCAAAGGTGACGAATCGCTGCTAGGAAAACAGAGGAAATACGAGTACACGAAAGCACTGGTTTCTCAAAGGCACACGTGATCGAGAGATACTGCTCCCGGTGTTGAAGATGCTGAGCGATCAAGCGAGTGGTCAAACATTGAGCGATCGATTGAGCAGTTGAAAACCGAGCAGTCGAAGCCTTCACCAAGCACTAAGAGATTCTAAAAAGCGGAGGCAATCATTCACCCCCTTTGATTACGGTATTCAATCCTACATAGGTAAAGTCATAGCATATGCAATGTTTGTAATGAACTCGTACTTATCTATGAATACATGGGAATGAATGCATGTAGCGCATCATGTGTCACAAACAATGCTCTAAAAATTTGCTCAGCAAAAGCTATTAAGCCATAAACCGAATTGAACACCTTAATTTAAGCCTCAACTTCTTTCAACCACTATAGTACAATTTTGTCCAAAAACTGTAGCAGGAAGCCGCATTGAACCGGGCCTAAAGCTGGTGTTTTTCTTCCCCTCCATTTCTTTATTTCTTCCTCTAGCCTGGATGGATTCTGCCGTGTAGGAGGCAGAAGAATACTGCTGTGTACATTGCACACAGTCGCAGGAATCATCGACCAATCCACGGTTTTGATTCAAATAACAAAAGGCTTTTTGATTTAGTGACGATGAAGAATTCTCTATCCGTTGGTTCCCATACCTGGAGCACACATAGATTTGTTTTGTTGGGCAATCATTGGATTTAGTTTTAGCTAGTAAGATGACCGTGCGTTGCAGCAGAGTACCAAATGAGGGTGATTTGTATTATCAAACGATGTTCCCAAACTAAACATTGAGAGACCATGTGGTTATGACCCCATGTTTGTGATGAGTAATTGACGAGTATTTTTGGAAAGATTGAGTTTGGTTTGTGCATTTCGTGCCATGTTGGCATTTGGCTCAGTCGGGGTTGGTTAGACGGTCTTATGGCGTATTCTTCTTCCCGTTTGAGTTTTTGGGCCAGTTTATGCTTGAGTACAATTCATTGATGCTAATCGTGTTTACATGTGTCGAGCGGTGCTATGTAATGTATTTCTTGTCTGTGATGACTGCAGGACATCGAGGCGGAGTCGTGGCGAGGCACGGAGGAACGGACTAGGCGCAGGTAGTGCCGATGTCAGAACGGTCGAGGTGTGCTGAAGACGGCGAGTGCTCGAGGTGGTTGCGAGGCTTGAGCGGCAAGAGAGGAGGAAACTTCCCGGAAGGTGCAGGAGGGGCGTTTTGGGAAATACACAAATCTGCACTAAAGGAAGTGGATTTGGGTAAAGCACAAGAGTTGTTGGAGGCTTAGTGGGTAAAGAGGAATTCAAACCCATTAGTGGGAGGCTATAAAAGGAGGAGTGTCTCCTGCATGGTCTTCATGGCTTGAGTGAGTGGTTAGGGCTTTTGCTTTGTGTCTCCTCTTTGTGCTTTAGTTGGTGAGAGCTGTTGGAGAGAGCAGAGTGTTGTGTTCTTGTCTCCTTGTGTGTGTTGGTGAGAGGAGATGAATTCTTGAGAGGTTTGTGTGAGGAGAGATCATTCATCTCTTTTCCTCAAAGTCAATGAGAAGGATTGTGATGAGTTGCTCTCATTTTCTTGCCCATATGTGATGGATTTCAATTTCTGAAATTTTTAGTTTTTGCTTGGTTTTCTTGAGTTGAATCCTTGATCCTCTAGCTGATTCTTGATCTCTCTGTGATGGGAAAGACTCAAGGCCATTTGGCCATTTCATTTTTGAGATCAAGCTGAGGATCCAATATCTTTTGTGATTTCTAGAACCTCATCATATGCTTCTCTGTTCTAGGGTTTTCAAGGAGAGGAAAATGGGATCTTTTGATTCCCTTTGGGAGATGGCCTAAGATTCTTGCTGGCATGTCCTGAGGTTGTTGCTAATCTATCTGCACAAGATTATGAGCAAAGAATGAGAGATCATTGAGTATTTTGGATTTTGGTTCATTCTCTGAAGAAGTTAGAAACTTTTGTCAAAATCTTAAATCCTTGCTCTCTATTTGAGTTCTTTTGGTTTTTGGGGCCCTGCTACTATTTAAATCAAGTCTCTGCTTTGTTGGTTTGAAAAGATCAGGGAATTTTATCATAATTCTTTGAAATGGACAAGATCTGAATTTTCAGTCAGGATGTGTTGCTGTCTGCTCCCGAGGGGCGGTCAGACCGGCCGGGGGTTGGCGGTTAGACCGGCCGGCGGTTGGCTGTCTGACCGGCCTTGAGCTACCGGTCTGACCGGCGGCTGGTAGGCGGTCTGACCGCCCAGACCATTGCGGTCAGACCGGCCAGGGGTTCTTTTGCTGCTGATTTAATTTGGCTTTTTGGTCTCTGCTGTGTGTCTTGATTTAATCTTTGTTGTCTTGCTCCTCTCTCTGATAGCTTAAGGTTGTAGTGATCCTTTGAGCTCCGTTTCATAGCTTTCATAGCTATTGGAAAGGAGATACATTCGGGGATACTTTGGAGGAGTTGTTTTTTTTATAAAAAAGTCAACATTCACCCCCCCTCTGTCGCCGATTGCGATCCAACAAACATTGAACATCAATTTATATTTCAACAAACATGTATCAAGCAAAGCACATATGTACAAACTCATAAATAAATTAAATTCGAAATAGACAACCACACCTCACGACCACGGCTGCTCGACCATAGCTTCTCTTCGACTGCTTCACCGACCACACAGATCTTTGAGCACCGACCGTCTTACTGTAGCTGCGATCATGGCTTCGACCACACATCGACCATGCCTTCAAACACGGCATCGACCAGGCCTTCGACCACAACCAGTGCATATGTCTGCTATAGCGACCGCTGACTGCTACAGTGATAGGCTGCAAACGTCTGCTACAACACACCGCTCCTTCGACTATGGCTTCAACTACTCCTTCCACCACGGCTTCGACTGCGCCTTGTCGACCACATCACCGACCAAGACTTGTCGAACACAGTACCTCGTTTGCATCTCCGATCACACAGGTCTTCCAGCACCGACTGTTGATGTAGGTACGACCATCGACCAATGTAGGTAGACCACTGCAGTTACGACTATCGACCATTGTAGATATGACTACCGACCATCGACCACTATAGCTACGACTACCAACAATTGACCACTATAGCTACGACTACTGACCATCGACCACTGTAGCTATGACTATCGACATCAACCACTATATAGTTTGACTAACGATTGTGACAATACTCCTCCGAGTACCGACTGAGTCACTGTGGGCTCGACCGCTCCTTCAACCATGGCATCAATGACGGCATCGACCACGACTTCGACCATAGCATCGATCACGGCTTGTTGACCATACCTTTGACTGGTCCAGAGTCTCCGACTGCTCTTCAACTCCAGGTCTTCAACTCCTACACATACTCGGACACATCGACCATGCGATACTCGAACACACCGAGTATTTGACTACGACCACGCAGTATTCGAACACACGGATACGACCACGCAGTACTCGAACACACCGAGTACATTTGGCTACGACCACTATGGCTACGATCATGCAGTACTCAAATACACCGAGTACTCGACTACGACAAAGTTTTGAGTTTCCGTTGCAACGCACAAGCAACCCTCAAATAATAGTATACATCATATGTGAAATATAATTGGAAATTAGTATCAAGCTTGAAGAAGAAAACAAGAATATGTAATCAAACCTTCTCAATGACAGCTTCAACCTTCTCTACGTCCTTATCCACTATCTCAGAAATGTACTTAACCTTCTCCTCTGCTTTCTGCAGAGACCCATCCTTAGGAAGTTGGTCGACCACCTTAGCAGTTAGCTTCTCTATTACCTCAGCTATATGCTCCACAACTTCTGCAGCAGTCTCCACATTTCCCACTATCTCATCTGAGATCATAGCAAGACTATAGCAATAAGATTCTCCAAACATATAGCACACCTTAATAGTTTTTAATTACTCAGTAGCAATTCATGAACACAATAATTTTTACTTGGTAGCAATTCATGAACTCCACAACAATTACTTCTTTAGTAATTCATGAACTCCACAACAATTACAATTGAGTTCTACTCAAGATTAGCCGCTTGTATTTTCGCAAGTGAACGATGAATTACTATTGGTGATTCTAAGATGGACAATAACCGGTATTGGGTATTGAGTTGCATATAGATACCTTCGACATGGCTGAATCTCTTTTAGAATGGCAACACCGTGTACACCACACCTCTAAGCACCCACCGTGCCGTGGGAGATCATTGAAACAAAGAGCCAAAGAGACTTAGTCACAATCTAGTGAAGAAAATACTCAAGTGAACCAAGAAATCACTTGCCTTGAGTCTTCTTGGGCGGCTAAGGTGGGATCAATCGGTTGCATGGTGAGAGTCGCCATGTCGGGAGCGCAAGGGTGGCAGACGGTGGACACGCGGTGCGCGCAAGTGAGGACAGTGACTAGCGAACGCACGGTGTAGGTAGCACGAGGGTGGCGGTCGGTGGACGCGCAGCGAGTGCAGGCAAGGGTGGCAGTCGCCAGCGGTTGTGCGGATCGGGGCCTACGGCCCGCGCTTCTCTGATTTGAAGATTTCCACTGCCCTTTGGGTTGGAGGAGGAGGCGAGTGGGAGGATGGTAGTGGAGGAGGAGGCGAGCGGCAAGAAGATGCGTAGCTTGGAGGTTGGGGAGGAGGCTGGCTGTGTTGTGTGTGGAAGGAGGCAGGGAAGAAGGGAGACGTGGGTTGCACAAGTGGAGGTTATGTGAAGAGAAGTCAGGTGTGGATGTAGAGCGGGAGGCATACTACGTGCCAGGCCCATTGAAGAGGGCGTGCCAGCTGAGCGACGGCACAGGGCCCCCAAATTGGTGGGGCCCCCAAACCAATACGTATACGTATTATGTACAGGCTACAGCCGGTCCCGGTCCTGACTCCTGCAGCTCTTGCCGATGTGCATGCCGCATGGCGTGCTTGCTAGGGTTTCTTCAATTCTGCGGCCGCTGATGTGGTGACGAACTGACGACGGTGGTGCCGCTAGCATTAGTGGTTCATACGACGCCTTCGTCGTCGCGGCCGGCGCGTTCCTGTCATTCGGCGACACGGGCGACGCAAGCGAGCGCAAGTCCTGGCGCAGACTTCCCAGGAGACCTCCGGTACGTACGTAACTAGCTAGAAAGTAGAAACTGTTTTCGCACAATCGCACGTAGGAAATTAACGTATATACTGTGGTTGGACTTTGGAGTAGAGGCTGGTTAATTATGAAGATATAATTGGAGATTTCATTTCAAGAAATACAAGACGTATGATGCTTTTTAGTAGAATATGGGGTCAGTACTATATTTTTTTGGTCTTAATATTTGATATATTTTCAAATCTTGTATGGAGTAATACATATTGAAGTTACATCTTACATGATTGTGCGATAGTATGCCTTAGTTATATTAGATTAATATTTTTTAAAAATTGAGGACCTCATTTTGCAATTCGCTCTGGGGCCCTAAATTTCTGGAGACGGCCCTGCTACGTGCGTGTACGAAGGTCAGGGAGAAGAGATGAACAGACAAATTCCTATAACATAGATAAATGTGTTTTCCCATAAAATCTGACACTCGCATGTGCTCAGCCGCCCAGGTACGTGCATTTTTGAATTTATAAATAGAAAACTCTGTCGTCCAGATGGATCGGTTGCCGCGTAGCATCGTGATACCATATCATTGCTCGCCGGAAAATAGTGTACTGCTCCTCCGGTTCAAAATCACTTTGTTTTCGACATTGATATGGTTTTAAAATATAATTTATTTAACTATTAATTACTATCATAACATATTTATAAAATGTAATAAAATTATAATATTATAAAAGTATTTTTCAAAATAAATCTACATATATAATTTTTATATATTAAATCTAAATATTTGAAAAGATGTAGATAGATAAAGTTTGATTATATGTATCCTAAAATGAAATGACATGTTTCTGCAAACGGGAGGAAGTACAATCCATGCATTTCTTGACGTAAAAAAGATACAATCATGGAAAAGTTTGAGCAAAAGTCTGTTTGTGCTGTTAACTGTGGAGCCCCAAAGTCAATGCTTGCAAGAGTGAAGAGCCGCTTTTTCCGGATAAATGACACCGAAAATGACGCTCCGAAGAAAGGAAAGGACTATTTTGCGGGCGCCCACGCCATCCGCATATAACGTACACCCCGGATCGGTTGCGGAGGTCGTGCGGACCATTGGATCGCATCCGCATGAGGGTTCCGCCTAGAAATTATAGGTTTTTAGGGAGGGTACAGTGTTTTGCTAAGCTCAGGTTTTTTGGGTAAGTCCGATGACTTGTGATTATGACTAATAGCTTTTGATTCTAATGGGAATGCTGGTGTGAATGAACGGAGTACCAATAAATCGTTTCGAAAAGATTCTTCCGATAAGTCGCTTCGAAAAGATTCTTCCGATAAGTCGCTTCGAAAAATAATGAAAAAGCCATTTTATTTATTTATTTAAAAGAAATTATAAATTATAAGTTGGAAAGAAAAGCTAAAGAGAGAAAAAGGTGGGAACTGTTGCCTTAACTTCACTCTTTCGGCGGTACTTCACCGTGGTGATAATTATGATCCCATTAATAAGGGAAAAGGTGGTTACAATTAAGATCCCCATGTGGGTTTAGTGATCCAATTGTAGGTGGTTACTTGGAGCATCGAAAGTGACACTTCAGTTCTCCATCCAAGCCTCTCTTCTCCTCCATTAGTACCGCCTTCGACTAATAATGTTGCAAATATCTATCTGCATCAACCCAGCTCTATCAATTAGGATTGTGTGGTCTATTGTTATGAAAGTAGGCAACATTTTAATTCCAAATTTTACTAGGAAGTAAATACAATAAATCAGAAATACAAAACTTACTACTAACAGCAGGCTACTAATCATACTTCAGAATATACGTAAGAAAATATAGTAACAAAGTCAAACGAACGCGCGAACGACTTACTTTTTCGCCTGATGAAGAACAGGAAACAGCGCAGGCTTGACATAGTGCAGAACGTAAATGACACAGTGAAGTGAGCAGTCGCGCAGATGTGCGCTGCCGAGAAACCTTATTGCCGCCCCGTGCAGGTACTCTCTGCGGTAATAGTTCGGAGATAGCCGCTCTCCCTCCTTCCAGGTGCACGCTGGGAAGAAAGGTTAACGAAGTTCAGACAGCACAATACAAAAGCACATGATCGCAGAGAAGAAGGAAATGGAGACAGTGAGGTTTTTCAGCAAAAATACTCTGGATGTCTCCAGTATATATATAGACAGACTGTGAATTTAAAATTTAAACATCCATTTACCCACTGGTAACTGACACATTCAACCAGCTATTTATCCACTGGTAACTGCCTCATCGAATGACAAATTAAGCAGTGTAAATTCACTTGTAACAGCCTCATTCAAATGTTTGAATCTCATTCAAACAGAGAGAGAGAGTGGTGTAGGATTCAACAAAAATAAAGGTGGATTTGGTCTGCCAAGTGGCATGCCACGTCATGGCATGTGTCACAAGTCACGCGATTTTCACGTGAAAATATGTGAATACGCACGCAGGTACGTGCGCACGTGTGTGACTAGCCAGAACCATCCTCATACCATCTCTATCCATATTCAAGGAGTGGTGAGGACTCCACCTTATAAATCGGTCTTCCTCACCTTGCCTTAGCAATATGGTACTAAACCATGCATGCTTTGGAATTAAGGAAATGGGCCATGCTCAAATGGGCCAATTTCTAACAGTAATGTCATACAACTTTTCTATTTTTCCTTTGTATTTACAGTCTCAGGTTATACACAACATAGGCTAACAAAAATGTTTGAGTCTTCTAGTCACAATCGCCACACTCAGTGGAGTGGTCGTAACACACACAAACACTTTTCAATCAGCTTAATGCACACAAGAGTTTTAGCACTGCGTAATGCCGTGCAGCTTTTCTATTTTTCCTTTGTATTTACAGTCTCAGGTTACACACACCATAGGCTAACAAAAGTGTCCTAGTCTTCTAGTCACGATCACCACGACTCGCTCTCTGCGCATTACCCGAAAGACTCACTCCACTAACTAACTAACACAGGTAGTGGACACAACCGGTACGTGTAGACGTACGGCTACCTGACCAAGTCTACGACTGCATACAGACCTAACCATCTTTGAGTCCTTCTAGTCCGGCTTCGAGTCCTTTGACCATGGCTATTCGACCACGGCTCTTCGACTGCTTCACCGACCACAGCTTGTTAACCACGGCATTTCGACCACATCTGCGACCACGGTTTCACTTCGACTGCATCACTGACCACGGCTTGTCGACCATAGTACTTCAACCATATCTTCAACTACTGCCACAACCGGTTTACTGTAGCTACGATCGGTTCCCTGTAGCTACAATCGGTTCACTATGGCTATGACTACTGTAGCACTCGGACCCACCAACTGCTATAATACTCGGACACACCGACTATATAGTACTCGAACACACTGAGTACTCGACACACAAGTACAGAGTACTCAACATGACTAAACAGCACCTGAACACACCGAGTACTCGACACCGACCACTATCAAGATAACAAGATTAGTTCCAACAATCAACCCCAAAATTTTGTTGTCATTATTTTTGAGTACCTCTTCACCGAACTTCAGAGTAGCGCCGGATGGTCATCGGCATCAGCCGTAATGAGATGCGTCTCCTCCTGCTTCGGCTTGCGGCACTTAATGGCAAAGTGCCCACGTATGCCATAGTTGTAGCACTTTACCTTCTTGTTGAACTTGTGCTCATTGGTGTCGGAGTCGCTGTTGTACATGTCATCATTATGACCGTCTCTATGACCATCTCCTGTGACGCAGCTACCGCCACATTCATGATTTGTTACGCCACCACCTGACCCTTCTCCTTTGTTCTTCTTATTGAGGGTCTCCCACTGCATGCGCGTGAGCAACATATGCTCACTCTGCTTTGCCTCGCTGCTGAAACTGATTTTGATGCGTTCATCATAGGCTTTGTACCACCCGATGATGTCTTCGACTACGAGGGACTTCAAGTCCACGCACTGCTCGATGGAGGTGATGAGATGCATGTAGCACGTCGGGGCAACACGATAAAATTTGCAAACAATGGCAATTTCATCTACCATGGTGTTGCCCAACGCACGATGCCGTTGATAACCGACGTCACCCGACTGGCAAAGTCTTCAATGGGCTCGCTTTCCTCTATCTTCAGCCCCTCGAACTCTCTCTTGAGGGTCTACAGCTTGGATTCGCGCACACACTTATGCCGTATGCATCATCTTGATTGCCTCCCATGCTGACTTTGTAGTGTCTTTCCCGACGAGGGAAGACATGACTTCTTTTGGCATGGGCTGGTAGATGGCGTACAACACCATCCAATTCTTCTGGTACTCCGCGGCACCAGGCTCCACTACTTCCCACACGTTCTGAGCTAGAACACTCGCATCTTCATTGCCCAAATCATGTAGTTTGTGCGGGAAGCTGCAGGTACGACAACATCACCATGCTGCCTCTCTTCACAGCGACTTGCGAGCAAGAGGTGGATGAATCACCTCGTAGCAGGGCTCGAACTGTGGACGGAGACACACTCCCTCCTTCTCTCGGCATCTTCCCCAACACACCAGAATTACCTCGACTTCTTCTCCGACACACGAAGAACACCTAGCTCTAATACCAATTATTGGCCCAGATCACAAATCAAAATGCACACATCAGTGATCGTAACACACATGAACCTTTTCAATCAACTCAAGGCACACAAGAGTTTTGGCGCTACATAATGTCGTACAACTTTTCTATTTTTCCTTTGTATTTATAGCCTCAGGTTACACACAAAATAGGTTAACAAAATGCATGAGTCTTCCAGCCACGATCCCCATGACTCGGTCTCTGCACACTACCTGAAAGATTCGCTCTACTAACTAACTAACACAGGTAGTAAACACAACCAGTACATGTAGACATACTGCTACCTGACCAAGTCTACAACCACACACAGACCTGACCATTTTCGAGTCATTCTTCGAGTCCTATGAGAGACCATGTGGAGGTCATCTCATGTGTGTGATGAGTAATTGACATCGGTTTAGGAGAGTCGAGTTTGATTTGGTTGGTTCAGACCTTGACGTTGCGTGGTGCAATCGGGCTCGGTCGGACTTGGTCAAACATGGTCAAAGTGCTTATGATGCATATTCTCTTATTTCGACAGGTTTGGGCTCTATCATGGGTAAGTATGATTTGTTGATGCCATTATACTTTCATGTATCGAGCGGTGCTATTTGATGTGTTTCTTGTCTGTGTTGGCTGCAGGACGTCGAGGCGGAGTCGTGGCGAGACACAAGGTGACCGAACTAGACACGGGTGGTGTCGAGGTCAGAACGGTCGAGATGTGTCGAAGACGGCGGAGACTCGAGGTGGTTGCGAGGCTTGGACGACAAGGAACGCGGAAGCTTCTCGAAAGTGCACGAGGGGCGTTTCGGTAAAAGCGCAAGACTGCACAGGTGGAAGCGGTTCCGTTCGGAGTTAGCAGGCGTAACGGGTTGGAGACCCGTTAGCCAAAGGCTATATAAGGAGGAGGTGCCTCCTTGTGGCTGCATGCACTCCAAGGGTTTCTAGGGTTTGCTTTAGTCAAAATGAGCTTTAGAGGGTTGTTTTGGCTTTAGGGCTTTAGTTGTTGAGAGTGGGTGGAGGAGGCAGAGTATGTTCTGTTGTCTTCCTTCATTGTGTTCATGAGTGCTCCTCTCCAAGAAACATGTAGTGCTTGTGTTCTTGATCTTGAGTGAGAGAGAGGATGGATTGAGAGCCTTGTAATCATTCCTCTTGTTCTAATGTCCATGCGTATGGGGACTCCTTTGTGATCCTCTTGTTTCAAGGAATGAAATCTCTGAAGTTTATTTCTCTGTTCGTGCCCTGTTTTCTCTTCGATACTTTCTAGGCTTGTTTTTGAGATTTTGTGTTTTGGCTTGATTCTTGCTGGGGAGTGGCAAAATGGGTTGCTCTATGATGGGATGATGCCTCAAGGTCATTTGATCGACTTTTCCCAAGAGCAAATCAAGTTTAATCTCAGTTCTTGCATTTTGGCCTCCTCTGTTCATCCTTTCCTTTTCTAGGGTTTTGATGAATTTCTTGATTCGCATGAGGAAATGGCTCGAGATTCCTGCTGGCATGTCCTTAGATTGTTGCTAACTTGATTGCAAAATCTCATGTACAAAGGACTTGTGAATCTTAAGTAATTTGGGTTTTTGTGCACCTCTCTGAAGTTTTCCAAGAATTTCTAGGGTTTTGGTACAATTCGTGTTTTCCTTCTTGAGATGGCATGAAACTTGTTGTCGGAATCCGGAGCAACAACTCCTGGATCCTCTGTGTAAATCGCACTAGTCCAGGATCAGCTAGTGCACACAGTGAACAACAAAGATAAATATCAACCATAATGATATTTATTTAATTTAAAGAGTACGGCCTTATGGCCAGCGTTTACATCATCGCACATTGGCAAATATAACAAAAGAAACTGCGGAAGCGAAGCTGAAAAAACGAAGCCCAAGCCTGCGCACAGGCAAACAACTGCAAGACGTGGCCTACTCGTTCTGGTCGTCACCGTAGTCGAAGTCGTCTTCCTCTGTGTGGAGATAGCAACGTGAGTACAAACTTGTACTCCGTAAGTCACACGGAGAAATGCAATATAATGATAAAGGCTTCAATGGAAGGCTCATAGGGTTAGTTTGCATAAAACAACATTTAATGAAATATAATAAATAGATTGAAAATGCTGAATTTAATACAATACGTAAAGACAGTACTTGTAATTGAAAATATTACCGTCAGTGCAGGCTCCGACCAAACACCAACCTATCCACGGGCATCCCACCCGGACCATCTTTTCCAAAAGATCACGTATGGATTTCATCCATCCACACGCTTTCACTGCGCAACTCTGATGAATTCCATCCATTCACCAGATTTCAATCTCTCACGAATTCCATCCATCCGCAAGGTTTTCGAAAATATTTTTGAAAAACAAAGTCTAATCCATGAAAAACTTTTACTCAACATGCCCATGACCGTGGGCACGGCTATCCGGGATAGATTATACACTCTGCAGAGGTTGTACAGCTTTACCCACAAGACACGATCATCCCATATTACCACCGGTTTACACAATTCCTTTGGTGTGCGGCGAGGAGTCGTGACAAGGCCTTTACAATCCAAAGCCTTCAACCTGGCCAAGCCAACTCTAAGGTTTCACCCCAGTAAGGAATCCACCAGACCGGGACCCCCTCTTGAGCCGAGTGAGACTTCTCATGGCCTACGCCACACTCACTTTCATCCTACAACATGACCCAGGTTGGGACTCGCAAATTATTTAGCCAGGGCTGTCCCATACCAGCCTTGTGGTAGTACGATAGGGCTTTGCAACAGTAGCTCACAGACCGGTTCTTAATCTGACTTAGGCCCAACCACATACCCCCGTGCACGACAATCAACCACTGCGGCTCCAACCAACAGGGCATGCCTGCACCCACCACTCTAACCAATTGCCTAAGTCTAAAACAAGTTTGATATTTTGTTTTCAAAATATTTCATAACACTCCTTGACTCACCAAAGTCAAGAGTACATATCAAAAGTGTATCATTTTATGTAAACAGGGTTATCATTTTATGTGAAAGATATCCCAAAACCAAGGTTATTTCTAAGCAAGTCTAAGCATTTTGATATAAAACTCTCTAGCCAATACTAGTGTACTAACTAGAGTTTGATCTAGGGTGACAAGGTATAAGGATTTGCAATATCAAAGGAGGCAATAACAAACAGGTATTAACTAAATTTAAAGCAGCATTGAAATACGTTGAATAAAAATATGCATGCAATATAATTTAAAACAACATAATTTTATTTTGCAAATTGGGATCAACATGATCAAGGAGTGTGACGTGCCTTGCTCTTCAACTTGGTCTGAATCTTCGTCGAAGAATTTTCTCGAATCGTCGAAGTCTACACGTGAAAATAACCCACCAAATTCAAATAAATTCAAAATAAATTCAAATTGACTTCAAATATTTGCATTGAGGCCAGAAATGGATAGAGGGGAATTTTTGATGAATTTAGAAATTTGAATGGGCTAAATCGGAGTTAGGATGAAGAAGAACGGGCTTCGGGAAGTTTAAAAAGAAAGAAAATGGAAAAACAGGATTTTTGGAATTATTTTCCTAAAGGAAAATCTGAATTATTGCGTCAGCGAGGAATTTCTTTTCCAGCCGAATTGTTTTTCAACTGGAAAATCAATTTACTGCGTCAGCATGACATCAGCACCTTCGGGCAAAGGCTGACAGGTGGGCCCCAGGTCTATGGACCGGGTCCACGGGCTCATGGAGAGGCTGAGGTGGCGGGGTGGTGCTGACCGAGCGAGGAGCGCCGAGGTGGCGTCCACTGGACTGCCACCTGGGCTGCCACGTGGGCCGGGCGGCTGGGGTGGCACCCGGGGGTGGCGACGATGGCGGCGCTCCGGCGGGTGGCGGCCGGCGGCGAGGGCGGAAATGGAGAGAGGAGACCGAGGGGAAGCCGGGGGTAGGGGCGGCAGTTACCGAGGGTGGCCGGAAGGTGGTCGGCGACGAGGGAAGGCGGCTCGGGGGCTCTGGCGGCGAGGAGGTTCCGGCGGTGAGGAGGGGCTGCCGAGGGGTGGAGGAGGTCGGGGGTGATGTGGCGGAGCTGGAGGTGGTGTCGGCCGGGAGCGGGAGCGAGCGGAGCAGCGGTGATTTCTCGCCGGTATTGGCGACGGCGGCGGAGCCGAAGGCGCATGGCGCGAGGGCAAGGGGGAGCTCGGGGAGGAGAGCGGAGGTGGGGGCGAGGTAGTGCGGAAGGAGGCGGAGCCACAGGCGGTATTTATAGGGGGCGGAGAGCAACGAGGCGGCACGGAATTTTCGCCGGAGATGGCGCGGGGCGGCGGGGATGGCGGGGAATTAGGGGGAAAACGGCGCGGGGACGACGGGATTTAGGTGCGGAGATTCGGCGGGCGGGGTGGCGGCGCGATTGGCGGCGGTGAAGGCGCGGCCGGGGAGGAAAGGGCGCGCGGGGAAGACGACCCCGACAGGCGGGCCCGGGCGGTCAGCGGGAGAGGGGGGAGGGGCGGCTGACGGGCGGGGCCCGCGGGAACAGAGAGAGGCGGAGGGAGAGGGGAGCGGGTGGCAGTGATTGAGCCACGGGGTTGGGGCCGGATCGGGCGGCCGAGGGGTGCGAGGGGCGGACGGCCGGATGGGCCGGATGGCTGGGAGGCGGGCGAGATTGGGCCGGACACCTAGCAGCCCGAGGAGAGAGGGAGGCGGGGTAGTGAGCGGTGGGGATGGGCCGGTGAGGGACGACGTGGGCGGCATCTGGCCGTCCACGTGGCGGCCGGAGGGGAGGGGAGAGAGATTTAATTTTTATTTTGGAATCCCAGATTTCCAGAAATTACCAGAAAATTAAATAAAGCTCAGAAAAATATGGAATAAATTCCAACAATTCCAGAAAAATTCACAGAAGTTCCTGGATAAGTTTTGGACTTAGATAAAATACTTCCAACTAATGTTGGTATTTAATTTTCATACTTGAAATACTTTTTAATTTCAAAAATACATTTTTGAACTCCAGAAAATCCAGGAAACCAAATAAAAGCCAAATAACTCCAAATAATTAATTTCACATAAGATTTTTATGGAAAATCAAAATATCATATTATTTAAGAATAATTTTAGGATTTTCTGAAAATGCTTTTCAAATCCAGCTTTTTCAAAAACAAAAATTCAGGGCAAATCCAAATTTAAACTTTAGGCAACAAAAATACTTATTTTAGATTAAATTTTATTTTAATTAAATTTTATTTATTTACTTATTTATTTTTATTTTAATAAAAATCTGGGCTGTTACAAGCTCTTAGGCTATTAAGTAGGTATCCTCCAAGTTTCATGGCCAAAGGATCAAAGGTTCGGCAGTATTTTGGATTTTGGCTTAGTTTTGCAAAAAGTTTCAGTTTTTACCATAGTCTGAAATTCTTGCTCATAAGTTGTCCTCTCCCAGTTTTCTAGGCCCTATAGAGTATTTGAGACATAGTCACACTTATCTGGGCAGAGAAATCTAGAAGAAATTCTCTATTATTGCTGATGTTCGAAGTTCCAATTTCTATTGTCTGAAAATCAGGTTTCCTGCTGTCTGAACCTGACGGCCGGTCAGACCGGCTTTGATGGGGCGGTCAGATCGCCATACGGCCGGCAGTCTGACCGGCGGCAAGTAACCGGTCAGACCGGCCTGGGTGTTGCGGTCTGACTGCCAAGTGACCTGAGGTCAGACCGGCCTATCCCTCTTGCGTGATATCTTCATTGTTTTTCTTGGGTGTCTCTTGGGTTTTTCTCCTATGCTTTTTCTTTAGATTCCAGAGAGCTTGAATTCTTCTTCTTAGCTTACCATATCTATAGGAGGAGCTTTTTCGAGTAAATACTTGAGGGGGTCAATTTTAAAAGTCGACATTCACCCCCCTCTGTCACCATTTCGGTCCAACAATTGGTATCAGAGCCGGTTAGCTCTTCTCAATAGATCTTAACCGGTCTCTAGAGCCATGACGACGGACAAGTACTCGACCAAGCCCCCGGTTTTCGATGGGATTGATTATCCCTTCTGGAAGAGCCGAATGGAGACGTACATCCAGGCTCAGGGGTACGCCATCTGGCGTAAGGTTAAGGTCCGGTTTGTTGTTCCTGCCGATGAGAACATCAATGCTGGAAATATGCATGATGTTGAGGCAAACACTAAGGCAATGAACTTCATAATCCAGGGCCTGAGTCGTAGCGAGTTTGACCGCATATCTCATCTTTCGTCCGTCTTTGATATTTGGGAGACCGTCGATGCTTACCATGAGGGCACCACCCAAATAAAGACGGTGCGACAGGACCAGTTCAAGCGAGATTACAACAAGTTTGAAATGCCCGCTGGCGAGTCCCTCGATGAGTGTTTTGCGCGTTTTCACAAGATTTTGAGCAACCTCCGAGCGGTCGGTCTCACATACCCCGACTCGGATAACGCTCGACAGATGCTCGCTGCACTCGACCTTCATGTTTGGGAGATGAAGGTGACTACCATCAAGGACACCACGGACCTCTCGACTTTGACTCTTGATGCGCTGTACTTGTGCCTCAAGACTCACGAGATTGACATTGTCTCTCGCAAGTCGAAGTCACAGTCGATGGCACTTGTCACCGATCCCAGTTCGGCTTCTGGTCTTTCTTCTGATTCGTTGTGTGGATTCTCCCTTGCTGCTCTCTGTGACATAACTGATGATCAGTTAGAGCAGCTTGCGGATGAGCAGTTAGCCCTCCTAGCTCAGAGATTTTCCCATGCTTACAAGAGGACGAGGGACGGAAAGAGAGGAGGACCCGTGATTTGCTTCGAGTGTGGTGGCCCCAACCATATTCGAGCAAACTGCCCCAAGCTGGAGAAGGGCAAGAACGACTACGGCGGTTCGGGCAAGAACGGCTACACCGACAAGAACCGCAACAAGAAGCCTCCAGTCCATGCCCAAGGAAAGAAGAAGTTCCGCGACCTTGGCAAAGCCAAGAAGCTGTTCCACCGTGTCCTCACCGTGTTCGACGACCTCGACCTCAGTGAGGTGGAGGGATAGAGCGACGACGACGGAACGGGTGACCAAGACCCCAAGAGCGGCGACGACTTCTCCGGCATGTGCTTCATGGCCCTTGAGGACGAACTGAGCGACAGCGAGCTGTACTCCGACTCCGATGAGGTATCCCCCACCTACGACCAACTCAATCATGCTTTTCTTAAGCTAGGTGGATTTCATGCTAGAGCTAGGGCTAGGTGTACCGAGTTAGACAAGGAAGTAGATAGACTATCACGGGAGCTTACTTCACTTACATCTGCTCCCTCCCGTGATGATTGTGATACATGTTGTGCTCTGTTGGGTGACATGGAGAAATTAAGGACCTTGCATGATAGTCTGTCCTCTGAACTTGATATTGTTAAGGTGGAGAACATTAGTCTATTGGTTGAACTAGAGATGAGTAGGGTTGCTTCTATTTCATCTACTACTGTTGAGACTATTGCATGCACCTCATGTGAGGATAAGGATAACGCAGTTAGAGGTCTTTATACCACTACAAGCTTTTCTTCTTGAGCCTATTGCTTCGTGTGTTAATTATCCCAAATTGACTGCTGAGCTTGAATCTGTTTTCAAACAGTTTCAAGAGATGATTGACAATAATAACAAATTGGCTCAACATGCTTCTAAGGACCCTATTAGCTCACCATGCATTAATTGTAACAAACTAAAATCTGATTTGATTGCTTTGGATGAAAAATGTGTGAAGCTAACTAAGAACCTTCTAGAGAAGCCATCTTCTGCTTGTAATGTCTGTGCTGAGGTGGGGAAGGAGCCCAAGGGTAAGATGGAGACGCCTAGCGACGTGAACCAACTGGCTAGTAGTAGGACTGTCCCTTCAGAGTCAGCTGTGCGTGCACAAGCCATTCTTTCCTCTACTGTTGGTTCTTCTTCTGCTCCCTTACCTTCTGTTGTCCCTCCTTCCCCTGCTCTTCTTGCACCTCTCTTTTTCGGGAGTGTCAGTATCTTATGAACACTCTCGAGAGATTTGTAGGCGGCAAGAAGAAGCTTAATCTTATTGTAGACCAATCCAAGATTTACAGATTTAATCAAGGTCTAGGATACGATTTCTATGAGGACATGAGGAAGCATCCACCTGCCGTGCTCAGACCCATAGCACCAGGTGTGATCGAGATTAAGCCCAGGACCGAGAAAGTCCAATTTAAGTCAGCGGGCTTTGTCCAAGGGATTTCTGACAGCAAGGTGATTCCACCTGCTGCTTCGGCCTCTCAAAAGACGAAGCCTGATCGTGTTACTTCTACCTCTCAGAAGGTGAAGTATCACTGTACCTTCTGTCAGAAGGATGTGCATTTGATCGATCGATGCTTCAGGCGCGCCAAGATCGCGCGGAGAGACCGTGTTGAGTCTTTTAGGCGTATTCAGGGTCAGCCCCAGACCTTGAGTGCACCTAAGACCAACACGAGGTCTAGGTTTACTCCTGTTGATGGGTTTGGGCAGCATCGAGGACTTGGTTTTTCTGAGTTTTCTGGTTTCGTCCTCATGCTCCCTTTGGTCGTGATTTTCGCCGTTCTGAGGGTAGATCTCGTTTTCCTCATCGCGATGGCTACCCGCGGCGTGATCAGCATGTTGCTGGTGCTCCGACTCGCTCTCCCGTAGCAGTCAGACCCAGCAACAGCTTCAGGTCTACACGTAGACCTTCTGCTTCTTTGAGCAACAGAGAGCGTAGGGTAGATAGAGGTCAGTCGTGTTTGACTACTTCATCTGCTCGACGTGTTACTCAGTATTGGGTGCTAAAATCACTCTTGATTTACCCCAGTACTGAGACTTTACTCTCTTGTTGACTCAGGTTCGCCGGACAGGGAAGGGAAATGTTTGGCTAGTAGACTCCGAGTGTTCACGACACATGACCGGAGACTCCCGTTGGTTTTCTTCCCTTGCCCGTGCTCCAGGTGATGAGACGATCATCTTCAGAGATGCTTCGTTTGGGCGCGTTATCACCAAAGGTACAGTGCGCGTTAATGATTTTTTTTCATTTTGAAAGATGTTGCCTTGGTTAGTAAGCTGCAGTATAATTTGCTTTCAGTCTCTCTGCTTACCGATGACGGTTTCGAGGTGAGCTTTAAAAAAACGCTTGCAAAATTCTTGATTCTTCGGGTAGTCTGGTTTGCGGGATTTCTCGTTTTGGGATGATCTTTCGTGCTGATTTTTCTGAGTCTTCTGGTGATTCTCTCCGGTGTTTAGTTGCTTCGGAGTCCCGTGACCTTTCGTTCTGGCATAGGAGACTTGGTCATATTGGATTTGACCATTTGACCTGAGTTAGCGACCACGACCTCATTCGTGGTTTACCGAAACTCAAGATGGTCAAAGATCTAGTTTGTGCTCCTTGCCGGCACGGCAAGATGGTTGCTGCATCACATCCTCCAGTCACAGTTACTATGACCAA
This sequence comes from Dendrocalamus latiflorus, assembly GCA_017311315.1. NCBI lineage: Eukaryota > Viridiplantae > Streptophyta > Magnoliopsida > Poales > Poaceae > Dendrocalamus > Dendrocalamus latiflorus. Next base: position 26,318,391 of record CM029652.1, read on the forward strand.
TGCACCAGGACAGCTGCTCCATATGGATACAATTGGACTAGCTCGAGCGTAGTCAGCAGGAGGGAAATGGTATGTCCTTGTCGTGGTCGATGACTTCTCGAGGTACTCTTGGGTGTTTTTCTTAGCCTCGAAGGATGAGACGTTTACATATTTCCGAGGTCTTTTTAGTAGGCTTTCTGTTGAGCTTCCGGGTGCCTTATGAGCGATCTGCAGTGACAATGGCACGGAGTTCAAGAATTCCTACTTTGAGAGGTTTTGCGATGAGACGAGTGTAGAGCACGAGTTCTCTTCTCCGCACGTCCCACAGCAGAATGACGTCGTGGAGAGGAAGAACCGTACCTTGTTCGAGATTGCCAGGACGATGCTTGATGAGTACTCTACACCGCGGAAGTTTTGGGCTGAGGCTATAGCCACCGCGTGCCATGTTTTGAACAGAGTTTTTCTTAGGGCACACTTGCACTGCACTTCTTATGAGTTGAGATATGGGCGAAAGCCCAATGTATCTCATTTTCATGTGTTTGGTTGCAAGTGCTTTATTCTGAAGTCCGGGAACCTAGACAAGTTTGAGTCATGTTTTTATGATGGGATCTTCCTAGGTTACTCGACTTCTTCGTGGGCTTATCGGGTTTGGAACTGCGAGTCTAGTAAGATGGTAGAGACCTGTGAGGTGACCTTCGACGAGGCCAGTCCGGGGACTAGGCCCGATATCTCAGGTTCTTTAGAGCAGTCCGAGTCCATCTTCGTGGATGATGAGGACGATGGAGATGAGAGTTGTCTACCCGATCCAGTCCCTCATCCACCCCTTGAGGTACCTTCTTCCACTGCACCTCGAGGCGATCAGCCCATGCCTTCTGCTTTTTCTGGATCTAGTGGCTCTGTTCCTACCTCGTCAGTTCATGAGGTAGAGGTCACTTCTTCATCTCATCCTGGACCTCCTCGACATATCCAAAAAGACCATCCTTCTGAGCAGATTATTGGAGACCTTTTTGAGCGAGTCACTCGTTCAAAATATGGCATGTCTCATTTCTGTCTCCATTCTGCCTTTGTTGCCTCCTTCGAGCCTAAAGACGTTTGTCATGCTCTTTCTGACGAGTCTTGGGTCAATGCCATGCATGAGGAGTGGAGAATTTCGAGAGAAACAAGGTCTGGTCGCTTGTTGAGCCCCCTCGTGGTCACAATGTCATTGGGACCAAGTGGGTGTTCAAGAACAAGTAGAGTGAGGATGGGGTAGTCATTCGAAACAAGGCTAGACTGGTAGCTCTGGGGTTTTCCCAGGTTGAGAGTCTAGACTTCGAGGAGACCTTTGCCCCTGTAGCTCGACTTGAGGCCATTAGAATCCTGCTTGCCTTTGCAGCTTCTAAGGCTTTCAAGCTTTACCGGATGGACATCAAGAGTGCATTTCTCAATGGCTTTATTGAGGAAGAAGTCTACGTCAGACAGCCTCCAAGTTTCGAGAACCCCAAATACTCAAACCATGTCTTCAAGCTTTTCAAAGCGCTGTATGGACTTAAGCAGGCCCCTAGAACTTGGTATGGGAGGCTTAAGTCCTACTTGTTGAGTCATGGGTTTGAGATGGGTAAAATAGACAAGACCTTGTTCATCCGTCGGCATGGCACTGATCTTCTGCTCGTCCAGATCTATGTGGATGACATCATCTTTAGTGGCTCCTCTCATGCTCTCGTTTCCCAGTTTTTCGATGTCATGAGCTCGGAGTTTGAGATGAGCATGATGGGCAAGTTGAGCTACTTCCTTAGCTTCCAAATTAAGCAGACTCGGGAGGGTACCTTCTTGCATCAGGGCAAGTACACTCGAGACCTCCTGAGGCGCTTTGATATGAGTGATGGTAAGCCAGTGTCCACTCCTATGGCTACATCAGTTTCACTCGACCCAGATGAGGACGGCGAGCCAGTTGATCAGAAGGAGTATCGTAGTATGATCGGCTCCCTCTTATACCTCACCACCTCGAGACCGGACATACACTTTGCTGTGTGTCTTTGTGCTCGGTTTCAGGCTTTTCCTCGCGTATCTCACCGCCAGGCGGTGAAGTGCATCCTTCGGTATCTTCGAGCTACCATTGACTATGGTATCTGGTACTCTTCCTCGTCCTGTCTTTTCTTGAGAGCCTACTCAGATGCAGACTTTGCTGGCTGTAGGATAGATAGGAAGAGCACTTCTAGCACTTGCCAATTCATTGGCACTTCTCTCGTTTCCTGGTCTTCTAGGAAGCAGTCCGGTGTTGCACAGTCCACCGCAGAGGCCGAGTACGTTGCTGCAGCCAGTTGCTGTAGCCAGGTGCTTTGGATGGTCTCGACCCTGCGGGACTTTGGGTTAGTTATCGATAGTGTTCAACTCTTTTGTGATAACACTTCTGCGATTAACATTGCTAAGAACCCAGTGCAGCATTCTCGGACCAAGCACATTGATATCTGATATCACTTCCTTCGAGACCATGTGGAGAAGGGTGACATAGTGCTCCAGTTTGTGGAGAGTGACCACCAGTTGGCTGACATCTTTACCAAGCCATTGGATAGCTCTAGGTTTTCAACCCTGCGGGGAGAGCTTGGAGTGGTTTGTCCTCATGGACTGTTGTGAGGGGAGCTTTGTGCTTTACTGTTTTATTTTATTGATTATGCTCTTGCTCCTATCTGTTGCATTGCATTCGGGGTGCATTGGGGTTAGTCCTTCTAGCATAGGTTAGAGTGGTCTTCCTGTCTAGCGTTCATACTTCTTACTCTTATCTTGTGATTCTAGGATGCTGCTCATTAGCTGTTTCTCTTCTCACTAGGTCGAGCTCACTCACTGCTTATAGGTTCTAGCGAGAGTCGGGCCACCCTCGGGTAGACAGGGTACATGTTTGCTCCTTAGTCTGTTAGATGACCAGTTGATAGTCCTAGAGTCATATGGGGTAGATGAGAGTCAGTCTGAGCCATAGTATTCTCTAGATCTTGTCTATGCTTTAAGGACTGCCCTTTCTGTTTTTATTGCCAGCTTCTCGTATTTATTGCTTTGGTTCAGGGGGAGTTCATTTGGGAGCTTCTGGAGCTTAATATTGACTTAACTCAACTTGAACTAAAAGTGGCATCTCATGTTGAGGGGGAGCTGGATTTTCTTGCATTTCAGCATTTCGCATTGTAATATAATTACATGGAGCCTTGATTATTATCCATTTATGACATGTTTACAATGCATTACATCTTGCCATGACTTGTGCTTATTTGCTAGATTGATCATGACTTCATATGTGTAGACTAGCTTTTGCCATGATAAGAAAATTAAAATTGCTCAACTTGAATTAAAACTTGTCATGTTAGTTCACGAGACTAGTCTTTATTTAGTTAACCTTTTATGATTCATGCCATGTCAAATAGGCTGAGTTGAGTCTTGAATCTTTGTTGAGTTTTAGATTGAGCTATTCTAGTTTCTTGATGACACATGAGTTAGTACTACCATTTATGAATGCAAAAAGATCTCTTTTGTGCGAAAAAACTGATCTCACCAATTCTTTCTCATGAGACGGCTTGCCATTGCACTCGGCATAAACTCAGGGGGAGTTTTGGATGACCAAGATCGTCTTCTTAAGCTTCTTGTTTGGAGTGGTCGCATAAGGCTTGAGATCTAGCACATGATAAAAACAAAAATCTGGTTGGCAACAATCATGAGATTTCTTAAGAAAAACTTATTAAATGTGCTCAATTTGCTAAAATTACAAAGAATACAAGTACTTGAACAAATGTCTCATTCTAGAACTTGTAGCACTCTATATTGACTCAACACTAGCGTTTTGGTTCCGCTTAGCTTATTGACATGGCCTGCATCATTCTTGGATATCTCTAGCTAGACTTTGCTTATTGATGTCTTGGCATGCTCACAAAATGCACTACATTTCAGATCGTCATCTATTTGTTCTAGCTGGTTTATACATATCTTGTCATGATCTAGATAGCATTTTATTGGGTTATAGCTTGGTGTAATACTTAATGGTCATTTTTAGATAATCTTCATGGCTCTAAATGTTTAAAATAAACAAACTTCAGCCATTTCATCTAAAACCATGTTATACTCTCTCTTTTGCATCCTTGATGTGTTTATTGCCAAAAGGGGGAGAATAGAGGAGAAAAAGCCATTTGGGAACATTTTAGAGCTTTGGAAAACAGTTTGCTCTTTCAGTTGTTGCTCTAGTGTTTCCTTCTGTTGACATGGTCATTAGCTTCATTTCCTTCCTTTGGACCATGTTTGACTTCTTTCTTGCATTTCAAACTCAACTTTGCGCTTTTTCTAGGTTTGTCAATATACTCATCAAGGGGGAGATTGAGAGACCATGTGGAGGTCATCTCATGTGTGTGATGAGTAATTGACATCGGTTTAGGAGAGTCGAGTTTGATTTGGTTGGTTCGGACCTTGACGTTGCGTGGTGCAATCGGGCTCGGTCGGACTTGGTAAAACCTGGTCAAAGTGCTCAGGATGCATATTCTCTTGTTTCGACAGGTTTGGGCTCTATCATGGGTATGTATGATTTGTTGATGCCATTATGCTTTCATGTATCGAGCGGTGCTATTTGATGTGTTTCTTGTCTGTGTTGGCTGCAGGACGTCGAGGCGGAGTCGTGGCGAGACACAAGGTAACTGGACTAGACACGGGCAGTGTCAAGGTCAGAACGGTCGAGATGTGTCGAAGACGGCGGAGACTTGAGGGGGTTGCGAGGCTTGGACGACAAGGAACGCGGAAGCTTCCTGGAAGGTGCACGAGGGGCGTTTCGGTAAAAGCGCAAGGCTGCACAGGTGGAAGCGGTTCCGTTCGGAGTTAGCAGGCGTAACGGGTTGGAGACCCGTTAGCCAAAGGCTATATAAGGAGGAGGTGCCTCCTTGTGGCTGCATGCACTCTAAGGGTTTCTAGGATTTGCTTTAGTCAAAATGAGCTTTAGAGGGTTGTTTTGGCTTTAAAGCTTTAGTTGTTGAGAGTGGGTGGAGGAGGCAGAGTATGTTCTGTTGTCTTCCTTCGTTGTGTTCGTGAGTGCTCCTCTCCAAGAAACATGTAGTGCTTGTGTTCTTGATCTTGAGTGAGGGAGAGGATGGATTGAAAGCCTTGTAATCATTCCTCTTGTTCTAATGTCCATACATATGGGGACTCCTTTGTGATCCTCTTGTTTCAAGGAATGAAATCTCTGAAGTTTATTTCTCTGTTCATGCCCTGTTTTCTCTTCGATACTTTCTAGGCTTGTTTTTGAGATTTTGTGTTTTGGCTTGATTCTTACTGGGGAGTGGCAAAATGGGCTGCTCTATGATGGGATGATGCCTCAAGGTCATTTGATCGACTTTTCCCAAGAGCAAATCAAGTTTAATCTCAGTTCTTGCATTTTGGCCTCCTCTGTTCATCCTTTCCTTTTCTAGGGTTTTGATGAATTTCTTGATTGCCTTGAGGAAATGGCCTGAGATTCCTGCTGGCATGTCCTTAGATTGTTGCTAACTTGATTGCAAAATCTCATGTACAAAGGACTTGTGAATCTTGAGTAATTTGGGTTTTTGTGCACCTCTCTGAAGTTTTCCAAGAATTTCTATGGTTTTGGTACAATTCGTGTTTTCCTTCTTGAGATGGCATGAAACTTGGGCTGTTGAGCTCTTAGGCTATTAAGTAGCTATCCTCAAAGTTTCATGGCCAAAGGATCAAAGGTTGGGGAGTATTTTGGATTTTGGCTCAGTTTTGCAAAAAGTTTTAGTTTTTACCATAGTCTGAAATTTGTGCTCATAGGTTGTCCTCTCCCAGTTTTCTAGGCCCAATAGAGTATTTGAGAGATAGTCACACTTATCTGGGCAGAGAAATCTAGAAGAAATTCTCTATTATTGCTGTTGTTCGAAGTTCCAATTTCTATTGTCTGAAAATCAGGTTTCCTGCTGTCTGAACCCGACGGCCGGTCAGACCGGCTTTGATGGGGCGGTCAGACCGCCATACGGCCGACGGTCTGACCGGCGGCAAGTAACCGGTCAGACCGGCCTGGGTGTTGCGGTCTAACCGCCCAGTGACCTGAGATCAGACCGGCCCATCCCTCTTGCATGATATCTTCATTGTTTTTCTTGGGTGTCTCTTGGGTTTCTCTCCTATGCTTTTTCTTTAGATTCTAGAGAGCTTGAATTCTTCTTCTTAGCTTTCCATAGCTATAGGAGGAGCTTTTTCGAGTAAATACTTGAGAGGGTCAATTTTAAAAGTCGACATTCACCCCCCTCTGTCGCCATTTCGGTCCAACATCCTACTTCGAGTCCTTCGACCATGGCTGTTCGACCGCATCCTGTCGACCTTGACATTTTGACCGCTTCACCGACCACGGCACTTCGACCATATCTCCGACCATGGCTTCACTTTGACCACATCACTATCCATGGCTTATCGACCATAATACTGCGACCACATCTCTGACTACTGCCACGACCAGTTTGCTATAGCTACGACCGGTTCACTGTGGCTATGACTATTGTAGCACTCGTACTCATCGACTACTATAGTACTCAAACACACTGACTACATAGTACTCGAACACATTGAGTACTTGACACACGACTATAGATTACTTGAACACACCGAGTACTCAACACAACTACGCAGTACTTGAACAGTTGAACACATCGAGTACTTGACACAACTACACAGTACTAGAAACAAATTGAGTACTTGACATGACTTCACAGTACTTGAACAAACCGAGTACTCGATTCCGACCACTATCAACACAACAAGATTAGTTCCAATAGTCTTCGTCCCCGCGACGACCGTGTCGTCCTCGGTAGACTGCACCCAAATCGGCTTCGATCTCCACGTCATCCTTGTCCTCCTTCGCTGGAGCTCGAGGTTTTCGACAGTGGGCGAGCGAGGTTTCTAGTGGGTAGCAGTGTGCGGTTTCAATGGGAGGTGGGGATGGTGCAAGATTTCCAGTGGGCTACACCGAGCAGTTGCAAGTGCCAGGCGAGAGAGGTTTCTAGCGGGTTGCGAAGAGTGGGGTTGTGTAGTTTTCGATAGGTGGCGGTCTATGACGCATGATTTCTAGTGGGCTACCACGCGTGGTTTCCAGTGGCCAGCAGGCAAGGTTTTTGAGGGGCGGCGGTGTGAGATCCAGGGGCTAGGAATAGAGGTGATGATGTTGAATCTGTGGGCCATGGCAACAGCGACGCCAGATTGCTCTAGCTTGAGAAGGGAGGAGGTTGGCTTTGACTGGAGAGTGGCGATGGCGAGCAACTTCGACTATAGGAAGATAGAGATCAGGCTGAGAGAGATAGAGGAGGGGGAGAAAGAAACTAGTGCGTGCGTAACCCCACCTCTTCGCCCTAAGAGCATCTCCAGCAGCACCCCTACTTGAGCCCCTAAAACTAAATTTGAGGACTTGAGGTAAAAACAGAGATCCAGCAGGGCCCCTACTAGAGCCCTCAAATTTGAGGGGCCCCTCAAATCCCCCCTCCAGCCCTCATTCCTGGGCGCTCTAGACCAAGCCCTCAAATTACTATTGAAGACCGTTTTCTGCCCGCCCCGCCTGGCTCTTTCCCCGCCCGCCTCTTTCCCCTCCCGTGCGCGTTGCCATTTTCCCCGCCTGCCTCTTTCCCCTCCCCGCCCGCCTCTTTCCCCGCCTGCGCTCGCCGACGCCCGCCTCCCCGCTCTCCTCCGCCCGCCTCTTCCACCACCCGCCTCTTCGTCGCGCGGCCGGATCCGAGCTGCGAAGGCGCAGCGGCGAACGGATCCGGGCGGGAAGCGGCCGGATCTGGTGCGGGGTTGCCGGATCCGGCGGCGGAGAGCGGAGGAGGCCGGATCTGGTGCGTGGTCGCCGGATCCGGCGGCGGAGAGCGGACGCGCGCGGCCTCCTCGGCCCCTGCCTCCGCTGGCTCCTCTCTGCCCTGGCCCCGGCCTCCTCTGGCTCCTCTCGGGACGGACGCACGGCCTCCTCGGCCCTAGCCCCTGCGGGGCCTCCTTCTTCCCCGGGCGCGGCCTCCTCCCTCGTCTGCTTCTTCCCCGGGCTGCGGAGAGCGGAGGCGGCCGGATCTGGTGCGTGGTCGCCGGATCCGGCGGCAGAGAGCGGACGCACGCGGCCTCCTCGGCCCCTGCCTCCGCTGGCTCCTCTCTGCCCCGGCCCTGGCCTCCTCCCTCGTCTGCTTCTTCCCCGGGCTGCGGAGAGCGAGGGGTAGAGAAATTTGAGAATGACGAGTGGGCCCTACATGTCATTCTCAGTTGGAATGAATTTGAGGGCCCTGATTTGAGGGCTTCTGCTGGAGTTTAACTCAAAAAACAGGGCCCTCAAAAATAGGGGGAGCCCTCAAATCAAAAGTAGGGGCTCTGATTTGAGGGCTCCTACTGGAGATGCTCTAAGTGTAGCACGAATCTCAGCACATCATGTGGTCTAGAATGTACATGGATGTCCATGTATATGTGGTAAAGCCACTCTCGTCATTTGGGATAGTCTCACTATAACATTTGTAATGGGGATTTGGCATGTGGCCGTATCATAAGAGGATATCCTATGCCCCTGTCCTACTCGCCCGAGTCTAAATACTATGATTAGCTAGAGATGCCCACCTCTTGTTTTAAGCCCATGCTCGAGCTCATGGATAATTTTAAAAAAAAGTTGGAATAAGTCTATATAACACTCTAAACTTTACTTCAAAGTTCATTTAGCACCCCAACTATAAAATCAGACATTTGACCCCCTGAATTTTGCAATCTGGTTCAATCAACAATCTGACTTGGGTTTTGTATTGTGGTATTGCCAATATGGTGTGATGAGTGGACGTTTTTATCACATAGGATAACATGCTGGCCAAGTTGGGTTAGTGACATGTGGGTCAGACATTTGACCCCCTGAATTTTGCAATCTTGTTCAATTAACAATCTGACTTAGGTTTCGTATTGTGGTATTGCCAACATGGTGTGATGAGTGGACGTTTTTACCATGTAGGATAACATGCTAGCCAAGTTGGGTTAGTGATATGTGGGGCCCATAGGGGCTTTTTCGCACCAAACTTCTAGTTGTGTATGCTAGACAAGTTGGGTTAGTGACATGTGGGGCTCATAGGGGCTTTTTCACACCAAACTTCTAGTTGTGTTTTCATGGCCACCACCCCTGTAGTTTCCTCCCTCTTTGTTTCGATTAGGGAGAGAAGGCCCCATGGGTCCCACCTATCATTCACCTAAATATGACCAGCGTATTATCCTACGAGGTAAAACCGTCTACTCATTACGCCACGTGGGTAATACCACCATCTAAAACTGGGTCAGGGTGTTATTTAAACTAGATTGCAAAGTTCAAGGGGGTCAAATGTCTGGTTTCATAATTCAGAGTGCTGAACGGACTTTCGAGCAAAGTTCAGGATGTTATATGAACTTTCTTCCAAAAAAAGTTTGTACTGAAACTAAGTTTATTTATTAGCTCTGGTAAGGCTTAGGTTGGGTTAGGCTTGGCTGGGCTTAGGTTGAGCTTTGGCTATACCGAGATTAGTACATTTTTTGGCTCGTATTGGGATAGCCTCACTATAACTTTTTCAGGAGGATTAGGCATGTGGTCGGATGGTGGTAGGAGTGAACCCTGTGCCCAGCCTACCTGAGTCGGAATCCTATGACTGGCTTAAGATATCGGGTGCATTCGGTAGCACTTATGGCTTTAAACTTATGCTACCTTAACTAGCTTTTAAACAATGTGTCTTTTAAGGCAGGGTCTACAGGTAGATTGTAATATAAACTACACCAAATTCAACTGTACTGGCCAAAATCATATGCGATTATTTTTCTCTGCGTACTGCCTCTCACGAACAATCCAGAATTCAAAATTCTTAGTCATAAGCCACAGCCCAAAAGAGCCCACTCGACCTCTTTTTTAGTGCAAGCTAGAGCTCTTGGCTAATTAAAAAAGTAATGAAAATAAGGATGTGTTTAGTTGGGTGGATGAGGGTGGATGGAATGGGATGATCTAGGATTTGGTGGGATGAGATTGGACAGGATGATCCAATGGCCTGTTTGGTTGGGTGGATGGGATGAGCCAATTTTATGTTTGGTTGGGTGGATGAGATGAGCCAATTTTATGTTTGGTTGGGTGGATGAGATAGGTTGGGGTTACCCCTGGTGAGAATAAACTTCAGTGACTTTAGCATGCATTTTCATTTCATTTTATTTTTCTTCTTTCCTATATTTCCTTCTTTTATATATTCTTTATTTTTCTTTCCCTTTTCTTTCTTCTTTTCTCCTCCTCCTTTTTATTTTCTCCCTTCTCTTTTCTTTCTCTCACTCAATTGAATCGTTGTCTTCTTCCTCATTCCCATCGACGCCTCCTCGGCCCTCACTCTTCTCGCCTCCTCTCGATTAGATCTTCGGCACCTCCTCTCTCTCGATCTCTGGCTTACCGACGACCGCATCACCTCTAGCGAGTGGCTCCGGTGCCCGAATCTAGTGCCGCATCACTGGAGCCACGGCCATCACGAGTGGCTCCGACACTTGGATCCAGCGCCTTGCCTGCTGTCTGGCAGCAGATGCTTCCATGGCAATTGGCCATCATGAGTGGCTCTGGTCGCGGTCATCGTTGCTCGGGCTCCACTCCTCGTCACGGTCACTGAGGCTGTACTCATCGTCGTCGTAGCCTAGGCTCCGATCGCGGTCATCGTCGGTCAGGCTCCACTCCTTGTTGCGGTCATCGGGGCTGCAGGTGGGTATGGGGAAGGGGACGCATTTGGATCTTGGAGCAATGGGGAGTGGGAGCGATGGGAGCTTGGTGGTGAGTGGAAACAGACAGTGGTCCTGTCTCGTCCGATGATTCAAACAACACCAACCCATCTAGCATCTATGGAGCATATTCAGTCGATTCGGCTCAAGTCATCCAGAATGGCTCCATCTAGTCCACCAACCAAACGCAGGGATCTACGTAAAAATTGGATGGCATCATCCCATCCACCTCCTATCTAGGCAACCAAACACACCCTAAGTTTACTTATTAGTTTCCAAAAGGGCTTGGGTTGGGCTAGGTTTGGACTGAACTTTGGCTACACCAATTGAGATTGGACTTTGTATATTCTCATTTGTAACAGCAATTTCACCTGCGGCCGTATGGTAAGAGGGAACCGCGCGCGCCCCGCCCACCTGGGTCCAAATCCTAAGATTGACTTGAGATGCCCACCTTGTTTTTTAGTGAATGCTAGTGCTCTTGGCTATTTTAAAAAAACAATGTTTGCAATGAAGCTTTCTTTTTTTCTTCCATCTTTGGGACACCATAGTTTAATTTATTACATCATTTCATTCTTCTCAAAATCTATTGCGCGACTAGACGCATGTTAGTCTTACAGCATGCCTAGTCGCCACGCCATCCATTTGAGCATGTGCAAACACTATAGTTAGCTTGATTGTGTGTCACACTTTGGTTGAATTTGTATTTTATCTCCACAATGACATCTTCTTCTTCTAGTCCTTTTCCTTGTGGTAGTTAATACTTCACCCTGATTCATAGCTAGCGCTGTCAAAGTCACTTGTGACAAGGTTGGTTGATGTCTGTCTTATACCTTGGCCATTTTTTTTAATGAAGATGCTTTAGCGAGCAACTGGTACGAATATCCTATCTGATCACAATGAAGACAAGTTAGGATAGCTTCAATTGAAAATCTAATTTTTTTTTGCACAAGTTGCTTATACATACGGCTCTAATAGGTCTTTAATACAACTTGGCTAGATATGCAGACAAATAAACATCGGGGTTGTTTTTTAAACTGCGGCTTATGGTTTATGGCTAAAATTTTTTAATTCTAGCTGTTCATGAGAGAGAGTACAGAGATAGACAATCGTGTGCTATTTTGGCTAGTATAGCTGAAGTTGGTACAGTGTTTATCACAATCGATTTGTAGACCCAACATTAAAAAGACACTTTGTTAGAAAACTAGTTAATGTAGTATAAGCCATAAGCCAAAAAGAACGGCCCCAATTGTCTACGAAGATGAATCTATCTGCAAAAATACAGACTAGGTCAATTCACTAATTGTCTACGAAGATGAATCTATCTGCAAAAATACAGACTAGGTCAATTCACTAACACTCTATCATGACCTATTCAGAATTACCATGAAGGAGGTCGAGCAGTAGCTTGCAGATTCAAGTGGATGAAGAATAAGAGAGCATAAGCACTTGATTAAGGGGTTGTTCATATTGGCTTTTGTCTTTGGCTTTTGACTTTGATTTATAAATAGTAATAATTTGTAGAGAAGCTTGTAGAGAGAGAGAGAGAGACACTAGCGTGCGATTATGGCTGATATAAACGAAGTTATAGATAAAATTATTTTTTGCAAAAAAGTATAGAAGGAAGCTTATACCTTTAGGGGTATTTTTCTCAAGAAAATTCATGATTTACCACTGAATAATTACATCATTCACAATATGCCATTCATTCTGCGAAAATTCTACAGCACGCCTAGGCACGCATTAGTCTTACCGAGCACCTAGCTTTGTTGCTGTCAAATGGGTTACATGGGGGACGGATGGGTACAAATAACATAGATACGACAAACTTGTTTTCTTGGATCGAGGCGAGGTCTTTTTTGGAGCTGTTCGTGTGTGTGGCACACACAAAAATGAATACCCGTGTCACGATAGGTGGGGCCAAATAATGTGGGCCCAATTAGCAGACACATAGGGCAATAATGCATGTGAGATTAGTGAGTTCAAAATGATTGATTTTTTATACACAATTCCTTGTGTGCATATTTTTCTTTTTGTGAGATTTGACTGATTTTTGTACTACAAATCACATGGGAGGCCCATTGATCAGTCACATTGGGATCGATCATAGGGTAAGATAATGCAAGACTACCGTGCAGAGGGATTTACTGAATTATTAAAAAAAATATGGTAACTTCAGGTGTAACTAATGGTAATTTTTGAAATTTCTTTTAAATTAAAAATAAAGACAATTTCTGAACTTATAGTGGTAGCTTGTTAAAACTACAACTGATAACTTAAGATCAAACTGATGGTAAGTTTTGAAGGTTTGGGTTAAAAGCAATAGTATCATAAAATGGTGGTAAATTTAGGAATTAAGACGGTAATTTATTAAAAATGCATGTGATTAGGGTGTAGCTAATTATATGTTTTAAAATGTTTCAGACTTATAAAAATGGTGGTAATTTTGAACTTAGGGTGATAGTTTGTTAAAACTGTAATGATGACTTAAAGTTTGAATGATGGTAATTCCTAAACTTTTTTTAAATTCTTAAACTAATGGTAATTTTAAAACTTATGCTGGTGATTTGTTAAGTTATCGGTGGTAACTTAGGGTTTAATGAATGATAATATATATAACTTTCATCTGATAATTTACTAAAAATCTAGATGATAACTTTTGTTTTTAGTTGTATTTTTTAATTTTTTGAGCTATATGACATAATTTAGTGGTAATTGTTATGAATAGAATATCAAATATTTGTAAGATTATTCCATGAAAGAAAAAAGAAAAAAGTGAGTGCTATATAAGACTAAAGAGCATTTAGATGCTCTATAGTCAATCCCTTCATTCTTTATCTCCCAATATTTTAGAAAATCAGTGTATAAAGTTCCATTTTATACCCATGGTTGCAGTGCTAGCCTTTTCTAGCACGTCCAATTATTGAACATAAGAAAGCGGCAATGCACAGCTTACGTTGTATACATAAGTAATAACAAACCTTCCTCCCTCAAAAAAAAAAAATCCAAAACTTTTCACACTGAAGTTGTGTGCATGAGTACACCAGCGTGGGCTTATGTGTTGTGATTTTCTATTTGCTGGGTTTCTTTTTTTACTTTTAATATTTATTTAGGTTTGACACAACTTCACCAGTAATTTTTAACGTCTATAGCATAAAAGTAAGTTAATTAATATTTCTCCTATATGGTGGTTGTTTTTAGGCTAATACTACATGGTTAAATTGATGTTGACGTAGCACCAATTAAGTGGGAGTTGTTTAAATTTTACCCAAAGAAATTAACTAAACTAATGAATGCTATTTAGTACTTACACTATGTGGCCATCAACATTGTATAATGTGGATCTAAACCGACCAGTTTTTCTTTATGGAATCATGATCCTCCAAATACAGATTCTACTCGCAGGTTTCCGTCACTACTATAAAAGAGGTTAAACTAGACATTTACATCATAGACGGTTCCTAAGTATTACAGATGGTTTATACGAATAACCGTCTGTGGTATTTTCACAGACGGTTATTTATATGAACTGTCTATGATAATACAAGACATTATAAGAACTGTTTGTGATAACGGTTTTTATTTAAACCGTCTGTGATAATGAAGTTATCATAGATATTTTGTATTAAAAACCATCTATGATATGTTTTCCGTCTCGTAATCCCTCAAAATTTCGTAATCTCCTGCCTGAGTCCGAGTAGGATTCAGTTTTAAGACATCTTTAGTAAAACGGGCATAACTTTTGCATATAGTGTTCGTTTTCGACGTTCTTGTACTTGTTGGAAAGCTAATGATGCGTTCAATTAAAAAACAACTAGCTTGCACCACCAGTCACCTTCTAATACCCTTAAAATTTTCCATCTTTAGCCCCAAATTTACATTTTAAGTTTATAGTTTCTGTTTTTGCCAAAATTTTGATCTTCCCTTCGGAATTTGTATTTTTGCCTCAATTACAAAGTAGTAGATCTCATTGAAAACTTTCAAACGAGTATATATAAGCCATATAAAATTTTACTATTTTAAGTTTTGAGACTAGCTATTTATATTGTACCGGTATATTGTCTTTGTGACGCCATTATCGCCGATTGTTTTTGTTATGAACTGTCTGTGATATCTCCTGTTATCATAGACGGTTTTTATTATGAAACGTCTGTGATATCTCTATCATAGACTGTTTGTAATCCGAACCGTCTGTGATGTCCCGCCACATCACCGATCTGTGGCATATCCGCTAGGATCCCGATCTCACCCGTCCAGTCTCTCCGCATCGAACGACAGGCACCGTTCTCCTCCCCACCTTTTGCCCCTTATTAACCCCCTCTCCCTACTCGAAGAACCAATACCACCAGTATTACTCCAACTCGTTTGTGTGCGGCAAGGGTGGGAAGGGTTTTGGCAAGGGCAACTAAAATTTCGCTTGAAGTAAGATGGAAAAGAAAAAGGCAATAGCAAATCTGCTCTATTCTAAGACATCGGCATAGAAGCTGTTGATTTTATCATAGAAGTTGAAAATGCTATTCGTTGCCTTTTTGTTTCTGCTACTTGAAAATTTTCCTGCACCACTTATTTTAGATTGTAGTTTAATGAAGGATGTGTAAGTCTAGCTTGTATTAGCCTGAAGTTTCTTGTAGTGTAAGCATTTTTTTGAATTTGTAGCCGTGAAGCTTATCTTTGTAAAATTGTAAGTGTCATCTTATGTATGCAGTGCTATGGGTAACCTACTCGATATCTTGTGATGTTGTAATTGTCGATTCTAATTTTAATGGAAATAGAATGTGTTTCTGTGTTTTTTTTGCTGTATTTACTTGTTTTCAAATGATATGGTTAACATTTCATGAGGCTAGCCGAAAAATAGAAAAAAAAATTAGGTATAAAATGAACTATCACAGACGGTTTTATGGTATAAACCGTCTGTGAAAAATTATCACAGACGGCTCAAATCAGAAACCATCTGTGATGGGGAAGTATCATAGACGGTTTTATATACCAAACGTCTGTGATGTGTGAGTATCACAGATGGTTGGTATATAGAACCGTCTATGATAGTGTTCTTCATAGACGGTTCTAATTATAAATCGTCTATGATGTATTTATCATAGACGGCTCATAAACCGTCAGTGATAATTTCTGATTATCACTGACACATAAATTCAGGCGGTTCAAAAAACCGTCCGTGATGATAGTTTTGCACCATCTGAAATGACTTTTTTTTAGTAGTACGCAGTGGATACAGCAAGTAAATGCTTTACATAGCTGCTAAGCTCTAATCGGTGCAAATATGCTTTACGTACGTTGTCCTCTAGACAGAGAGATAGAGAGAGAGAGCGCCACATATCAAACACAAACGGGTGAAACTAATTTAATTAAACTACGATGAATAACTGCTGTGGTGTATAGAATAATCCTCTTCTAGCTAACATATAAGACGATGTTAAAGAAGGGTGACAATGATGTTATCCTAATTGTATCACCCACAGTTAGTATAATTTATTTTGCGCTTTTATGTGAAGTCATTCAAGTTTTATTATAAGGGGAGAGCTAATGCCCTTTGAGAAAAGGATGGAACTATTATCGTGTACGTACATACAAAAACACACTATAGAATATATGTACATTTCCTTATCCATGGTGAAATCATCTTTCATGCTTGCCTCCTAGCAATTTGCTTTGTGTATTTAAGCTGCAGAGAATCATGACGGGGACACTCCATGGTCAACCTGCCCCTTTCCCTTTTATTCCACTCTTGGCCCGTCTTTATGACTTTATATTGGTATTTTGGGACTCAATGTTTCACAATTCACGGCAAAAAAATATCTTCATCTCTTGGAACCAGAAAGGGCTCAATATCGTATAGCCTTGTACATCTCCGTTCCACAATATAAATCCAACCTTATAAGAAACGGAGCTCTGCAATATAAATTCATCGATATAATCAAAGTATAATTATTATAATATTTCAATTCTATACTCCTACTTTAATACAAAGTAGCTAAATAACCATGTATTATTACAAATAAAAAACTATATTACTCAACACGTTAAGGCACGCCAGCCTCAATCTATGACGAGCATCATCCTCTGCCATGGCGTCCGGTCGAGCTCCACTAGGACCATCCTACTCGTACACGATGTCCTCGGCTTTACTGTTGCACGGTGCCTTTTGTCATTACGCGTGCCACACCCTCAACCCCACTGCAACACCCGGCGTTATTGTCCTCGTTTCACTGGATGGGCCCACGACGGTGAGTCCCCTACAGCTAAAATAAGATAATGTGGTGTTTTGATTGTCCTTGATGTCGAAGCAAAGATGTTATCTCGAGAATGCTCACATGTGGTTGCGGATATATGAAACCATTTTTAGATACCTAAGTTATATACGAACAATTAAAGAAATTGCAAACATTGGACATGCAATGCAGTCCAAGACTATTTTTAGCCAAAGGTCACATGTGTTTTTTTTAACATCAGTGAGGAAGGTAAATATGAAAAGAAAAGAGACAGATTCTTATATGCATCAAACATGTTTTGCAATTTTTTTCCTATAAATTGGTTAATTGAATTCGGAGTGCAACTCAATTGCATACTTGTATATGTTGTGATCTCCTTTGGCATCAAGGTGCCGGAGCAGCTCTACCACCGCTACTAGATGTCCCCTCTCTGCTATGGTGACAAGTGGCATCTCCCCAGCTTCTTTGGCCTCCGCCGCCACTGCTCGCCATGCCGCCTCCAGCTCCTCCCCTCCCTCGCTCGTGGCCACGGCCACCACGGCCTTGCCCAGCGCACAGTGCCACACCGCATCGTCCCCTGCCAGCGCCACCATGTGCAGGTTGTGTCACTTCATCACCTGCCACACATACCACCTTCTCTTCTCGCTCTGGGACAACGACATCACCTTCACCATGCCGATGCCGGACCCTCCACCCTATAAGCTCAAACAAACAACCAACCAAATCATTTGGTGCCCTAAGCCGCATGACGCTAAGCATCCCAAATTCCCAACACATGAACACCACCAGTCCAACATTTTCTCACCTTCCTGGATGTGATGATAGTAGATCGTTTCTGGTATAACTTCAATACTTCGTTGTGGCCATCTCTTCCATGCATGGTGCCTTCTCCATCTATTGAAAGGCTTGCTCGCGAGTCTCCTAGTAGGTTATTAATCTTTACTATTATAAAAGTGTAAGTTGGTGGTTGGTCCATTCTCCCTCCTCTCTTCTCAGCCATCCAATTTGATCTGGACCATTCGTCTCTCTCCTCCTCCTCCTCCTCCTCCTCTCTCTCTCTCAGGATACAACCACCCACCCCCTCCACTTTTCCCATCTCCTCGCGCATTCTGGCCACCCTTCTCTCTCTGTCGCTTGCTCTCTAATGTTTGATGTGTGAAGTTGGCCAGGCAGTAAGTTTTGTCTCATTATTTTTATGACTCCGTTGCAACGCATGGGTCTCTAACTAGTTCTCTCCAAAATCGATGATGGAGTGGTTCAGTTGTGTGCGAGGTAACCACTGTGGAACAATAGAAAAATCGCGCTAGGCGAGAAGTCCCACACATCGGCACGCTTTTTCTTGAGAGACGAGGGAGCAAATGAAGCACCACCTATCAACTTTTTTTTAAGTAGTAGAGAAAAATAATTAAGTAGTTGTAATTATGCACTTTAAGAGGAGTGTTTGAGGTCGAGGCCTTGGTTGTGGTCAAAGGGCCGTGGTCGAAGTCGAAACCGTGTTTGAGGTCGAGGCCTTGGTTGTGGTCAAAGGGCCGTGGTCGAGGTCGAGGCCGTGGTCATGGTCAAAGGGCCATGGTCTGTGGTTGAAATCAAGGCTGTGGTCAACAGGTGACGTGATCGAAGTTGACGCCATGGTCAAGGTTGAGGATGTGGTCGTGGTCGAAGGGCCGTGGTCGAAGTCGATGCCATGGTCGACATTGATGTCATGGTCAAAATCGATGTCGTAGTCAGAGGGCCATGGTCGAAGGACCAAGTCAAAGTCGAAGCTCTGGTCAAAGTGGAAGTCCTGGTCGAAAGGGCCGTAGTTGAGGTCGAGGGAGCGGTCGAAGTGGGTCGTGTTCGTAGTTGATGCCGTGGTCAAAGAAGTCAAGGTCGTAGTCGAAAGGAGTTGTGGTCGATGGTTAACATCGAGGTCGTGGACCATGGTCGAAGGGCGCTATGGTCAAAGTCAACACCGTAGTCGAAGTCGATGTGGGCGAGGTCGAAGCCGTGGTCTAGGTCGAGGCCATGGTCGTGGTTGAAGGGTCGTGGTTGAAGGGACATGGTTGATGTCAATGCCGTGGTCGAAATCAATTCCATAGTCAAAGGGTCGTGGTCGAAGGGCCATGGTCGACTTTGATGCCGTAGTCGAAATCGATTCCGTAGTTGAAGCCATGGTCCAAGTGGAGGTTGTGGTCGAAAGGGCCATGGTCGAAGTGGAGGGCGTGGTCAAAAGGGCCATGGTCGAAGTGGAGGGCATGGTCGAAAGGGCCATAGTCGAAGTGGAGGGTGTGGTTGAAGGGGACCATGGTGGAGGTGGAGGACGCGGTCGAAGGGGGGTCGTGTTCGTAATCGACGCCATGGTCGAAGTCGAAGCCATGGTCAAAGTCGAGGCCATGGCCGAAAGGTTCCATGGTCGAAGTCAAGGATGTGGTTGACGTCAACGTGGTCGAAGTCGAGGTCATGGTCGAAGGAGGCCGTGGTCCGTGGTAGAAGGCAAGGCCGTGGTCAACATCGGTGAAGTCAAAGCTTTGGTCGAAATCGCTGCCGTAGTCGAAGGGCCGTGGTTGAAGGACTGGGTCAAAGTCGAAGCCATGGTCCAAGTGGAGGGCATGGTCGAAGGGGGTCGTGGTCGTAGTCGATGTCGTGGTTGAAGTAGAAGCCATGGTCGAGGTCGAGGTTGATGCCATGGTCGATGGTCGACGTTGAGGTCGTGGTCCATGGTCGAAGTGGAAACCATGGTCGAGGGGCACCGTGGTCAACATCGATGTAGGCGAGGTTGAAGTCGAAGCCGTGGTCCAAGTGGAAGTCGTGGTCAAAAAGGCTGTGGTCGAAGTGGACACCGTGGTGGAAGGGTGCTATGGTCGAAGTCGGCATCGTGGTTGACATCGACATGGGAGAGGTCGAGGGCGTGGTCAAGGTCGAGGCTGTGGTTGTGGTTGAAGGGCCGTGGTCAATGTCGATGCCGTGGTCGAAATTGATTATGTGGTTGAAGGGTCGTAGTCGAAGGACCGGGACGAAGTCAAAGCCGTGGTCCAAGTGGAAGTCATCGTCGAAAGGGCTGTGGTTGAAGTTGATGCCATGGTCGAAGCGAGCCGTGGTCGAGGTTGAGGACGCGATCGAAGGGGGTCGTGTTCATAGTCGGCATCGTGGTCGACGTCGAAGCCATGGTGGAAGTCAAGGCCGTGGTCAAATGGAGCCATGTTCTGTGGTCAATGTGGAGGCCGTGGTCGACGTCAACGTTGGTGAAGTCGAAACTGTGGTCGACGTCGATGTTGGTGACGTCGAAGGTGTGGTCGAGGTCAAAGGGCCATGGTCGAAGTTGATACCATGGTCAACGTCGATGTCGTGGTCGAAATCGATGCCAAAGTCAAGGCTGTTGTTGAAGGGGGCCATGGTCGATGGTCGACGCTGAGGTTGCGGTCAAAGAAGTTTGTGGTCGAAGTCAACATCGTGGTCAAGGTCGATGTGGGCGACGTCGAAGTCGTGGTTGAGGTCGAGGCCATGGTCGTGGTCGTGGTCAAAGGGCCATGGTTGAAGTCAATGTTGTGGTCGAGGTTAAGGGCGTGGTCGAAGGGGGCTGTGGTCGAGGTTGAGGGAATGGTCAAAGGGGTCATGTTCGAGGTTGATGCCATGTTCAAGGTCAACGCCATGGTCGAAGTCGAGGCCGTGGTCGAAGTCGAAGTCATGGTCAAAGTCGAGTTCATGGTCGAAGGGCGTTGTGGTCGACGTCAACGCCATGGTCGAAGTTGACGTGGGCGAAGTCGAAGCCATGGTTTAGGTCGAGGCCGTGGTCGTGGTCAACGGGCCGTTGTCGACATCGATGCCATGGTCGACCCCGACAGCTGCTTTGACCATGAAGTCGTAGTCGAATGGATGTGATCGAAGTGCCTGTAAAACCGATAA
The DNA here is from genome assembly GCA_017311315.1 of Dendrocalamus latiflorus. Lineage (NCBI taxonomy): Eukaryota > Viridiplantae > Streptophyta > Magnoliopsida > Poales > Poaceae > Dendrocalamus > Dendrocalamus latiflorus. The sequence goes on from CM029652.1 coordinate 26,339,177, forward strand.
AGGTAGCATAAAATTTGATAAACATAGCACCTGAGGTCCATAAGTGAATAGAGCAAATTCGATAAAGATAGCACAAAATTTGATAAAGATAACACCTAGCACCTCAGATCCATGTGAGGAAAAATCGATAAACATGTAAACAGTAAATCTTGCAAAATTCAATAATGATAGCACCTTAGGTCCATGAGAGAACAGGAGCGGCGATGGGATCGGTGCGGCCAAAAAGGATGTAGTCGAAGCGCTGCACTCGAAGCGCTACAGCAACCGGCCCCGACGACTGCTTCAACCAGGGCACTTCGACTACAAAGCCATAGTCGAACGGATGTGATCGAGGAGGGTGGTGGGAACGAAGGTGGTAGGGTCGGCGTGGCCAAAGAGGAAGAGGGCGGTGTAAGCGAAGAGAATAAAGGAGTGGTGGGCGCGCCCTGGGTGAAGAAGAGGAAGTGAGAGCAAGGAATCGGAGAGCAAGTAGAGAATAGCAAGCGAGAGTAATAGAGCGGAGGACATATGCGTAGCTATGAAAAAGGCAACTAGATGCACCATGACGAAAGCAACACGAACATTCACGAGAACGCACGGAGCTCACCCAAAGGTCATGCATCGCATAGTCCGCTTGATCGAACAGCCGCCGTAGGCATAAGCTAAAGAAAAATATTCAGCAAAGTGGAGGACTTTTCACAAAGTCAGTGACGTGGTGCAGGAGAGGCCGGAAATCTCCAAATTTAATATAGTTAGTATTAACAAACTAAAACCGTTAGATAAAATAGAGAATCGTCTAAGACAAGGATACATGTTGTGGACTTCTAGATGGTAGAAAAAAAAAAGAAATCCATGATGGCCCCACTAATGACCAAGCACAGCCACCGGGAAAAAAAGATGGGCAAAAGGAAAAGGCACGTGCTTGCCATTGGAAAAAAAGAAACGACAAAAAAAGGCATGGAAAAAAACAAATGATAAATACCAGAAAAAAAAGAGAAACATATAAAAACAAAAGCAGCTACCTATTCTACGTGTGCTTGAGCTCTTCCAAATTGAATGCATCATCTCCTCTGGCCAACATTGTATTGCAGTGTGCTTCCCAACGAATTCAAACATTGTATTGCAGTGTGCTTTCCAACGAATTCAAACTGGTCTTAAGTCATTTGGTTCGTCTAACTTAAGGGCCCATTTGGAACGCATCAATTTTACAAAAAAAAAAAGTTCAATTCATACTGAATTCAGGAAAAAAATTGTGTTCCAAACGGGCCTAAGGTAAGATGGTGAAATTACAAGGAGGATTACTCGGATTTAGTTAGTAAGATTAGATCGGATTACGTCTATATTGAATAAACTATCATTATTTACATTATATATGATAATATATACAACTACAATATATGCATGTTGTAAATTGCATGCATATGCAAATGAAAAGTTTGTAACATGGAATGTGTTGAATTATTGCTTTGGCCTATCGTGCGACCAACATTTGATTTCATTATTTGGCACCTAGATTGCATCATTAAATTTGGTTTTAGCTCCAAACATTGTTTTAACAGGCTTGTGTGGAAAAATTTATGATACCCCTTTTGCTCCTTGAATTGATAGATATCACCTCTAAAGAAACTTGGTGGATACCGAGGATCAAATTTAGTGTATCATACCAGTTGGACTAACCACCAATTGGTAATATTCAAGTTGATTTCAAATTAGGCAATATAAACTACTTGCGCAATCAAACAGACCAATCAACTAATATACTAAGAAAAAAAGAAAAAATTATAGGAATTAACACACACAAAAATATGGACCCTAATTATGTTTGAGAATAGGTGCTATCTGACAAATAAGAATAGTTGCTAGAAATTATCATAAAAAAAATTCTCGCCCTTGATTTGTGGAGCCTTCTTATAGTTAACAAATCATAGCCAATGATTTTTCTCGATCTATGAAAGTGCCCCTGAAGCTTATTTGCACCCTGGTATATATGCATGCATGTATAGCTAGGGAACTCTATTGATGAAATTAATTAGTGCATGAAACTACCCTCCCGTTGATTGATTGTTAGAGATATACTCACTCTGGTCAAAAATAAATGTTGTTTTGGACATCGACATGATCCCTAAAATATAACTTTGATCACTAATTTATATTACATATATTAATAAATCCAATAAAATTATAATATCATCAAAGTACTTTTCGAGACAAATATGTATGTATGATTTTTATGTATCCAACCTAAATATTTAAAAAGATATCGATAATTGAAGTTTTAAAAGTTTGACTGCACACATCCGACAACAAAATGTGTTTGTGGCTAGAGGGAGTAATTGAACTCGATCTTCAATGCATGCAAACTCTATGTAATTAATATCAGGAGATCCGAACGATGCTCAACACTTGCCAGACACGTACTTGCACAATGCATTGTTGTCATTATCGTCAAAAAAGAAAAAAAATAATTTATTGATCATTGACAGATGAAGCATGTGCCACACGAATATTTCGGTGATTATGTGAATATTTTGGGTTTTCAAGTGCCCGTCATAAACATAGTGCACATTATTTGAAAATAAAGTAGATGAATATGGATATGATTTTAAGAGCATGTCCAGTAGTGCGAAAATAGTTTTCTTTCAAAGCTTTGCCATATAAGATTTTTGGTGACATAGAGCAGAGAGAACGTAAGAGATAACCCAAATTATCTCTCATGCAAGAGACAACCTTGACACAAGAAACAACCTAATATGGAGAGTGTGGGTATGACATGTGTCAACTATTGTCTCTACTATTAGAGTGGTTATGGGTCGTGGGTACACCTATTGTCTCTACTGTTGGAGATACTGATTAAAAATTTATAAAGAACAAGTCATACATATTTTCTGGTAAAAAAAATGTCATACATATTTGGAAAATGAACACATTTAATAAGTATGGCTTACAAAGATGAGAAGAATGTCTTGACTATCAACAACATTTAGCTATAAATTACCGACAACTATTTCCTCCCATGATATAATCTATACTCTATACTATAATGTATGATATTCTATATTTTGTTATACTAAATAATATTAAATATCACAATTGAAACAATTTTAATAAACAATTAAGTCGAATTGAAAAGTTCAAAAAAAATCTGAAATTGGAATTATCATGTGTTCTGCAACTATATGTTTTCTACATAGAGTCCTTCGTATCCATGTGTTTTTGCTATTCAAATAACACAACAACATATTATAGCCAAACTATTTAAACATGCTTTTAAAAATGATGCATGCATTTACTATTCGGACAACACAATCACATACATGTAGCCAAACCATTTAAACAAGGTATAAAAATGATACCCACTCAAATGCGCATGCCACCTTACTAGCTCATCTAAAAATACATAAAGGGAGGGACCGGCCGGTGGATATATTTTTCACTTAGCAGTTAGAACTCATAAGTTAGCTCCGCCACTACTCACGGTATACAATATTGTTGCTTCACATAAGGGCCCAGCCATGATTGAAAAATATATCCTTAGCTTTAATCTCAAGAAACCAACTGAGAAAAATATCTTTTGGCCACAAGGGGCCCAGCCATGATTGAATTATTTGCATCTAACTTAAACCCCATCGCCCTCAAACCACCAACTAATTGACCACTAGATCTAAAAAGGAGGGAGTAGCTCAAGGGCTTTCAATAGGAGAGTGAGGGTGGACAATTAGGGCCACTAAACTAATCTCGTTTCTTAAAGTGTGTTCTGAGAGTGACTCAAATGCCCCAATATAAATGGAGGGCTCAAAATATCATCACAAGGATCAAATGAGAAGCTCAATTAATTGCATCAAACAACTGATTCTTAGAGTTAGTTAAATTTCGCGCAAGTTCTACAATTTTGCCATCACATATATGCTGGCTATAATTGCCATTTTTGCCAAGTTATGAAGAGTTAATTAATTAATATTTTATCAATGCTAGATCATACGTCTCTTTCTGTTGGTGAGCAGATCCCAGATCTGAACCATTGAGCAATTAATATTGTCATGTCATCTTAGTTTATCCAATGGTTTTTTCCCTTTGGTGAGTAAGACAGGTTAGGAGTGCACAACAACCAGATTGGTCCCCTTCAACAAGCAAACCTACCTTTTTCCTCCCCTCCCTTAGAAAACCGAACCAAATAGATCTGACATTTGCACTCCTTTGTTTTACTGAATGAATGCATGCTGACTGTCTATCCTAATGCATGCTGACTGTCTATCCTTATCCACTTAGGCTTACAGCACATGATTTTATTTTATTGTTTCCTCCTGACCATTAGTCTAGCTAGCTCGTCGTTGGCCTGTGAAAAGCAAGGGAGATAGGAAGGCCTGTTGTCTGTTAGTCTTGTCTAGTCAAGCTGTTAAATCATGTGGATAGTTGTAAATAATATGATGATGAATAATTGACATTTGGATTACTTCAGATTTTGTGTTTGTGAAAGTTTTGATCGATCGCGTTCGAAGGTTTCAAGTTCAAGTAGATTCAGTCTTCTCTGAGTGGTTTTTGTCTTCTCCAAGTGTTTTCTGTTGCTCTGAATAGTTTCGGACCAGTCCGATCAGGTCCGAGTGGCATCGGACGATATTCGAGTAGATCTGGAGCATCAGACGGAGTGGTTTTGGTTGCTCCAATTAGTTTCGGACCAGTCCAATTGGGTCCGAGTGACATCGGACGGCTTTCAAGTAGCAATAGAGCATCAGACGGCTTTCGAGACGTATCAGAACATTGGATGGCACTCGAGTGGCATCAGAGGATCGCACAGGTGAATGGCCATGGCAAACTTCGACCACAGCAGCTTTCGATCACGGCAGACTTCGACCACATCAGACATCGACCACGTATGTTACGACTGAGAGTCATTTACGACCATGTTCGATTACGACCACGTTCGGCATCAACCACGGAACATCGACTACGATAGTTCGACCACATTCAACTTCAACCACAACAGAATGACCACTGAAGGTAAACGTAGCTACAGTTCTTTTTCATGGTCGTAGCTACAGTTCTTTTTCATGGTCGTAGTTACAGTACCTAATCGGTACATGATAGTCGTAGATTTTACTGGTCGATAGTCGATGACTTTGTAGTTTATAGTCGTAGACTTTGTGATCAATAGTCGTAGATTTTACTGGTCGATAGTCGAAGGCTTTGCAGTCGATGGTCGTAGATTTTGTGGACTGCTGTTATAGTCATAGATTTTGCAGTCTGTTGTTGTTGTTGTTGTTGTCTTCGATAGTCGAAGGCTTTGTGGTTGGTTGCCATAGGCTTCATGGTTGGTACTCATAGACTTCATGGTAGGTATGAGTACTTCAATTTTTATGATCTTTGAGTACCTCAAGTACTCGTATTGGGCCAGTGGTTGACTAGTCTGTGCATGATGGTCAGTGATTGGTGGTCAGTGCTATAGTACCAGGTAGGTACTCGGTGATCGATGAACAGTGATCGGAGGAACAGTACTCGAAGGTTTCGGTACACGGAAGATGGGAGTACTTGATAGTCGGAAGAACTTAGGTCTCGGTAGTCAGTAGTGATGCTTATGGTTATGCCTGAGTGTTTTTGGTGGAGCGATAGTATTTCACGAGTACTTGTGGTTTTCGAGTACTCGTTGAGCTAGCGATTGTGAGGAGTGATCTAAGGTTGATTTGCAGAAAGCGATGGACTTGGTGGTTGTAGACAACCTGTTGATGGTCGTGGATGGTTTTGTTCTTATCTATAGATGGACAAGGCTAGTGTGAGTGTGTGCTAATGACGGTCAAGTTATGGAGAACTTGTGCCAAGAAATGTTTCTTTGGTCTTTGCATGTGCAGGATGGCATGGAGACAATTATGATCGGTGACAAGGAGGATCGAAACTAGGATAGGGAGATCTAAGGTTCAGACAATTGAGGATATCACGTGAGATGGTCGGCTAATGCTGGAGTACATCGAAATCAAAGGTGGTGATGCGTGGAGAAGCTACGGATGGTGCGGTCTTGGAGGTTTCTACACAGAGGTTGATGATGTGAAATGGAGCTGCGGGAGGTGTGTTCCTGGAGGCATCATCACGTGGTGAGATTGAAAATGTTATGGAAGGAGTCCATAACGGGAGGGATTAGAGATTTGGTAAAACCCGTGTTAGAAATGGTTTTAGGTCACTTGATTTGAGGAGGAGATAGGATTTCATGTTCATGTTTAAGTCGAACACGGTTTATGGCTCTAGCATATAAAAACAAGGAGAGGCCAAGTGTTTTATTTACGGTTTTTGAAGGTAGCTTTTTGTGCTAGGGTTTTTAGGGGTGCCTGTGAGGGCACTTTGTAAATCTACAGAAATCCAGCAATAAAGAACATCTTGAATCAATCATGTTCATAATTTCTGATGATTGCTGTTTGGGCTATGTGTATGACTATGAGCAAAGCTGAGTATCAAGTGTTCGTTCGAGTGGTTGGATTCTTCATCGACTATGTAGAGATTTTGAGAAGCGAAGGCAATCATTCACCCCCCCTTTGATTGCATCATACGATTCTCAGGTAAGCCACCATTTTTCGATGGATTAGACTACCTCTATTGGAAAACATGCATGGAGGTGTTTTTACAAGCGCAAGGTAATGCTATCTGGCAAAAAGTTAAAAATTCATATGAAGTGCCTTCTATCGTTACCATTGAAAGTAGTGTCGATGTAGAAGAGAATGTTAAGGCTAGAAATATTTTATTGTAAGGTTTAAGTAGAAACAAGTTTATCAGAATTGCTCATCTTAAATCTACAAATAAAATTTGAACTACTCTAGACGATTACCATGAAGGATCTAAGTCTGCTAAGGGTGTACGTCAAAATCAATTAAAAAAAGGAGTATTCTAAATTTGAGATGAAACCTGGAGAATCAGTAGATGCTCTTTTCGATCGCTTCAATACGATTATTAGTGATTTGCAATCTGTTGGTGTCACATACACTGATTCTAACAATGCTCGACAAATTTTGAATTCTCTGGATATGACTGTTTGGAATGTTTTAGTCACTACCACCAATCATTCTATTGGCATGGAAATACTTATCTTGAATGATCTTTATTCCAAGATGAAAACACATGAGATTGATGCTTTGCCCAAGATATACAAGACTAATTCTTTGAGTTTAGTGGCTAACCAAGCTGACAATTCATCTAGTTGTTCTAGTGCCTCTTTGTCTACTTTGTGCATGATTTCAGATGAACAATTCGAGGAGATTCCTGAAGAGTAGCTTGTACTTCTCTCCAACCAGGTGACCAAGGTAATCAATAACATCATAGTAAGGCGGAGAGGAGATCTTGTTAGATGTTATGAATGTGGTGAGCTCAATCACATTAAGGTTAATTGCCCCAACTTAAGAGCAAGGAAGTTAAGGATGACAAGGCACCAATTTGTCGACCTCGGTTCAAAACTATCGCAAGGCGGTTAATAAGGTACTCTCAGTACTTGAGGAGATTGATTTGAGAGATGTCAAATCTGCAAGTGATAAGGACAATGGTAAGAAGGAAAAGGAGGCAAATTTCACAGGGATGTGCTTTATGCCAATAGTGAGGATTTCGACAATGATGACCTCTACAGTGATCTAGATGAGGTAAAACCTTCTTACACTAATTTATTTTATGCCATGCTTACATTGACAGAGGAACTCAAGAAATATAAAAAATTAAAAATAATAATTTTATTATTGAGAGCTTAAATTCTAAAAGCAATAGACTTAGAGCTTCAATTCCTGATGATGAATCTTGTAAGTCCTGTCAAGTTTTACATTCTAAATTAGAGTATGCAAGAAAAATTAATGCATCAACCTTGGTTCAATTTAGTGATTAACTACTAAACTGTAACATCCTGAAAATTTAAATTTGTAAAATGTGAAGCTTTTGAATTATTTTTGCAATATATTCTATTTGAGTTTGGATTTTTATGGTATTTTCTGAAATTTGGTTGAGGTTTGAAAATTTTAAGAAGCTCAAAAAAGAAACAAACATTAGTGATGTTATAAAAGGAAATGTGAAAATAATAAAGAACATGAATTTAAAATACGAATCTGGAAAGATGATCCATAAAATAAAGGGAGAGACTTGACTTGAATCATAAAATGTCATTTTTGCAAATAATGGCATGAATAACAATAGACGCAAGCAAAAGAAATACCAACATATATGGATGTATATATACATACCAAAATTTTGCACCTACAAATTTAGTGACAAGAATATATAAATGTAAAATTAGGTGAGCAAGAGGGGAATGAATAAAACATGAACTCTATATATATACAAACACAAATACACAAACCAAAATAAAAAGAGAGTAAAAAAAGAGGTCAGGCCGGTCGAAACGGCCCAGCCCAACCCCCTCTCCGCTTCCTTTCCCACACGACCCAGCCGCACCCTCGCTCCCCGCCACTGCCACGTGGGCCACCGCCCCTCCCTCTGTCATGCAGGCCCGTGCTCCCGCCCGCACTTCTTCTCTCCACCCCGTGCGTCCTCTCTCTGCCGCTGGGCCCGACCTCGTGCACGGCTCCTTCTTTGATACGGGGTCGCCCGATCTTCTCGACGTAGGATGGATACTCACGGGAGTCTTGATGAATCGTAATGATCCTCCAATGCCAGCGCAAGGGACGAACACTCTTTAATCTGCCAAAACACACTCGTGTTGATTTCGCCGACCACCAAGCGAAGATCTATCGTTCACCCAATTCCCAACGGAAAGGCTGAACGATCTTGATTGAAGAGAACGCTCCTAATTCCCTATGGAACATCGGCAGCCATGCTAAACTCGAACAAACTTTAGTAGATTGATTTTTCTCAAACGTGGTCTAAGCCTGAAAGGCTACCATTATAAGGCTTATATAGCCCCTTGGGACATCCATATGGTCCCCAAATCAATTACAACTCAACCCTATATGGTTTTAGATACGAACTCTCACAAAAATGAAACTATAGTTTTCACCCATCATATTATTTCAGTCATAACTTTTTATTCGTGACGAATTTGAAGGTGGGACTAGATCCATTGCGTAGCCCTTGAAATTATCTTTCCAACGAGTATAAGAACACCTGAATCGGACTCCGTTTGTGAAAGTTATGGCCTTTTTAGTAACTGCCTGTCAGGCTGTCCCGAACCGAATCCGAGTTGAATCCTGAGTTGAATCCGAGTTTGAATTGGGTTGAGCACGTGGGAAGTCTGAATTTGGCTTGAAAATCTTACCCAAAACTTGTGGTTTAAGTCCTTGGGCTCCTCCCTTTTGCTCTCCCACTGCATGGGCTTCTTTCCTGCTTGGATAGTTGCATGGGCTGCTTGGCATTCTCCTTTCCATCCCCATAGACTTTGAGCTTTATGTTCTTGGTAGCAAATATGATTATCCTCCTTATGCTTCTCCATTGCTTTGGCCCCGGAATCATCATAATATTCATACTTAATAATAAACAAGAATTTGGCATAAGGTAGTATATCGTTCCCACGAATAGAAAGAAAGTCATTAAGAAACAAATTCACCTGACCATATTTAATGCGGCTCAATACTTCTTTCCAGTGAAATAATGTATTTGATTGAAAAGTACTAATCATATGCGTATCCGCATCATTCTTCCTCCTTTTCTTTCCCCCGCGCGCCCGGGTCCCCCTGTGCGACACGGCCACTGTGCGGCACGGCCACTGTGCTCGAATCGCTCGAATCCCGCTGCCCTACCTCCGCCGCCCGCTGTCGCCGCCTCACACCACCGCCCGACATCGCCGCCTGTCCCGACGTGCTCGCACGTCGTCGCCTGTGGCCAGCCGTGCCCTGTCGCCTATAAAACCCGGGCACCTCTCCATCCGCTCCGCCACACCTCGCACACTCTCCCACAGCCAACAATTGAGCCCCGAGCACCCCAATCGCCGACGAGCCTCTTTTCATCCCCAACTCCGGTCATCCCACTTGCCGCCGATTGAAGCCTCCTCGGACCAATTCCTCCAAGCCCGAGCTTCCTGGGAGCGCCGCGACCACATCCCCGCTGACACTTGAGCCTCTTGCTGCCCGTACATCACCGTCACCGAGAGCTCCCCGAGCCCGCCGCCGCCGCACGCTGCCGACCTCTCTCCGACGAGCCCGGGTCACCGGTGACTCCTCCAACGCATTCCACGTGCCGTTGGGGTCCCATTTTGCCCCTCACCGGCACCTCCCCGGCCGTCCCTCACCGACGAGCCCGCCGCCCGTACGCCTCCCGAAGCTCCTCTGTTCGCCCCCCTGCAGACTCGGTTCAACTAATTTACTCGCCCTATAGGGTCAAGTAACATCGTGAGTCCTACTGGCTATCAGCGCTCTCTCCTCTCCCCCCAACTCCCTCGGCCGCGCGCGTTCGAGCCCCCGCCTCCGCAGCACCGAGGTCGAGTTTTCTTTGATTTTTTCGGTTAATCCGGGTGGGCCCCACCTGTCAGTGGCCGTTAGCCCGAACGGCCCACTGATAGCAGGGTCCCACCTGTCATAGGCACAGTGCATAAAAGATAAAATAAAAAGAATAAATTAAAAATAGGAAGTGGGACCCACCTGTAAGGATTTTAATAATTTATGGATATAATTAAACAGAGAACTTTAAATGGGCATAACTTATTCATTTTAGCTCCAAATTGAATGAAACAAATTTCTAAATTCATTTAAATTCAAGAACTATCCAATGGAACTAAAACTAGGATTTTTGATGCTCATTTGAATTTTTGATGGTATTTTGTTTGGTTTGCTAATTTTATGCAAATTTTCGCACATGTAAAACTAGCGTACGAAGCCTAGGAAGATGAGGCTGAAGCTGAAGCAAACCCTGACGCTCAAGACCCCTGTGAGCAAGGGCAGTTAACACTTTGACCATATTGAACCCATGTTTATGCAAATTTAATTTCTTTTAAATTATCCATGTGCATGCTATTATTTTATGTGGCAATTTACTTTCACTTTTAAAGATGCTAGTTGTAATCCCAATATTATATTTGCTAGTATTAGCCCGTTGAGACTCTTGGATGAATGAAACTTGTCGCCGTAGTAAAATTATAATAATGTAGCTTTCGCAAATGAGTCCTTATTGTATTGCGTTGCTTAGTATTGCTAGTTGCTCGGGGTACCTAAATACCCCAAAATCTTCACTTGCAATTATGAAATGGTTTGGGTAGTCAGGATGGGAATGATTGGAGAATATTGGTATGGTTATTTTATGCTCCCGAAAAACCCCAACTTTACTTAAATACCTGGGTGGATGGTTTGGGGGTTGGTACGTGGTGCAGTGGACACACAAAATGTGAAATGTGGTAGAACCATCCAGGTAGTCCTAAGGACCGAATCTTGTCATGTTATCCTGTGTAAAATAGTACAACCACAAGTCTGTAAAATACAACTTGGCTAAGTAGTTGTATCGAAACTCCCAGACTCATCTCACCGGTAGTGGTTAGGTGTGGGTAATGCAAGGGCAAGGGGAGGCCTAAAGGGACACCAAGTGGAGGGTGAAGTTTCCTAGCCGTACTAGCGTTGCGGGAAGTGGAGCCCGGCTGCGCTAGTAACAGTGGGGAACATCTCGTGCAACGTATGGGACCCACTGCAAGTGGGAGCAGCCCATAGGGTGAGATGACAAAAGGAGCTAGATATTCTGAACAGTCACTGTGATGGTCCACTCAACCACATGACTAAGGAATCGTGTGGGGCAACGAGTTGATTATCTCTTGTGGTGAAAGTGTACACACTCTGCAGAGTCAAAACTATTCGAATAGCCGTGCCCACGGTTAAGGGCAGACATGGGGACTTAACTAGATATAGTTCTATTTAAAAATATGTGGAGAATGGGAATGGAAATATGGAGGGCAACAAAAAGCCCTAGTTTGAATTGTCCTGGGTGTCGTCCCAGTGGTAAGATAAGTGGCTTTAACGCTGAATGATGCTATATGGTGCAGATGCCATGTAACAGTGGAAGGAATCTGTGTCGCTAATATGTTGGTCTTACTTCACCAAAATTTATGTCGTGAATTTTACACTGCTAAGTCTTAGGAATTTTTAAGTATCATATGTAAAAGCAGTTTCTAGCAAAATAAAATAAATCCGAGCCTTCCTTGATAAACCCTGCATGCTATCTATTGCATATTGTGTGTTGGCTCGCTGAGCACGGTGGATTTGTGCTCACACTCGCATTACCAAAACAGAAACAGGGACACATGATCATTATGACCATGAAGACACCCCTACTACTGAAGGAAGAAACAACGAAGGGAACTAGGACGTAGTCTACCTTTTCTGGACATAGACAAGTTGACCCATGGCATTGTGTGCACATATATTATTGGAGTCTCGGTGATATATAATGCACACATTACCCCCCCCCAGTCGCTTGCCTGTGGTTATGGTCTTACTTTTGCTTTCGTTTCCGCTGCTTATTTGTAATGAAGACATTGGCCTAAGCGGCCCCTTTTGTAAACTATCACCCGATGTGGTGTAACTTAAATCTGTAATATTATTATTGTCCATGCGATGTATGATGTGATACAGCAATGTACCTGTGTGCACTATCTACCGATCCAGGGAATATTGTAGTAAAACACAGTGGATTCTGGATTGAAATATCCGGGTCTGACATAATCTTGATGAATTAAAATTGGCACATGACTCTTGTGATGAAAAGCTAAAACTTGCAAAAGATGAAATTGAAAGCTCAAGTCTAGTTCTTCTGCTCAATCTAAAGCTTGCACTAAGTGTGATTTTCTTTAGGCTAGACTTAATTCTTCTTAGGAGTCAATCCAACAAATGTTTTATCAGGAGACTCTTTCTTGCTCTAACTGTCTGAAGCTTAACACTGAGGTAGAAGTATTGACTAGACAACTTAACAATTTTGCTAGAAAAGAGAAATTGGTTCAGTCTAGTGCTTCTAAGGAGATTGTGAATGAATCTGTAAATTGCTCGTCGTGTTGCACACTATCTAAGGAAAACAAGTTCCTTAAGAACACTTTGGAGAGGTTTTCATTTGGAAGAAGAATTTGAATATGATCCTATACAAGTCAAAAACCAGTGAGACAAATCATAGTTCAGGGTTTAATTTTATTGAGCATACTAGGAATAATCCTCCTAAAGTAACCAAGGTACTCGAACAAGGAAATTTGAAGTAGAATCGAAACCAAAACAAGTCGTGTTTAAATTTGTTGGTTTTGCAAAAGAATACCTTGTCAAACTGAGTGTTGTTAAGTCATATGATATGACCACTACTCAAGTCAAGTACCAATGCACTCATTGCAGAAAAGATGGCCATTTGGTTTAGTTCTGCTTTAGAAAAGTAAAGAAAGCGAAGAAAGACAGGATAAAAAAGTGTTTTTGGCCAGCCGCTTCCTATGGTCAAATCAGTGTGGTTGGATTAGGTGCTCGACCAGTTGGTTCTCATGGTCGAACGAGACTTTCGACAAGTTGCTTCTTGCTGTCAGACCAACTTCACAAAAGGGTTCCGACCAACATTTTCTGCATGTTTAGACCAGTTGATGGCCAGACCCTTTTCACATAGTCGGTTTGATCATTTTTGACCAAGGTCATCTATGCAATTTGATCGATCGTTTGTCAGACTAGCTCTACTGAGAGTCATACCACCCCATAGTCGAACATGTTTTTCAACGGTCGACTAGTCAAAATATGTCAAATGCTCATGATTCACTTAAATCTTTATCAGTGCATACTATTGCTCCTATTCATCGAGTATCTCAGTACTGGATATCTAAATCTCTATTGTCTAACCCCAGTTTGTGCTCTGTAGGCTCGTCACAAGCTGAAGGAAAATATATGGTTCATTGACTCCGGTTGCTCTCGACACATGACGGGAGACTCACGATGGTTCTCCTCTCTCACTCGTGCCTAGGGCTGGATAACGAGCTGGCTCGGCTCGGCTCGGCTCGGCTCGGTCTGGCTCGGTAGGATAACGAGCTGGCTCGAGCTGGCTCGTTATAACTAACGAGCTAAAAAGCCAGCTCGGCTCGGCTCGACAAAAAGCTCGAGTTAGCTCGTTTGGCTCGTGAGCCAGGGCCAAAAAATATCTCCATCATATATTCATCCATGGAAGTTTGGCTCGTTTGGCTCGTTAGGCTCGTTTGGCTCGTTTGGGTATAATAGAGTACAAATTAACACATGCATGGCTCGTTTGGGTACAATAGAGTACAAATTTACACATTAACACATGCAATAGAGTACAAATTAGGTCCATAGAAGCAGCATATGCATATCTAAATTCCTGGAAGCATGGCTCGTTTGGCTCGTGAGCGGCTCGCGAGCTGGCTCGAGTTGGCTCGTTATAGCTAACGAGCTAAAATCTTGGCTCGGCTCGGCTCGTTATCCTAACGAGCCGAGTCGAACCGAGCCGAGCCAGCCACGAGCCGAGCGAGCTAACGAGCTTCGAGTTTTTCGTCCAGCCCTACTCGTGCCCCCGGTGATGAGATGATCACTTTTGGGGATAACTCTCAAGGACGAGTTCTTGCTAAAGGCATCGTGCATGTCAACGACAATTTCATCTTAAAGGATGTTACTCTCATGAGTAAGTTGAGCTATAACTTACTTTCAGTTTCACAGTTGTAGACGATAATCTTGAGATCAACTTTAAAAAGCATCATGTTGTATCTTAGATTCATCTAGTGATCTTGCATGCAAAATAAGTCGAGTTAGTCATTTGTTTAAGGGTGATTTTTCATACTCAGCATCTTCTGATCTTAGGTGTCTTATTTCATCTGATTCTAAGGATATACTCTTCTGGCACCGTAGATTAGGTCGCATTGGCTTTGATCATCTAGCTCGGCTCAGTAATATGAATCTGGTTAGAAGACTTCCTAGTCTTAAGATTGAGAAGTCAATAGAACTAGTGTGTTCGCCTTGTCGACATGGTAAGATGGTCGCATCGTCTCATCCCCCACTCACAGAAGTAATGACTGATTCCCCAGGACAATTATTGCATATTGACACTATAGGTCCTTCTAGGGTTCGGTCTGTTGGAGGTAAATGGTATGTTCTTGTTATTGTTGATAATTATTCTAGATACTCCAGAGTGTATTTTATGGCCTCTAAGGATGAAACTTTCGGTCACTTTCGGGAGCTAACTTAGACTTGCTAATGATCTTCCAAGAGCTAGCTCTTAGACTTGCTAATAATCTTCCAAGAGCTATCTCTTAGATTTACTAATGATCTTCTAGGTGCACTTAGAGCAATTAGAAGTGATAACAGAACTAAATTCAAGAACTCATCATTTGCTTCCTTTTATGCTCAAAAGGGTTTAGACCATCAATTTTCGTCTGCTCGAGTGCCACAACAGAACAGTGTGTTTGAACGCATGAATAGAACTCTAGTCGAGATGGTTAGAACAATGCTAAATAAACATGCTACTCCTAGGAAGTATTGGACTCAAGCTATTTTGACTACTTAGTATATTTCGAATAGAGTTTTCTTGCGAGCTAAATTACATAAGACTTCCTATGAGCTTTGTTTAGGTCTTTCTCCCAATATTTCTCACTTTAAGGTGTTTGGATGTCGATGCTTCATCCTTAAACATGGCAATCTTGATAATTTTGAATCTAGATTCTCATATGGCATCTTTCTTGGGTATGCAATTCATACTCAGGGTTATCGGGTACTCAACTTAGAAACTAACAAAATTGTTGAGACCTGTGAGATCACTTTTGATGAGGCTAGTCCTGGTACTAGACCCGATAATACAGGTATACAGGCCCCTGACACACTCGATGGCATCTTCTATGACTCCGACAATGACAACAAGGAGTTCTAGAGCTACACTACGACACCTACGATAACCTCTATGACCCCTTGTACGACTATAGCTGCTACGATTGCACCTATGACAACGGTCGCTACGACCACTCCTATGACTACAGCTGCTATGACTGCACCTACGACAACTGTCTCTATGACTACTCCTATGACTTCAACTACTGTGGCTACACCTACGTCTAGTACGATGGCTGCTATGATTACTACAACGATGACATCTATGACTACTCTGCAAGCCCCTTTGCACATTTAACGACGTCATCCCCAGAACAAATGATTGGTGAGGTAAATAAGAGAACTCTTCGCAGCAGGTATAACTCCAATGCTTCATACTCTCATTCTGCTTTCGTCTCCTCTTTTGAACCCCATTATGTAAGTTATGCTTTATCTGATGAGTCTTACATTAATGCCATACATGAGGAATTGGATCTTGGCTATGAGGCTCGTATGTTTCATATTGCAATCTTTTTATAATCACTCAAGTTGGCATGTTATACAAAAGAAAAGGAACAAAAAGGTGCACAAATGAAAAGAAGTATGCTTTAAGCATGCCATGGTTAAACAAAAGACAAAAGCACAAGAAAGTACACAAATAAAAAAAAGTATACGTCAAGCAAGCCACCATCAACAAAAAAAAATTGTGTGCTACAAACATGAAAAGAAGTATGCTACAACATGTCACATGCTTAGATTTTGAGTATGGAACAATAGGTTGCTACATGAGACTGCTAGCTCACCTAGATTTAAAATCTGCTTCATTTTTAGGCTTTTACTTTTTGGTGTGATATCTCATTGTGGCTTTTATAATTGGTTTGATCATTATTGATATGCTTGTCATTGACATAAATTGCTTAATCATGCTAAAATATTTGTTTTGACATTGCTAAATGATGTATGTCTTTATATGATCTACGAAGCTCTACTCAAATTGTTGGACCGAAATGGCGACAGAGGGGGGTGAATGTCGACTTAAAACTTTCCCCCGAAAGAGCACCTACTCAAAAACCTCCTCCTATAGCTATGAAAAGCTATTAAAGAAGATCAAAAACTCATTGAAACTTCAAACTAACAGAGAGGAAAGCTGGGCAGAGAAAATGAAACCAAACCAAGAAATGCTCAGCCGAAACAAGGGGGGCTGGTCAGACCGCAGGCTCTAGGCCGGTCTGACCGCACCCTGGCCGGCGGTCAGACCGCCCAAGCCATGCCGGTCTGACCGGCCTTGTAAATCCGGTCTGACCGCCCATATCACTTCGGTCTGACCGCCCGACGAATTCAGAGCACAGCAGGGCAGAAAATCAGACAACCAAAAATGCAAAGATTTCAGACTTTAAACACCAGTGAATTTTGGGGTTTCTCCTTGATCCTCTTGGACCAGAACAACCAGGAAATGATAGCTCAAGGATACTAGAAGACCAAAGAAATCCAACTCATGACCACAAATTTCAGATTTGGACAAAGAAACTGAAACCTTACAGAGGCATTCACAAAAACTCAAATTACTCTAAGGGCTTAAGTCCTTTTCTCATGAGAGTTTGCAGACATGTTAGCAATAGTAAGAGGACTTCCCAAACCAGAAATTAGGCCATTTCCTGAAGGGAACCAAGAAAAACATATCAAACCCTAGAAACTGAGCACTTGAGAGTGTCACAACAGAAAACTTCAAATTTCCATCTCCTCTTTAATCCCTTGGCTATGAAACTTTGGAAATAGCTAATACATAGCCTCTGGACTCTAGGTACCAAATTTCAAGCCATCTCAAAGAGGGAAACAAGATTTGCACCAAAACCCTAAAAATGCAAATGAAGAACAGAGAGGCCCCAAAAAGTAAAATCTGAGATTAAATGCGTTTTGCTCTTGGGAAAATCGATCAAATGATCTTGAGGCAACATCCCAACCTAGAGCTAAAGGAATGCGCGTAGGAAACGAAAGCAGAAAACAAAACTTTTCTACCGCGCACACAAGGACGTCATGCTTAAGGAGGGATCATGAATCGTTACCACTAGACGCGCAGCGCAGCGGAAGAAGAGTTGGAGAAGCCGATCCAACCACGCGCGTCGAGGTAGTAATGGAAGTAGCCGATCATCCTGAACAGATCGTCTCCTCCACGCGATCAACCACACCACGAGCAGATCCAATCTGTAGGTTGTTGATGCCGATCAACACCGCAATGAGCAGTGCCTCCACCGGTATCCACACGTCCGGGGCTGGAACGCCGATCGCGAGTGTACTAGCACTCGTGAGCGGCTAGGGTTTGGCTCGGGAGGTGGCGGCTAGGGTTTTACTAGAGGTTCACAGAAAACGTGCGTTCCTAAGCCCCTCGCCTCCATATATATAGACCTCCTCACTTGGGCCTTGTGGACCAAGGCCCAATAGGAGCCTATTCGGATCTCTATCCGAATTGAGCCCACATCCGAATCATATTCGAATTAGTGTTCCAACCCGTTAAGCGTGCGACCCTGTAGGTTCACGTATACTTGGTCGCGACCCGGAAATGCCTTTCCGGTCACCCTGTTAATAGCGGCCTCTAGTAAGACATATTAACCCCAAAGTATACGTAAAGATCATATCGGCTGAGCCTGTAATGTTCTCATGTACGAATCCCTTTGCCTCACGATATAGATTGAGCTCAAGGCGAGACCTGTGTCATGCTCTTAATACCTCAATCACTCTCTCGATTCTGCGCTGGATTATAAACTTGTGATTGACTCCTCAATCACCTTGGCATGGCCATGCACTTTCATAATCCATTACATCGAGGGCCCCAGAGATATCTCTCCCATAAGGAGGGGCAAATTCTATCTTGATCATTCACATCCCACTACATGTTTCATGGCAAACCCAAAGACTACTTTTATGACTACCCAGTTACGGAGTAGTGTTTAGTAGTCCCAAAATAAGCTACTACGCATGTTGAGAACCATGATGATCTCAAGTCTAAGGATTCCACATAAACACTACTTGAGACCAACTGATGACACATGGAATCTCTGCAGTGTCTCATGGCGGGTCTATCCAACATATGTTCACTAACACATGTCCATATTATTGATTTGGTATCACCATACCATGATCCATGAGACATGATCATCAATCAATACATATGCTGATCTTTGAATCATATTTGTTCCTCATATGATATATGATCAGGGATCATTTAGAAATAGCAACATTTTAGCATTAAGAGTCTCATGAATAAGTCACATACTCATTGATCAATAATGATAATGTCTATCTCAAGGAACAAAGTAATGTATCATAAACATAGTATATGATATATATATAACATCTCCATGTTGCCTCTAGGGCATATCACTAACAAGAGCAACCTAGTTTGGGCCTTCCCAACAAGAATCAACAAGAAACTTTAAAAGTCAGAAATCTGGCATGGAGAGCATCGAAGGAAAAGAAACAGAGAGACAAGAACTGAATCAAACTCCATCTCATATTGATAAAGAGGAAAAGAGATACATGATTGATACAAGAGGAATGATTACAAGACTCTCAATCCATCTCCAACCTCTCCCCAACTCAAGAACACATCGAAGGGGGACACAACACAGACACCCTCTGCTGCCTTCCACCCACTCTCACCAACTAAAGACTCAAAGGTAAAACCACCTCCAAAGCCTCTTTTGACTCACAAAACCCTATTTCTCTCCTAAAGCCATGAAGGGGGCATGCAGCCACTCCCTCCTATTTATAGCCCTTGCATACCGGGTTTCCAACCCGTTTTGTCCGCTAACTCCGAACGGAACCGCTTCCACCTGTGCAGCCTTGCGCTTTTACCGAAACGCCCCTCGTGCACCTTCCGGGAAGCTTCCTCGCTCCTTGTCGTCCAAGCCTCGCAACCACCTCGAGTCTCCGCCGTCTTCGACACATCTCGACTGTTCTGACCTCGACACCGCCCGTGTCTAGTCCGGTCACCTCGTGTCTCGCCACGACTCCGCCTCGACGTCCTGCAGTCAACACAGACAAGAAACACATCAAATAGCACCGCTCGATACATGAAAGCATAAATGTATTAATGAAATAGCCCAAACCTGACAAGTCGACATAATATGCATCCTAACCATTTTGACCAGGTTTGACCAAGTCCGACCGAGCCTGATTGCACCATGCAACGTCAAGGTCCGAACCAGCCAAATCAAACTCGACTTCCCTAAACCGATGTCAATTACTCATCACACACATGGGATGACCTCCACATGGTCTCTCACAAATACATGGCTTGGTCAAACTATTAAATCAATGCAAAATGACCTTGGATAATCCTCAAAGCTTCTAGATATTTTCTCTTTTTGCTCATTTTTAGAATTATCCTCTCTTTGGAGCCCTTGATAATTTCATTGCCAAACGGGAGAAATTAGAGGAAGGGGGAGAAATTAGAGAAATTTGATAAAATAACTTTTCTTGTGTTGATGGGGGAGTTTTATGAGTTTTGCTAACTGTCTGCTGAGTTTCTTCTTTTGCTTTTCTTTCAAAACGCACTTCATTCAAGAGTTTTTAAGGTGTTGTCAATGTATTCATCAAGGGGGATATTTTTAGACCATGTGGATAGTTGTAAATGAAGTGATGATGAATAATTAACATTTGGATTGCTTTGAATTTTGTGTTTGTGAAAGTTTTAGTCGATCGCAGTCGAAGGTTTCAGGTTCAAGTGGTTTCGGTCTGCTCTGAATGGTTTTTGTCTTCTTTGAGTGTTTTTCGTTGCTCTGAGTAGTTTCATACCAGTCCAATTGGGTCCAAGTGGCATCAGACGGAATTCGAGTAGCTTTGGAGCATCGCACGGCTTCAAGTGGTTTTGGTTGCTTTAAGTAGTTTTAGACTAGTCTGATCGAGTCTGAGTGGCATCGAATGGATTTCAAGTAGCAATGGAATATCGGACAACTTTCAAGACGCATCAGAACATTGGATGACACTCGAGTGACATCAGAGGATCGCACGGCTAAACAACAATGGCAAACTTCTACCACAACAGCTTTCGGTCAGGGCAGACTTCGACCACGTCAGATTTTGACCACTTTAGTTATGATTTAGAGTCGTTTATGACCACTTTCGACTATGACCATGTTCTACTATGACCGCATTCTATTTTGACCACGTCCGGCATCGACCACGAAACATAGACTATGGCAGTTCGACCACGTTCGACTTCGACAACGACCGAATGACCTCTGAAGGTAATCATAGCTATAGTACTTTTCATGGTCATAGCTATAGTACTTTTCATGGTCATAGCTATAATACTTTTTCATGGTCGTAGCTACAATATCTGGTCGATACTTGATAGTCGTAGATTTTACTGGTCGATAGTCAATGGCTTTGTAGTCTATAGTCGTAGACTTTGTGATCGATAGTCGTAGTTTTTACTGGTCAATAGTCTAAGGCTTTGCAGTCGATGGTCGTAGATTTTGCAGACTAATGTCATAGTCATAGACTTCACAGTCTTATTTTCATAGTTGTAGACTTTACAGTCTGCTGTCGTTATCTTTGGTAGTCAAAGGCTTTATGATTGGTTGTCGTAGGCTTTACGGTTCGTATTCATAGACTTCATGGTCGGTACGAGTACTTCAATTCTTATGATCTTTGAGTACCTCGAGTACTCGTGTTGGGACAGTGGTTGACTGGTTTGTGCATGATGGTCGATGATTGGTGGTCAGTGCTACAGTACCAGGTAGATACTCGGTGATCAGTGAACAGTGTTCGGAGGAACAATACTTAAAAGTTTCGATACTCGGTAGTTGGTAGCGATGCTTGTGGTTATGCCTGAGTGTTTTCGGCGGAGTGATAGTACTTCACGTGTACTTGTGGTTTCGAGTACTCTTTGAGCTAGTGGTCGTAAGGAGTGATTTAAGGCTGATTTGCAGAAAGTGATGGAATTGGTGGTCGTAGACGACCTGGTTGATGGTTGGGATGGTTTTATTCTTGTCTATGGATGGACAAGGGTGGTGTGAGTGTGTACTGATGGCAGTCAAGTTGTGGAAAACTTGTGCCAAGAAATGTTTCTTTGGTCTTTGCATGTGTAGGATGTTGTGGAGATGATCATGGTCGGTGACGAGGAGGACCGAGACTAGGATGGGGAGATCTGAGGTCCAGACGGTTGAGGATATCACGCGAGATGGTCGAGCTAATGCTAGAGTACATGGAGATCAAAGGTGGTAATGCATGGAGAAGCTACAGGCGGTGCGGTCCTGGAGACTTCTATACGGAGATTAATGATGCGAGATGGAGCTATGGGAGGTGCGTTGCTGGAGGCTTCATCACATGGTGAGTTGGAAACGTTATGGAAGGAGTCTGTAATGGGAGGGATTAGAGTTTTGGTAAAACCCGTGTTAGGAAGGGTTTCGGGTCCCTTGATTTGAGGAAGAGATAGGATTTCGTGTTCATGTTTGAGTCGAACACGGTTTAGGGCTCTAGCATATAAAAGCAGTGAGAGGCCAAGTGTTTTGGCTGTGGTTTTTGGAGGCAACTTTTTGTGTTAGGGTTTTTAGAGGTGGTTGTGAGGGCACTTTATAAATCTACAGAAATCCAGCAATAAAGAACATCTTAAATCAATCTCGTTCATGATTTCTGATGATTGTTGTTTGGGTGACACGTATGACTACGAGCAAAGCTGAGCATCAAGTGTTCGTTCGAGCGGTTGGATTCTTTATCGACTACATATAGATTTCAAGAAGCGGAGACAATCATTCATCCCTCCTCTAATTGCATCATACGTTCCTACACAAGCGACAATCAACAATGATCTATCGTTGAATGCCCAGAACAATGTTGGAAATGCCTTGTTGAATTAACTAGGCTTCTCCTTCCTGAGAAAAATGCCGGTAAATACCTAATTTTAGATCATGCATGGAAGATGATATGCATGAGAGTGCAAAGTTGAATGGAAAAGGCTAATTGACATACACGGAAAATTAATTAAATGACGGCTCCATGAACCTAGCGAATTGTGTCAACCGTGCAGTGCCATCTGAACTTGAATACGGACCATGACATGATCCAAGCTAGCTAGGCATATTCCTGCAGCTCCTGTTGGCATCTACTTGAGGGCGGCACATAACTTGGATTTATAAAGCCACCCACTTATCAATGGGGACGAGCATCGCTCCAAGCCTGATCTCCGGTTTCCCTACCCACAACGGTCTGCATTAATTTATTTATTTGTCCATCAAAACAAATGGAAAAGCTAGAATCCCCCCCCCCCCCCTTTGAGAGGAAAATGGCCTACTCTTTTCACTTATAACCTATGGGTTTTTCCGTACAAATAAATAAGACAACTTCTCTATCAGCTTTTTTAAGCGGCTTATTGGGATAACCTTTTTGAGGCGGCTTATCGGCATTCAGTTCATTTGCACAAGTGCTCGCGCTAGAGCTAAAAATTATCAACCGCAGCAAAAAAGAACCCACCTAAAGGCTAGAGCACTAAATTCTAGTACTATGTAACAATGTTTGTCGTGGGTTCACTATCAAAAAATCTCTTCATGTTGTCTTTTTTCTGGAAACTATTTTGACTGTTGACACTCGAGCTTAAATAAGTAGAAATGAGGCGCATCATTGATCGTCAGGTGAGAAGTTGTCTAATTCGTGTGGGATTAACGGATGGTATGATATCTGTCGGATCTATGTCATGGAGGGGCAAATCCAGTCGGGGCTCGAGCCCACCCTCTGCCGGGTGCTGGTACCAGAATGGCATGGATGCTATGTCGAACTGTGTAACATCCCAAAAATTCAGACATTCAAAAATGTGAGATTTTAAAACTTTTTGTTGTGTGCTGTTAATATTCATGTTTCTTCTGGAATTTTTATTTGGACTTTTCGAATTTCATGCTATGCAAAATAATAACAAGGGATAAGCCTCGAATATAAATAACAAATGTGATAATAAAAATGTTAACAATGAAATATGAAGACAAATATAAAAACTTAAATTAAATTTTATTCAATTAAACAAAACCTAAATTCGAGTAAAAGAAATTATGATCAGGAAAATGATTTGATAAGCGAATTCAAAATTTGAATTCCAAAACCCCATCCAAATACCATTTAAAGGTAGGCCAGCTTTAGATTAATTCCAAAATTCAAACTTAACGAGTTAATGCAAAACTTGAGTTTAGCTGAAATTTGAAAAACAGAAATTTTGGTCAGGACGTTGACCTGAAAAGCAAATTCAAAATATAGAAACTACAAATTAAAAAAGTGACTACAAACTGATCTGATATTCAAAATGAAGTTTGAATTTGACAAATTAAAGATAAAATTTAAATTCACAAGAAATTTTAAAAATTCTAAATTGGCTACACCCATTTAGCCTTCCTCCTAAAACCCACAACCTATTTTCTTTTCCTTGCGCCCACTAGTCGGTCCCTCTTCTTTTCATCTATTTCTCTAATTCTTTCCACTAGCTAGTCGGCCGGCCTTCCCTCCTTTCTTTCTTTCCTCCCCATCCCCTGCTCTCGGTCAAGGCCAGCCGGCCATGCCACTTCCCGGCTCGACCTCACCCCATGCCTCATGCCATGTGCCTAACCTTGCCCTGCGTCTTGCTATACCATGTGTCACGCCTGGCCATGCTGGCCTGGCCTCTTGCCTTGCCCCGCGCCCGCGTGTGCGCATCCGTCCGGTCTGGTACCCACGCCTTGCCAAGCCTGTAGCCACAATACTTGACAAAGCTTGCTCCACCCCTTTCATGTTTGGACCTTCATACAAGGCAGGTACGCGCATTGAATCATGCCCCAACAACGGCTCCGCCACACTGGACTCCCCTCATTACTCGCTGTCACATCGGCGTGCATTGCCTTGACGACCAACGGAGAGAGCTCGCCCACGGAACGCGCTGCCACCTCCTATCTGCTCGCCTTGGCATCTATGTGTGACCGTCTTATCATTCTGTTGCCATATCCATGTGATGCCGACCACTGTTGCCGTAGAGCCACCTCCCCAGGCCCACGCCAAAGCCCATGCAGTGCACTGTGCCTTGGTCACCAACTACAGCATCACACAGCGCCACCCCGCAACTATAAATAGCACCCTATGGCTACCCTGCTCACTGCACATCTTCCCTCTCTTTTGCTTCTTCCTTGCCGAAGCCAAGTCTGCCCAAGCTCATGCGCCGGCCAAGGCTTCCCATGCCATTCCCGCTACTCCAGCTATCCACTCCAAAAATTAACTGCATCATGGTGCATCCCTAAGCATCATGGTGCATCCCTATGCCCCTTCTATGGTTTCCCTAACTTAATTCGAAACCCCCTTCTCCCTCAAAAACCAGACGACGGTGCTCCCACCGCCACTATTTCTCCTCCTCGGTGCTTTGACTCAATTACTTTGCACAAGAGCAACACCAGGACATCACCTACAATCCCCAACTGCTGCCCAGCTCCCTACCTCAACCCAGTGAGCTAGCAACGATGACCCTCCCCGCGCTGGCCCCAGCCACCACCATCGGCTCGGCTCGGCCGTTCCCTACCTTCATCAAGCACCTCGGTAAGCTCCTCCTACACCTCTCCTGCTCGTGTCCCCTTCAATTTCCCCTCTCTTCCTCCTGGCCACTGTCACACCTATCAGCCCCACCACGGGCTGCCCAGTGCTGTGGCCAGCCCACCGTGGTGCAGCACTGGCCAATGCGCTGACTCCAATAGCTTCACCTTGCTCCTAGCACTCCATTTTCTACTCACCCCAGCCTCACCGCCAGTCATGCTGGCCATGTCCTCTGTTTTGGCTGAAGCCCTCACCTCACCTCTTCTATTACCCACCCCCCTATACCCTATATCAAAAGCCAAATGGCCAGCTGGTCAACCGAGGTCATTTATCAATGGAAGGTACTAGGTTTGAATCCCCCTTCCCCCATTTTATTTCATTTGATTTCTTTTGGCCCATTTCAATTTAGGGAATATTAGGAAATAATTTAGGGAGGTTAAAATGATTAGTTAGAATTTAAATAAACATATAATGAGATATAACGATGTATAAAAATATAAATTAAATTAAATTAAGAGATTAAAATAAAGGTTGTGCGAAGTGAGAGTATTAGAGAATTAATCTGGTTAACTGCATGGAATGGTCAGTTAATTATTATAAGGTTAGTTAGTGCAAGGTCAACCCATAACAATGATATTTGTGTGCCCTAAAAAGACATGAGGCCCTTTCTTTTCAAATAGTGATTGAAAAGAGAAATAACTCAACACTAGTGAACTAGTATTTAATAGTAAAAGCTAATATTTAAATTAAAGATTATCTTGCACATAATTAAATGAGTCCCCAAAAAATTAGCTTGACAATAATATTTATCCTAAACCCAAAGAATAATAAAGGACATTATTGATATGTATAACTTTGTGTAAATGTCCGACTACCATAAAGTCCTAGTTGAAATGGTGATTAAACTAAAAATAAGAAAAAATTAGCCAATGTGATATTGCCACTTAAATTAAAATACAAATTTGAATTAAAGGTGATTGCAAAAGCGTAAAGTTTGCCAGTGTAAATAATAAACAAGGTTACTTGGTGATATAATGACAAATGAGAATAAATGGATTAGATTAGTATGATGCTCGGGTTCATTTAAATTGAAGTATCTACTTTAATTAAAGACCTTCCTAGAAAATAAGTCGGTAGAATTGAGTGTTATTTTCAAAGCCCACAATATTAGTTTAGATATTTATAAACCAGTCATGGGCCCTATTAAAATATAATTACTGTCGTCAACACGCCATAGTTAATTAATTCATGATAGAAGATCTAATTGATAATAATATTGAAATATAATTGTATATAACCAAGATCATCCTCGCATAAATAAATTTAATTAAAATTAAAATTTGATTATGCCAGATGCTAAGTAAGGGCACATAGGATATCAACGTCATTTAATCCCGAGAGCATCTCAAATTAAATATCTCATTAAAACATAAGTTCATGAGTCAATTAAAATATAGTAACCCCCGGGTCATCGAACATTAGATTGATTTTACTAACCTATAATTTGGAGAAACAATGTGATGGTAGGACCAATCAATTAGACCCTAATAAAGATAATTCGCTAACACACCAATAGATGGTAATATGAAGTCTAGTAATACCCAAACATAGTTAAGAGTTGTATTTGTTCAAAATACATATAAACCCTAGAAAGGCTCGACAATCATAGATCATTAGTAAATAGTAATCTAACTAAAAATTAATTATTAACTAGCAATTGGATAATTAAATAATCCCATGCTTAAGTAATTTATTAAATTGATCATGTGTACAAACCTTTTGATTATTTGCTAACTAAACCTCAAAATAATAATACGTCATAAAATCCTTGGAGATAACAATTAAAAATATTAATACGAATGTGCCGGTGGTTTGCAAATCCATATGTCCATAGATCTAGCTTGATTCATGGAACTTCCTTAATAACTATAAAATTATAAAATAAGATATTAAATTAAGTAGGTCAAGTCATGATAATATGATAAATCTGTATCTCTATCATAGGTCTACCTTAACTCATGGAACCTCCTTAATAAGTATAAAATTATAAAAGAAGATACTAAATTAAATGGGTCAAGCCGTGGTATTCAACAGTCAGCTAAATCTAGCCATCTTCAAATCCAAAACAAAGTGTTCTTATTAATATTCCTTTATCCTGAACCTTTCTTAAAATTCTACTTAGCAATTCCACTGTCATTCCCTATTTTGCTCAAACCCCATTTGACTCCATCAATAATCCGCATCTAACAAACCTTGCCTCAGATCACCCACTTAAGCATAATAAAACTTAATTGTGTTCATTTGAATTTATTTGGACTTTAAAGTTAATTGTATTTATTTGGATTTCCATTGCACACCATGTAATTAGAAACTAAAGTCTCAAAGGAGTGACGAACTGAACAAAATCGAGATCCATAAAGGAACAAGGACCAAAAACTCGAGAATCAACTAAGAAGGCTTGAGTAAGATCAAGACTATGGTAAAATAAATCAGGCGAGTCAATACTTTAATTATGTTGAACCAATCTTTTGTGCACATTATTCCAGTTTAAATTATCAAATTGCATACTTTACATTGTTATGCAAATTATGTTCATCTTAAGATTTTAGATACATACCAATTATTATACATTATGATACTATTATATTCTATTCTCTGAAAACAATTGAACACTTGGTCCTTATCACCCTGGGATAATGGTTAGCATACTAGTAATGAGACTATATTTACTCGTCATGCTTATTCTTGCTTAGATACTCGGGGGTATTAATTTGCCCTGTCAACAATATGAGAAATTGTTTTGGGCATTCACTAATGGAAAGTGACTGATATGTTGGCTTATTTTTATACTATCAAAAACCCCAACAGTCTTATTTATCTGGGCGGATGGTAAGAGGGGCTGGTGCAGTTTTTGCACGAGAATATGTAGATTGTGGTAGAACCGCTTAGATAACCCCAAGGATCGAATCCGGTCATGACCTCCCATTGTAAAACCAGTACAACCATAAGCTGGGAAAGTGTAGGCTGGGCTGAATAATTTACCAGACCCCCAAAGTCATCTCATAGGTTTGAGGAAAGGAGGGGGCATGCAGTAGGATAGTGAAGATTTGGCCTGAATGGGACACCGATGGAAGGGTGATATTCGCTAACTGTGCTAGTCGTTGTGGAGACGGAAGTCTAGTTGTGCTAGTTGTTGTGGTGGAACTTCCCGTACAACTTATGGGATGAGGGGCAAGATATTGCAAAGGCCTCGTGATGACTTCTCATTCTGCATGACCAAGGAATCATGCAGGTATAATGAGTTGATTATCTCTTGTGGGTACAGTGTACAACCTCTGCAGAGTGAAAAATATTCAAACAGTCATGCCCATGATCATGGACAGGCATGAGAACTTAACTTGATATAGTTCTATTCAAAAACTTTATGGGTAGAATGAAAAGTGACGAGCAGGTAAAGTTCTAATTTGTGTTGCCCTCGACGTCATTTCCAGTGATAAATATGAGCGAATATAACATTGGAAAAACTAGTATATGGGAGCACAATATTGCAATCATTCATAAATTAGAAAAACATGTTTTAGTTAAATTTTCTAAGTCTCGGGAAGTTCTAATTATTATAGAGGCATTTGACAAATGAAATAGCCCAAGCCTTTCTTTGTTAAGCCATATATCGATATACTTGCATTTTGTGTATTGGCTCGCAGAGCATGGTGGTTTATACTCACCCTCACTCACTCAGTTAATCCAGAATCAAGAGAGTCAGGTTACTACACTTCAAGGATGCACCTGGACATGATGGTGAGGAAGATGAAGAGGCCATGGACTAGGTCGTGAACCCAAGTTGGCTCTCTATGGGGTGTGTCCTAAGGGTCCTACCTATGTGAACTTTTAGTTTTTGCTGCTGCTTTTTATTGACTTCAGCCTGATCAGCCCATAAGTAAGTTTATTATTATATCTACGCTTCCACATGATATGTACTTTAATGTTTAGTACTAAATCTGTGAATACTATCTACTGATCCAGGGAATAGTGCAGTGGAATCACAGAAGATTCTGGATTGTAAAGTCTGAGTCTGACAAATTGGAACTAAGTAAGGATTTAGATGTAATGGAATATCCTAATAGGGAAGTAGGGCTACGGAGCATATGGCCTGGGCAATTTTGTAGCCTTGTGTGTAGTTAGCTAGTTAGTATTGGGTGAGCTGGAGTCATGGAGAGCAAGAGAGAGAGGGGACAGGGTGGGACGTTGAAGATGACTTCTCCATACTCGTTGGGCCTTGGGCTTTGGCATTAAGGATAAAAACAAGAGTGGGGTGCACGATGTATCAAAAAATTCAAGTTGTCTCCACTTAAACTGATGTTGGCTTCATCATCCAGCGGCTGCTACCATTCTAGCACAATGCATTGCATTATTTATATTTTTTGTTAATTTATTTACAAATATATGTATTATATTATATCTAGAGTGATACACCGGGATGATTCATTCCAAAAGACAAACCGGAATGGTGTCCGGAATGAAAGTGACAACTATGTTGTGGAGTGTTGAGCCAAGGAGTAGAGGCAGCCAGCAGGAAGCAGTAGCTAGCGGGTGTGCATCAGCATTAGGGAATTTGAGAAGAGCCGAAGAGGAGAGCAAGAGAGAAGCCATTGTACTTTGCTTTGGTAATTTATCTCTAGTATCTTCCGTCTTTGATTGCACAAAGACTATGTTTGCAATATCTGTCTTAATTTGATTTAGTTCTTTGAACCTATCCTCTATTTTTATCGTAGCTTTGCCACTAACGTTATGATACATAAGAAGGTCGGCTAGCTAGCTTCTGTCTCTTGGGACATCGATCCAACGTTGGCATCGATCGCTACCTAGCATTTCACAATCAGACGGGCAATCGATCACGGCCAGCCAGCCAGCCAGAGCGGTAGGTGTCACGTACTCCAGATATATCAAACAAGGGATAGACTATTGCACAGGCGACTGAAATTTTTTTATCTTTCAGTCACCTAAATTTGCACTTTGAGTCACCTGAAGTTGCACATGTTTTTTTTTGGAGGGGGCTGCAATTTTAGTTGATTGAGAGTGCAATTTCAGATCACCTGAAGTTGCACTCTGAATCACCTAAAGTTACAGCTGTTTTTTTTGGAGAGGGCTGCAATTTTAGTTCATTGAGAGTGCAATTTCAGGTAACTGAAACATAAAAAAATTCCAATCGCCTGTGCAATAGCAAAACTGATCAAACAAAAAGCCGAGTTGGCACACGCATCAGCACGTACGTCCTGTATGGTGCATGCGTCCTTTAGGCGTTTCTAGCCAGGACTAGGGGTGAAAACGGGTCGGGTTTTTCCCGACCGATCCGGTACCGAATCCGGTTGGTAGCGAATTCGGTAAACTGGTTTGGTATCCGGTCGGATTCGGTTTCGGATACGGATACGTGTAGACGGATTCGGTAACGGATTCGGTATAGTTAATATCCGACCGAATAGCTTCGGTATTCGGTAAATCGGATATTATCCGAATGAAATCCGAATAGATATCCGAAACAAAACGGCGAAACAATCAGACTTCTCCGGTTCTCCCGCCTCGCGCCTCGCGAAATATCTGAGTCGCGCCTGTGCCGGGGGTCCACGCGAAATCCCAAAACTGCCCAGCAGCGCACCGCGCCTGCCTCGCGCTGTCGCGCACCACCCAGGGGCATCCACGCCATGCGAATCGATCAGGCGTTCAGGCTCCCGTAATCCGTCTCCCGAGGCGTCGAAG
Organism: Dendrocalamus latiflorus; assembly: GCA_017311315.1. Taxonomy (NCBI): domain Eukaryota; kingdom Viridiplantae; phylum Streptophyta; class Magnoliopsida; order Poales; family Poaceae; genus Dendrocalamus; species Dendrocalamus latiflorus. The sequence continues at coordinate 26,370,157 of CM029652.1, forward strand.
CAACGGGAAGACCGGAAGAGCCCCAACCCAAGGCAGTGAGGCACCAACCCTCGTGCAGCCCTGCCCGAGAAGCCGCCGCCGCCGCAGAAGCCTTCAAAGTTGTCGCCTCCGCTTCTGCAGAAGCCTTCGAATGTGTCGCCGCCGCCGCTGCAGAAGCCTTCCAAGCTGTCGCCGCCGAATCCGGTCAGGGGAACTAAGCCGTCTCGTCCTGCAGCAAAGCCCCTGAAGAAAGCTTGCCCGGGCCTGGATCTGAGGCGAAAGTCAAGAAGAGGAGCCAGCGAGTGAGCTTCCAGGAGGACGCGGCGGCGGCGGTGGCCGCCCCCGGAAGCCAGCGAGTGAGCTTCCACCGAGGACGCCGCTAGGCACACGCCGATGGTGTCTGAGAAAGCCCTGGAGAAGAAGCCAGCAAAGGTCGTGGCCTCAGAGACGTCGTTCTTTAGCGCGCAGAATTGCAGCAGTTGCACGCTCGATCAGCTCGAGGCCGCCTCGTACTGGCTGGCGCACATCCGTCTGGCCGAGTCAATTGGGAAGCACTGGGTTGCTGCGACATTCTTTGGCCTTGCATTTGAGTGCCAAGCTCAGGTGACTGTTCAAAGGACATGTTTTTTAATTCAGTCATGCTAAACATTGAAACTCTAGTGCATTTTTTAAGAGTTGATTCAGGTATTGTACTCTTCTTTTTGTAAATGTTTTGTTTTATCTTTTTTCGTTATAAATTTGCTTCTAACTTAGTTTGACATATTAATTGGCGAATTGTAGAAAGAAGAAATAGCTAGTGATGACGAGCCATAGAGCATGAAGGCACTTTGAGCGTTCAATTGTTAACTGCTTGAGGCTACGAGCCTACATTATTGTTATTTTGTGTTTCTATTATGACAAGATAAACTTATGTTATGTATGGTACTCCGTACTCGTAATCTCGTATGAATCTTTGTGTTCCTATTGTGGCTTGTATGAATTTACCACTTATGTATAATTTGTGTTCCTGTTGTTCTCACTTCTTGAACTGTAATCATCCGTACTATCCGCCTGTATTATCCGTTTCTGAGCCGAATCCGTTACATATCCGACCCGATGGTACCGTATTCGAAACTCCGAATATTCCAAATTCGTATTCGTATCCGGTCTTACCGTATTCGACTCCGAATCCGGAGAAAAAATGTGGGTTAGGATATGGTTTAAGCAATATCCGACCGAATCCGATCCGTTTTCACCCCTAGCCAGGACTGCATCAATAAAGGTACAGAATTAAGAATATCAGAAACAACGCAAGTTGATCCTACATTGCTCTTGCTCTTGCTCAACACCCATACGAGTCCATGAATGATGGAGGAGAACAAGCTAGTTAATAGTAATACTCTTATATATGAAATCGATAGGGTTAGTGAGTGAGTGAGTGATAGATAGATAGATAGATAGATAGATAGATAGATAGATAGATAGATAGATAGATAGATAGATAGATAGGCACTGCGTTGTTTCCCCTGTAGGTGGTTTAATTGAGTCTTGCTTTGCCTTGACGAAGGAGCAACGCAAAATCAAACCATGAGCTGGAGTATTTCTCAACCACTAGATCTCTCTATATTTGGGTCTCGGTTTCAATATTTTTATCTGTCTCCTTTATTTCGTGCACTGCGAGCAAAAATATCTTTGGTACAGCTACTGGTACTCGTGTGCCTGTGTACTAAGCTAGGTACGTAAGTGTCGGTCGGTTATGTTTGCATGTACGTGTAATGTGTAACGGCTCTTGGGACTGTCTGCGTGGATGCAGACATTGGCATCCAAAGCCATTGGCATTTGGTTCATGGCCACCATCCTCAACAACGTTATAAGCCGCAAGGGCCAACTCAACAAGCAATATGTCACAAAGTCTGTTTTCAAAATGTGATTACAGATTTTTGGTACATTTAAATGGAGCAGTAAATATTGTAACAACTTTTTAGGAATACAAATTCTTTTAGAATTCGGTGCAATCGTCCCTGTCGTCCGAAAAGAACCAGGAGCAAAATGTCAAGGAGTGTGCCAGTTTATAAGACAGATCAACGGATGCGAGAATCTATGTTTCAATTATTCTATTTCACTTATGGAAAAGATACTAACCTGAGGAAACAACGGCCAACCTATCGTCATTTAAAAGTAAATGAAAGCTGACTATTTACTGATCAACTTGAATTAAAGGAATACATTAAGGAGAGAGAATTTACACCATTTCTTATTGTTCACCCTATTTGCAAATCAACTTGAATTACAAATCGTCCTTCCTTTTTTTCCTTCTCCGAAACAAAATATTTTTTACTTTCTTTTTTAGCCATTTATATATATAAACGGGAACGTGCTGTATGCAATCAAATTTTTTCGTGTAATTATGATGCAATCTAACTAAAAATCATTAAAAAATTCTGAAAAATTGTAGATATACTTTATGATTTACTCCACCTATGTATAAAATTTCAGGATCAAATTTGTTGTATGTTAAGAATAACAAAAAAGAGAAAATTTTGATAAATTTGAACTCTTAGCATATGTTAGATTTTGCTCTTTTTAGTACTCTTAATATAGAATGAATTTGAAATTAAAATTTTATACATAGATAAAGTAAGTTTAAAAGTATATCTACAAGTTTTTTTGGAATTTTTTGTCTTGGTGTTTAGTAGAATTACACCATCGTTACATACAATATGTTCCCATAAAAACATGCTTAAGATAACTCGCTATATAAGCTATATAGGAGAAGTGAATATTCATCTGGAAGCATGGTATATTCCAGAAATTAGAAAGGCTTGTTGCATGCGCTGCTGCGCACTTCCAGAATTGACCCATATGCACTTTATATTAATTTGTCAGCTACCGCTGTACTACAAACTTTTGGCTTGGCCTTTTTAGTCGTTACAGGCTTACAGGTATAAAGTGCCCAAGCCACATTGTTTATTTCGGCATTTTACTCATGGCGATTCTATCAATAAAAGCATGGTAATTTACACTTGAGAAAAAATGGCTAGAAAATGGCTAGCTGCTGCACATTTGTATCCATTGTTTATGTAGAGTATCAAAATGTTGCTTGCATGAATAATATCTGAATACATGGCCAACATGGCCTGAATGAATGGGGCTTCCATATCCCCTCTCTCTATTCTCCTCCTTATTCCCTCAATCTAAACCACTCAAATCTCATCCAATGCCTAGTTTTTTTTATATATTTTCACCATTTTCCCATCCATCATAAATAATAAAAAATACAGAAAAAATAAAATTTATTTTTTATTATAATTTTTTTTACAGAAATTATAATTTTATTTTTTTCTGTAAAAAAATTATAATTAAAAAATAAATTTTATTTTTTCTGTATTTTTTTATTATTTATGATAGATGGGCAAATGGTGAAAAAAACTAACCATTGGATGAAATGTGAGTGGTTTAGATTGAGGGAATAGGGAGGGGAATAGGGAAGCCCCATTCGGCCTGAATGCAGTAGATACTTGCATTTATTTGATATTTGTACTTGAACAGTATAAGGTTTAATTTCAGTGAATGATGCTTGTAGTTGAAATCAATGGAACTGTCGAGGTGCAAATTTCATAATGATGCATCCAAGTGTAAATTTCATGAAGCTTCTTCATGACTATATTAGACTCCTTACAGGCCAATTGTTTGGTTAAATGCTCATATTTGGAAAGTCTCACCATAAGTAGTTGCTATGATTTATTTTTGACACGAGATATCTAGTGTTAGAGTAGAAAATTTAGGTCCGCTTGGAGCAATATATAACGTAAAAAGGTTCTAGATGATTGCTAAAAGTTTTCGAGCACTATATAATAATAATGTGCATTGTACTTAGTAGTGACAAAGACGATGGAAATAATGTTCTTGTAAATGTGGAATTAATATATCTGCCCAACAAATTAGCATATATATGCTTCATATGTTGTTATCCTGTACATTACTGTAGAGTATCTTCTAGTTAGTACTTCAGTAAAAGATAATTGCATATTTGTCACAAATAATCTTCAGATCAATCATGTTGAGGTGGTTTTATTATGATAATAGAGTGCAGCCGACACCTCAGAGCGATAAAATTTCATCTATGTTATACCCCATACTAAAATGCAAGGAATCGAGCACCATACTGCAACACAAGACACGATTTTTAGTACTCGCTGCAATACAATAATAATAATATATCACACTTCATAATAATGCCTCTCGAACTGACTATTTCTATGTATATAATTCTATTTTTGCAGTGCTACCAGTAGCTACAAAATAATCTATGTGCATTCTACGTTTGCCATTATATGTAGAAAATCATGAGTACTAAGACGAATGATCCAGAAGTTTGTCAATCTCGCAATAATTAATTCCCAATTATCAATTTAAATATATATACTTATTACTTTACTCCTCATAGCGACATGATATGATAATCAAATCAAGTACATTCGATCTGAACGAACTTTCAAACGTTCAAGAACGGCTCTCCACCTTCTTGATGACGGAGGTTGTTGACTCGAAAAGGAGAGTTTCACTCTAGTGACATCGATTAATACATGTTTAAACATTCGATTCAATTGTAATTCATTCAATTATAATTCACTTCGAGTCTTAATTCAATTGTAACTCTAGCAACAATACATGAACATTCTTTTGTAATTGATTTTGAATTGTAATTCACTTTGAGTTATAAATCACTTTGAGGTATCATTCACTTATCTTTCATTTATCTGTAATCTTCTTACTTGTTTTCGAAGGCATGGCTAATATTTCCTAAAACTAGCTGAAAAACAAAAAAGTTTTAGCTATACGAAGAACTATCACAAACGGTTTCTAACACAAAACCGTATGTGATACGTAGACTATTACAGATGGTTTTTTATATTAATCATCTGTGATACATATCACAGATGGTTATTTTTAAAAACCACCTATATTATGACTTATTATTAAAAATCACCTTTAGCCGGTATGGTTGGTCTAGCCCATTTGGCTAGGTCTAATCCCGTGGATGTGTAAAGGTGAGATTAACTCAAGAAGATGGAGAGTGGAGCGAAACTCCCACATCAAGCAGCTAAAAGTGAGCTGAACTGACGTTATGACACACTGTCAACAACAAAATAAAACCTGAATTAAAAATTATTTTCTTCTTAGTTCTAAACCACTGTTTTGAGAAACCGCGAATAAGTTATCGCGTACAGTATACTCAGGTAGCATCTAGCAGTCTCGAATGATTGATAGGTGGTTTTCCCATTAGTCGGCTGCTTTCCGATTAATCATCCATTTTCCCGTTTAATTGTAAAAACAATTTATTTTTATCAGTCAATTACAATTCATTAATCTGTAGTGTTGTTTAATAATAGATACAGTACGTATCATATTGACTCGATGTAAACTATACTATATTATAGTACCCAAAAATCGGAACTAGATGTCGCCTGGGCAGATCCAGCATTTGTTAGAGCAACTTCAACCGGTTCTTTATCCTGCTCTTCATTGTATATTTACCTAATATGACTCAAGAAATGGACTCCAACCGGTTCTTTATCCCCCTCTTCATTTTTATCGAGTCGCTATTTTCTCCCGGCCACTAGCTAGATTTGGCGAGCGCCTCCTCACTCGCTTCTCAAATAGCTAGGCCATTGGAATGCTAACTCAAATAGAGAGCTGAAAATAATAGCTAGCCTCTTCATCCTAGGAAATAGAGAGGAAGAAATGACTAATGGGATGGAGTTGCTCTTAGGATGGGACTAGAGAGAGAAAAATGACATGTCAAATAAAAAGAAGAGGAGGTTCGGCCATCAAGGCAACGTTTGGATGGACCAAAATCTCGGCCCATCTAATATCTTGGTCTATTCACATGAATGGATTAGGATTTTAATTAAATTTAAGATCTATTTACGTGGACCTCAGTCTATTCGGGCCCAATCCAAACAAGATCCAAAATGATTTGGCATTGACGGACTTCCTGTGCGAGATTTGTTGGATGACATAAGCGTGGTGCCCCATCCAATTTATTAGGCTACAATACAATACACTCCAAGTGACCTCTGCAGGCCCTTCTCACAGTGGGCGTGTATTAGATTTGGCTTGTGCATGAAACAGGAGAGGATTGGACAATAGGTCCTAAGAGCAACTCCAGCAGGACCCCTACTTGGCCTCTCAAACTCAAATTTGAGAGCCAGAGCAAAAAACTCAGCTCCAACAGGGCCCCTACTTGGCTCTCAAAAATAGGAGGCCTCTCAAATGAGGTCTCCAAGCCCTCATTCCTAGGGGCCCTCTCCTGGCTCTCATCCTTCGGTTTTTTTCCCGCTCGGTGAAACTTCCCCTGCGCCCCCCAAAATCCCCCACGCCCCCCCAAAATCCGCCGCTTCTGCTCGCCCCCCGTCTCGCCCGACTCCTCCGCTTCCGCTCGCCCCCCGCCTCGCCCGACTCCTCCGCCGCCGCCCGTGTCCCCCTTGCGCACCCAAAATCCCCCGCCTCTGCCGCTTCCGCTCGCCCCCGCCTCGCCGGACTCCTCGTTCGCCTGCCGCCTCGCCCGGCTCCTCGGCTCGCCCGCCGCCTCCGCCACGCCCGCCGCCTCGCCCGACGCCTCCGCCCGTCGCCGTCGCCTCGCCCGACGCCTCCGCCCGTCGCCATCACCTCGCCCGTGGCCACGCCCGTCGCCTCGCCTTACGCCTCCGCCCGTCGCCGTCGCCGCCAAAATCCCCCGCTCGCCTGGGGCCTCCGCTCGCCTCCGACCGGATTTGAGGAGTGGGTCTCATGTGTCAGTGTGTAATGGAATGGATTTGAGGGCTTAGATTTGAGGGGTGCTGTTGGAGTAGATGCAAAAAAACTGGGCCCTCAAAAATAGGAGAAGCCCTCAAATCAAAAGTAGGGGCCCTGATTTGAGGGCTACTGCTGGAGTTGCTCTAACTAGGTGCCATTTGGTTAGACTGAAATAAACTGGTTTATAGCTGAAATTGCATGTAGCTGACTGAAATTACACTGTAGCTGATAATGACTTATTTGACGTAACTAAATTTAAAAAAAATAAAAATAGAAAAAGTAGTTTAACCTATTACAGACAATGCAAACGAATACGGGAAAAAAGAATCCGTAAAAAAGCTCAAAAAGGTAAAAAAAACAAAAATTTATAAATAGTAAAAAATAAATCAGAAACTAGAAGTTCAAACCGAAATGGATAGAGCCTATCGAATCATATGTTGTTTAGCAACAACACGAATGCCTTTAGGTAGCATTTGGTTCCTGGATTGTGACCTGTGGGAACGAAAGATGAGGGAATCCGGCCCTCTTCTTTTGGTTTCTAAAACCATTTCTAACTTTTCTACATAAGTAGGTTTTAAATAGAGCGTCTTTTTAAAATAGGGTCTAAAAATCAATTAGGCCAGTCTCAGTGGGGGTTTCATGGAGTTTCATGGGTATTAAATACGCTGACATGACACTGTATTGATGAAGAGAGAGATGATAAAAGTTTCATGGGAGTAGAGAAAGTTTTATGGGGATGAAACTCTTCTGCACTGTTTCCAAAATATGGGTGTGTTGGAAACTGGGACATGAAACCTCCACTGAGACTGGCCTTATAGTAGTTACTGCAGCGACTTTATTTATATCATCCAAAATCATACATGAGTCTTTCTCCATATTCTCTCGCAAACACTCAAAAACTATCAACCGCAGCATAAAAGAACAGATCTAATATATCATTTATCATGCTTTGGTGGAATGGGATGAGCGGTGTGTTAGGTATTGGGATATATGGAGCTCATCTCCGACCGATTCAAACCCAGTGGGAGGGTAGGTTTGAGCTTTGAAATGATGGGATGACCAAATTAGCCTTACCTCAGCCCGGCTGTGGTTGCCATCACAGCCAGCCGACCGCTCATTGGCATCCGGTCGCCCCCTCTGCTCGCCGGAGCCCCGCACCCGCACGTCGAGCTGCACCCGTCCACGCGTTCGATCAGATCGTCGCTTGCCAGATCTGCGGATCGTCACCCATCCGCTCCGACGCGTTTATCCCCATCGCACACCATGACCACGCCGAGGTTGCTGCCGCCGCAACTCACGCTTGGCAAGGGCAGCCCTAGCCTCCGCGTGCGCTTCCCTCGCTGGCGACGATGCTGTCGTTGCTGCCTGCCGGGGACGATCGGAAAGGAAGCCTGATTTTGGATCTCAGAATCCTCATCCTCTGTTTCGTTTGGGTGCTTCTTTTTCCCTTTTTGTTTCCATGCTTTTTTAGGCTTTTTCATTTACTTGGGCTTCCAACGTGATGGGCTATGAGGAATAATTATAAGAACTTCAATCTGCTTCAATCTATCCTGACAACGTGTCACATCCCAAATTTTCGCTTTCTGAAAAATTTTAATTTTAAATTAATTATTTTAATGTATTTGAGTCTTATTTGGATTTATCTGGATTTTATTTAAAAATTTAAAGCAAGAAAATATGTTTTAATATTTTATTAAAGCCAAAAAGAATTTATTTTATTTTTCCTAGCCTTCCCTAAATTTTTAATTAATTTTTGAGAATTTTCTGGAAATTAAAATCAATTTTCAAAGTTAAAAAGTATTTTATAAAGTTATTAAATTCAAATCTGAGATTAAAAATATTTTTATTAAAGTCTAAAATACTTCCAGGAATATTCTATGATTTTTCTGGAATTTTTAGACATTAAATATTATTTTTCGAAGTATTAATAAAGTTTCTAGTAATTCCTGAAATTAAATCCGAAAATAAAAATCAATATATCCCTAGCCCGCCACGTGTCACCCTCAGATGAAATCCACCTCTCTCCACGTTTTAATCCTAGCCATCCACCACAACTTACCCCTTCATAAAATCCAAAGCCTCTTATCCATCCACTTGCCACGTGTCGCGAATCTGACGGCCCGTACCCCTTCACTTCCTCTCCTCTCTATTACACATGGGACCCACATGTCATATCCATCTTCAACCTCACCTTCTTCCTTCTCCCACCCTCTCTCTCCACCTCCATTAAACCGAAAATGAAGCTTTAATTTCGGCAGTTTCTCTCAATTAAACTCCAAGCTAACGCGTCCAATTGATTGCCCTCATCAATCCCCACTCACGGCCGGCCGTCTCCTCCCTTTAATCATCTCTAAACCGCCGGCTCTTCATCTCTCTTTTCCATCTATAAATTGGCCTCCCTCCCCATTCCTTCCCCTTTCTTCCTCCATTTCGGCCGGCTCCTACTCCCTCTCTTTCGGCCACCACCCCGCCGCCGTGCGCCGCCGCTCGGCCGCCCCTCACCGGCCATCCCGCACCACCCCGCCGCCACCTCCTCCTTGCGCCGCCGCCGACCGCCCCGCCTTCCGTCGCCGCCGCCGGTAAGCGCCGCCGCCTCTCCTCATCCGCCGCCGCCGTTCGCCGCCCTCCCGCCGGCCGCCGACCGCCGGCAAGGCCGCCGGCCGGCCATCCTCCCGTGCGGCTGCGCGTGCGCCCGCGTGGCCGGTTGTGCCCGCGTGGACGGCCACGTGGCCGCCACCTCGCGCCCGCATGGCGCCATGTGGCCGGTGTGCCACGTCGGCGAACCCCGTGGTCCGTGGATCCGGTTCACGGTAGACCGGACCCACCCGTCATTCAAATAATATTTCCCGCTCAGAAAATTCGAAAATTGATGACGTCATAAATAGTATTTTTCAGTACAAAAATAATTCCCGAAACCCGATTTTTCCTTTTTCCCTCCTATTTAATCTTCTGGAAGCCATAACTTTCTCATTTTAAATCCAAATTGATCCATTCAAATTTCTAAATTCATCTAAAATTCCAATATTTCATTTGGTATATTTATTTTCAATTTTTGAATTTTTTTTATTTTATTTATTTGGTTTTCTCGATTTACGTGTAGAGACCGATTTGTCCGACGATATTCAGGATCAAGCTCAGGAAGATAACAACCCAGCACAGGAAGGCAAGTCTCCTTTGACCATCTTGCTCCTATGATTTACAAAATGATTTGTGTAGTTATTTTAAATTATTGCATGCTTATGTTGTAAAAGTGGATAACTTGATTTTAAAAAAATTTAGTTAAATGTTTCAATTGTTATACCTTCCATTGAAAATCGTTTACCTTGTACCATTGTCAACTTAGGATATCCCTTTGACTCAATAATGAGTTAGTATTTCATTTTGTTAAATTTATACTAGCAAATGCTTAGTTTAGCGAATCAATATAAAATGTCAAATGAGAAGCATGTTTGCTAAATGTTTTGATCAATGGTTTGTTTGAACATTGGTAATGGATGTTACCATTGTTAATTGATTTGTTTGAAAAGTGGTAATGGATGTTACCACTGTTAATTTGAAAATAAAAATGAAGTTCAAAGGGAAAAGTTGACAAGGGTGGATGGAAGGTTTGGCTGGTGCAGTTTAGCACGAGAATTTTTTTGGAATTGTGAATGAACCACTCTGGTCGTTTAAGGACCGACGCTTGTGTTTGTCCAAACTGAGCAAAACAGTGCAACCACAAGTCTATATGGGTACGACCTAGCTAACTAACCTATAAAGATGTAGTTTAGATATCACCAGTGGTGTATTGAGTGCCAGGGTGTACTGGTTACTCATAGTGAGGGACAGGGTTTACTGTACTCATACGGCGCAAGAGGGGGCTCCGACTCGTGGATTCGAGTTGTGGTGAAACCTTAGCGGGTGGTATCTAGCTATACTGGAGTAGGTGAAAGGCTTTGTGATATTTTATCTGGGTCTCATGCCAAAGGAAGCATGTTGACTATTAAGATAATTTATCTATTGTGGGTAAAGTGTACAAACTCTGCAGAGTAAAAACTATTCGAATAGCCGTGCCCACGGTTAAGGGCGGGCAAGGAATGCATTCACATGGTAGAAGTTTGATTTTGATTTCAAAATAAAATGGTTTGTCAAACTCGGGAGTGGTGTAACTCTCGTGATTTAAATTTGGTGGTGTAACTAGATCAAGTGGTTTAACCTGAGTTTTGAAAGTTGGCAGATAGCCTGAGATTTTAGTGTTGGTGGTTTAACCTTCACTAAGTTATTTATCTAATTTCATTTATGAAAAACAAGATGTTTATCAAATGGCCTTTGAAGTAATTATGTAGATTTGAAATAAAATGCTGATTTTTGCAAAAGAACCATATAGCCTTCCTTTGTGAAGCCTTGCATCTATGCATCTTTCCCAAGACTTGCGGAGTACAATTTTGTACTCACATGTTGCTCTACAAATACATTAGCAGAGAATGAAGAAGCTCAAGCTGGAGAATACGACTTCTGTGCCGAGTGTGGATGCGGTGGATTCTTCCCGAATGCTTAGGACTCGTTTCCCTAGTCAATTGCCTGTGGCAGATTGATGGGTCGATTAATTTACTTTTTGCTTCCGCTGTGTTTATTTTCGTTTTAAGGTTCTGTGAACCTTTGTAAGGCAATGACCAATGTAAAACTTAAGTTATTATTGTAATAAATCGTGGATGACAATGTACCGTTTTTTCTGGTTATCTGTGTGTACTAGCATTGATCTGGGACTAGTACTGTAATGCACAGGGGGGTCCGGAAGTTTCTACTCCGGGTCCCACACAACGTAATATCATTTTTGTTTTATGTACAAGAAGGCATGTTTCCCTCTTCCATTATTTTCTATAGAAGGATGTTTTAGTCAATTAGAATTCTATCCCATACCCAATCCAGACAAATGCCAAACAAGGAAAAAACATTGGAAACTCATATCCCAATCCAAAACCCACCCCCAACTTATCTCATATGGGTGCATTCAAATGGACTTGTGATATTTTTATTTTTGTTACAGTAACTAACTTTCAAACGGTATATTTTTTTAAGACAATATTTACTAGTCAATTGTAGTACACATTGTACCGACTTCAATTATACCGACCAAAATCGCATATAAACAACTAAAAATTACAAGTTATAAATCGAAAAATTACAGCCCAAAAAACCCACGTATATATATATCCCTTTCTCTATCCCATTATGCATCCAAACGCCACCTTAAATTAACAATTGGGTCCACAGCGTAGGAACCTGCCAGGTCCAACAGAGGCATGCCCTGCCCAAACCAACCTTACCCTTCTCAACTATGGAAAATATCAAGTTTTAACGAGAATTAAACCGTTTCCTATGAATCCCTGTTCTTTAAATAAGAGTCTTGAGCCCTTAAAACTAGAAAAAGGGACACATCACATATTCATCCGATCAGCCAAGCTTTAAATCAATTTATAGTTTTCCTCTTTCAAAAGAAAATGTCACGGTGCTTCAAATTTGGTCCAATAGGCTTTTTGCGCTGACCTCAACTTGCTTATTTTTTGGGGTTTCCTGTTCAAAACTGGCCTTACTTCAGCTTTTTATATAAATTAGTGAGAACCGAAAGTTTGTAACATGGTCACCTGTATCTTAAAGGTGAAAACATGTCATCAAATAAACAAAAACATACACCAATTGCTTTATCTTTTCTTCCTCATCCAATCCATTATCCACATTTCTCCCTCTTTTGAGTGAACCCCTCTTTTCTTGCATATTCTACACGATACAATTTCCATATGACAATTGTTGTGGCGTATGAGCTCCGTAAGTAGGTAAATTTTGGGATTTTTTTTATAAATAATCCATATTTTATTACCCACGCGAATATTTTTTTACAAAAATGGGCTCCAGTAGCCGAATCGTTGGGCGGCTGGAACTTATCACCCAACGGCTGCGTGACAAGCAAGCAATCCGCTGGCTGTTGGGTGACAGGTTGCAGTCACCGAACAGTTCGACATCTACAGCCTGTCGCCCAGTGGCTGGGCGACTACAATTGCAGTCGCTCAGCTTTGCAGTGACTGCAAACAAGCTATAGTGTGGGTTAATCTATTTGTAATTTTTGTAGATTATGAATGGTAGATAATCTGTTGGATTCGCAATAAAAGTTTGTGATCGTTGTATGTTGTTGTAGTGTAAGAAATTTCGTGAAATTTTTTAAGAATGATTGAAATAACAATGATCAGTAAATACGAAGGTAAGTGATATTGTGATGTAACCAGTAATTCATACACAGAGGAGAACTTATTTGTTAATGTTGTTGGATGACTTGCTACGCGAATAATTGAATGCAAAAGGACGAGGAAATATGCTCATCCAAATTAAAATAAACTTCATAGTACAGTTGGGAGTAACATGGAGCGTAAGGTTTGATTACATGCATAACAAAAAGCATTATGTATGATGCAACAAATCAAACTACTCCTATGATACATATACGCCTTTTTGGAATGAAAGTAAATTCAACCTTCGGGGAAGTAGTTAGTGAGGGACGGCCCGACCTACTGCGTAGACCGGGACTATTTTCCCTTCCTTGCGAGCTCAGTGTTGAACTCCTCGGCGGCCTCTTTTGCCTTGGCCACCATTTTTCTCTTTTTTTTGTGCTCCCTCTCACGAGCCTCGCGCTCCTTATGCGTGCACATCTCGAGATGAGCTTTTGTCTTCCGATATATACACTCAGTTTGCTCATCCTTGTGGCACTCCACCTCCTGGATCTCGCAGTAACTTTTGACATTCCACTCCTCGAAGTCGAGAGCCTACTGGTCATCTGGGTGGATCTTAAAATCGATCCATTTGCAGTAGCCACATAGGGGTTCCAGGGACTGTCAGTAGATGGAAGAGATTGTTAGTGCGTACTTTAAAGGAGAAAAGGTATGGGAACACAATGTAACTGGTTCTTACCGGCTACCAATAGCTGGTGGTGTCCCGACGGCGGTTGGGATAGTCACTGAAGTAGTTTGCACAACCCCAGTACCACATACCCAGGCTAAGGCGGTACTTAGACTTGAAGAATTTGCACGGGTCCCGGAACCAACATAGAGGTGGCGTCTCCCCCTCGGGCGGGTATTGCGGCGGACGCTCAGTAGTAACGTTCGGGATGGGGTTGTTGCTATGGGTGACGCCATTGCGAGGAGCTAACCTCGTAGCACGCTCAACTTGTTCGGCCCGGGCCGCAACAACCCTTGCTTTTTCGTCGCGGGCGACAACAAACCTTGCTAGTTCATGGGTCTCCTCCTATTGCTTCATCTTGTCCCATTGCTTGTTTTTGTCTCTTGTCCATCACAGTGTGGTGAAGCGAGCTATGGTGTAGTGTTGAGTTTACTTGTATAGTGTTCTCTCTTAAATCTCCTCCACCTCCTTTTATAGGGCCCCGTATGGTCTTCTCGCTGCATGAAGCTACCCCATATGGTCTTCTCGCTGCATAAAGTTGCCTCTCCTGGTGTACATACTGCGCAAAGTTGGCCCGTGTGGTCTTATTGCTACATAAGCTACCTAGTGTGGTCTTGTTGGTACAAAAAGTTGGCCAGTTAAGTCTTCTCACTGCATAAAGCTGCACCCCTTTGGTTGTTGTTGCTGCGCAAAGCTGACTCCTATGGTCTTGTCGCTGCGCAAAGTTGTCCCGTCTAGTGTAGTCACTGTGCAAAACTGGACTGTTTGGTCTTCTCACTACGCAAAGTTGGCCTGTATGGTCTTGTCGCAGCTCAAAGCTTCCCTTGTGATCTTCTCACTGCGCAAAGTTAGCCCCTGTGGTTTTGTCGCTACAAAAAGCTGCCCCATGTGGTCATGTCGCTGCATAAAGCTGCTCCATGTGGTATTGTTGCTTCGCAAAGCTACCCCATCCAGTGTAGTCACTGCACGATGGTTGCACACGACATGGTTTGTCATAAAGCACACCGCAACACCTCACGAGCTATAAAATGCATGTCCGAAACATTGATAGTAGGAACAACCATCTTCTCCGACCTAAATTAAGATACCGTGACAAACGTTGAGAGGCCAGTCGAACATGGGTCACCAAGGGGGAACCTTCCGCTCGAAAGGATGGAGGACTTCGGTGTTAACTACCGCTTGTTGCTAAATAGGCATGCTCAGCTAGTGTGGCCAAAATGCAAATACATGGAGGACGCAATCATGCAAGTGGTGGAAGATCATTTGGATGGCAAATGACGTTTCTTTCAATACCCCACTCTGGGGTACAATTAGGCAATCATCTGTTTTATAGTACTACTAATAGAGTTACAATGTTAGCCTTCCTTTCTAGCAGATGGCCAAATGCGACTTCGTGCGATGGATTGATCCTCCCCATGAACGGTACATTGTGAGATACGTGGATACATTGTGGGAGCAAATCCTTGACTTGGAGGCATGGATTGAAAGTCTTTAAGAGCACAATGATGACCTTCGTCAGTAGACGCAGTGCGAGAGGGGCAACAAGGAGGTCATCAACATAGGAAGTTCGTACTATCCAACATGTTGCTGCACGAACCCTAGTTGCATATGTACTTGCCACTACAATAACGGCCAGCCACGTCTGAGGCAGCCCCCTCTACAACATTCCATGTGGGTAGCACAAGGCTAATTCTACCTATAGGCACCTGTGTATAAGGTTGTACTATAGTACTCTCCCCTGTTGTCCGCGATATTGTTCAATGTCGTAAAGCATGTAATCGAATGGTTTGCACGTTGGTGTGGTTGTCATTAATTGAGTGCACAAGTCGAGTAGTGCGGGTGTCGGTGCAGTTGCCATTAATTGAGTGGTATGGGCATCGACACGGATCGAACAAATGAATATCATAAGGAGAAGTATAACTAAGATCGCAATTATAGGATCGTTGATAGCAATCAGGGGGTGAATGATTGCAACACACAGCGGAAACTTTTTTAAAAAATTTTAAATTTTCTGCCTTTTAATTGTTTAAAAAACCAGAAATAACAAAAACAAAAAACATATTTTTTTTCAAATTTCACTTTAGTAATACTGTAGCGCAATGTAGCTGTTACTGTAGCATACTATAGCAAAATACTGTAGCGTACTGTAACAAAGTACTGTAGTGGCGAAAACTTCTGATCGATCAGCGAAACGTGCACGTTTTTTTGCTTAATATTCTAATCAATTTTTAATTAAAACTAATTCATGTATGTAAGCAACAAAAATACCTAGACATAGATCAATGCATAGAGAATATATAGGAATCAAAAAAACCAAGAAAAAGATAATAGATGCGAATTAAAAACTCACAAACTTTATTCAAAAACCGCAGACACTATTCATCCATCAGCCTCAACCTCATATCCATCCGCCGCAAACTTTTCCTTTTCTTTTTCTGCTCACTCACGCCGCCGCACACCCTTTTTCTTTTTTCTTCAACTTGGCCGCTCTGTTCAATTTTTCTCCTTGCGCTCCGTTCTTTTTATACAGCCAACTACGAATCCTATTCAATCTCAACTTAGAATCCTAATCCAACTCAGAATCCTATTCAATCTCTACTTAGAATCATAATCCAACTCATCCAACTAGACCTGGGCCTTTTTACCTCAACTAGGCTTTTGGCCCACTAATTTTCAAGGGACCCGAAACCCTTCCTAACACGGGTTTTTCACACTTCCGACTTATCAACTCATCACGTGTCGAAGCCTTCAAGACCGCACCTCCCGCAGCTTCTTTATGTACCATCAACCTTTGATCTCCATGCGCCCCAAGCATGAGCCCGATCATCCCATGACATCCTCGACCGTCTGAACCTCGGATCTCCCCATCCTAGTCCCAGTCCTCCTCGTCACTGCCCATGATCGCCTCCATGCTTAACCTTCACATGCAAAGACCAAAGAATATTTTTCCGGCACAAGTTTGTCCCAACTTGACCAACATCAGTTCACGCACGCACCACACACCTCGCATAACATCGCTAAACAAAATCATCAATTATTCATCATAACAAATTAACCATTATCAATTATTCATCACGAAAATATCCTAAACCTAGCCACATGGTCAACAATCTCCCCCTTGATAAATACATTGATAACACCACAAAATTGTATGATGAATTAGCTTCAAATAGATATAAGTGAAGAACTGAAGCCCAAAAAGCATTTTAAGTCATAAGTCTCAAATCTCTCCCCCTCAACACAAGAAATGTAGTTTTAGCAAATTTCTCCAATTATGTCACAAAGCATACCAAATCTCTCATCTTTTCGCAATGTAATCATCAAGAAAATTCAGAGAAAAGATAATTCTAAGAAGAAGCAATGAGAATAAAAATCTAGAAACTTTGTAGATTATCCAAGTCATTTTGAATTGATTTAATAATTTAACCATGTCATTTTTTTAGTAGAGCTATCTAGATCATATAAAGTCATATATCATATAGCAATATCAAAACAAAATTTTCAATATGATTAAGCAATTTATATCAATGACAGACATCTCAGCAATGACCAAACCAATTATAGAGAGCACAATGAGATATCACAACAAAAAGTCAAGGCCTAAAAGTGAAGCAAACCTTAACTCTAGACGGACTAGCAGTCTCATGTAACAACTTATTGCTCCACACTCAATTCTTATGCATGTGGCATGCTTGTAGCATACTTCTTTTTCATAATGACATATATATTTTTTATGATGGTGGCATGCTTGAAGCTTACTTCTTTTCATTTTTGCACACTTTTGTGCCTTTTTTCACCATGGCATGCTTGAAGCATACATCTTTTCAATTCTTTCTTATATACCTTTTTTTAATAATAACATGCCAACTTGAGTGATCATAAAAATTGTAACATGAAACATACGAGGCTCATAGCCAAGAGTTAAAATAAGACTCACAATCAAGCTCATCCTTTTTTATGGATATCGCAAAGTAATAAATATAACCAATCTAGTCAAAATATTCCGCCATATCATATTTTAGTTCAAGTATAGCAAATTAATTATAATCAGTCGTGATCAAAGCTACACAACATATGAGTAAATATGATAAAGATAGCTCTACAACTCATTTAATTTCAATGGCTTGGACTTATTGATTTATTTGACAAGGATAATAAAAAAGCTTCTGAAATTTTTAAACAACAAGCTCCCCCTCAGAATAATCCCATAAGATGTAATACGCCCAACTCATTTCACAAATTAGGAAAACGAGAAGTATCAAACAATTTCGTGTGCATATCAGCAACTTGAGAATTTAACAAGATGTAAGACAACATCACCTTTTCCTCATGGTCTCTTTAAAAAGTGAAATCTCTTGAAAGCCATTAAAAAGAGTGAAGAACTATCAAGTGTTCCAATCAAGAATGATGTAAAAGACCGGAACCTAATCTAGCTCATGTTCTCCATCCTTGTCAGTTGTTCTTACATCATAGGAAACATCGGTCTCACAGTACTTGGGTTAGTAAAATAAGATTTAGGAATCCAGTATTGAGACACACGACGAACAGGAGCAACAATGCTAGAACCAAAATCACGTGCATGTGGGTGATCAGAACGCCGAAAAAACGTGAATTATTTGAATTAAATCCCAATCTAGCATGAGAAGAAGATTTAAAGCCATCACAAAAGTTCTCTAAAAACATAGCTTTCACATTTGTTCTAGGAACAAAAGAGGTTGCACGTTTTTGTTTTAAAGCATTCAATCTTTCCTTATTCTCTTTCTTAGCACGTCTAAAGCAAAATTCATGCAAATGTTCATCTCTTCCACAATAGGTGCATTGAAATTTTACATTACCAGAATTCTTTTGAGAAGATGAGCTAGCACCTATAACATGATTTGATGATTTTGCACAAAGCCAGCAGATTTAAACACAGTTTGTTCTGGTTCAAGTTTTGCTTCAATTTTTCCAGGTTCAAGAAGCTTAATAACCTTAGGAGGATCATTCTTGACATGCTCAACAAAATTAAATCCTAGACCACGATTTTTCACACTTGTTTTTGACTTGTCTAGTATCAGATTTAATTTTTTTTGCCAAAAGAAAATCTCTCTAAAGTGTCTTTCAGGTACTGATTCTCTTTAGCTAGAGTAGGACAAGTCGTGCATTTAACAGGTTCATTCACAAGATTTTTAGAAGCACTAGACTGAGCCAATCTTTCTTTTCCAGTAAAATCATTAAGTTGTCTAGTCAATGCTTCTATTTCTGTGTTAAGCTTAGGATATTTAGAGTAAGAAGATATCTCATTATAAAGTATCTATTGAATTGTTTCCTGGGATGAGTTAAGTCTAGCTTCTAATAATTCACATTTAGAACAAGTTTTACAATGAACATTTGAAATACTTGATTCTAGACATGAAGAAGAACTAAACTTGAGCTTTCCAATTTCATCATTAGCACATTTCAATTTTTCATCACAAGAGTTATGTGCTAATCTTAATTCATCAAATTTAGCAGTTACATCTCTAAGTTGATCCATGTTTAAAGCATTAAAAGACCTAGCATTCTCTAACTCAGAATGTAAAATTTGACAAGACTCACAAGATTAATCATCAGGAATTAAAACTCTAAGCCTTGCAATTTCAGAATTTAGAGATTCAATCAAAGTATCGTATTTCTTAATCTTTTTATCTTTCTTTTCTAACAAAGTACCAAGTTTAGCAACAGTTTTAGCTAAATCATCATAAGAAGGCTCTACCTCATTGTAGTTGTCGCTGTCAAGATCATCATTGTCGGTGGAGCTTTTGCTACTTGCCATTAGACACAACCCAGTTAAATCTTTCTTTCCTTTGGAGTATCATCATCGCTGTCCGTGTCCACATCACTCAAATTAATTTGCTCAAGAGCCGAAAGAACACGATGCACCACCTTGCGATTCAAATAGTCATTCTTTTTATTCTTCCTTTTTTCTTTCTCCATCTCTTTTTCCTTATCATTCTCTTCCCTTGCAAATCTTGCTAGAAACTTTGGGCATTTGAGACGAATATGATTGAGATCACCACACTCATAGCACCTTTGAGGACCAAAATTTCCTCTCTTTCTTGATCTCACATTCTGTAAAGCTCTTATGAAGCGTGTAGAGAGGAGTGTCAAATCATCTTCCGGGAGTTGCTCTAGCTGTTCATCGGTTAGAGAAGACAAAGAAGACAAAGCATAGCTAGTAGAAGAATTATCACCATTAGACTTGCTAGATTGTGAAGCTAGAGCAATTGATTTATTACCATTATTTTTTGTAGCAAAAACATCTAATTCATGAGTTTTCAACTTAGAATAAAGTACATCCAATTTAAGTGTACTCATGACAGTAGATTCTCTAATGGATGTAACCTTCACCTCCCATATAGACATATCTAATGCTCCAAGTAATTGATGTGCATTTTCAGCATCAGTATAAGTAACATTAATAGCACGTAGGTTACTAAGAATTTTATTAAAATGAGCAAAGAAATCATCTATTGATTCACTAGATTTCATCTCAAAATGCATGTAATCCTTTTTGTACATATCTTGACGTACCTCTTTAATAGTAGATGAACCCTCATGATAATCACATAGTGCTTTCCATACCTCATATGCAGATTTAAGATGCACAACACGATCAAAATCACTCCTTCCTAGTCTTTGAATTATCAAGTTCCTAGCCATACTATTTGCCTCCACTTGTGCTATATTTGCTGTTGACACAACATCGTTCTCGGACACTTCATAAGGCTTGTAGACCTTCTCCCATATTGCAAAGCCTTGAGCTTGAATATATGTCTCCATCTTCGCTTTCCAATACTGAAAATCAACACCACTGAAAACACAAGTTTTGTGGAATACTTATCCGTCGACATGTTTTCTAATCACCGGTTAAGATCAATTAGAAAAATAAACCTGGTCTGATACCACTTGTAGGATCGTTGATAGCAATCAGAGGGGCGGTGAATGATTGCAACACACAGCAGAAACTTTTTTAAATTTTAAATTTTTTTTGCCTTTTAATTGTTTAAAAAACCAGAAATAACAAAAACAAAAAAAACAGATTTTTTCTGATTTCACTGTAGTAACACTGTAGCAAAGTACTGTAGCGGCGAAAACTTCTGATCGATCAGCAAAACGTGCATATTTTTTTTGCTTAATCTTCTAATCAATTTTTAATTAAAACTAATTCATGTATGTAAGCAAAAAAAGTACCTAGACATAGATCAATGCATGGAGAATCTATAGGAATAAAAAAACCAAGAAAAAGATAATAGATGCGAATTAAAAAACTCACAAACTTTATTCAAAAACCGCGGACACTATTCATCCATCAGCCTCAACCTCATATCCATCCGCCGCAAACTTTTCCTTTTCTTTTTCTGTTCGCTCACGCCGCCGCACGCCCTTTTTCTTTTTTCTTCAACTCGGTTGCTCTGTTCAATTTTTCTCCTTGCACTCCATTCTTTTTATACAGCCAACTACAAATCCTATTCAATCTCAACTTAGAATCCTAATCCAACTCAGAATCCTATTCAATCTCTACTTAGAATCCTAATCCAACTCATCCAACTAGACCTGGGCCTTTTTACCTCAACTAGGCTTTTGGCCCACTAATTTCAAGGGACCCGAAACCCTTCCTAACACGGGTTTTTCACACTTCCGACTTTTCAACTCATCACGTGTCGAAGCCTTCAGGACCGCACCTCCCGTAGCTTCTTCACGTACCATCAACTTTTGATCTCCATGCGCCCCAAGCATGAGCCCGATCATCCCATGACATCCTCGACCGTCTGAACCTCGGATCTCCCCATCCTAGTCCCGGTCCTCCTCGTCACTGCCCATGATCGCCTCTATGCTTAACCTTCACATGCAAAGACCAAAGAATATTTTTCCGGCACAAGTTTGTCCCAACTTGACCAACATCAGTTCACGCACGCACCACACACCTCGCATAACATCGCTAAATAAAATCACCAATTATTCATCACAACAAATTAACCATTGTCAATTATTCATCACCAAAATATACTAAACCTAGCCAAATGGTCTAACAGCAACATTATTACAAACATCACTTAGTAAATAAGAAATGTAAGTAGTATATGATCAACAAATGTACGGCCAGCACTACCCCCTGCAACAGCATACCTAGCCCCCTCCGTCACTACCCTGGCCCCCTCTATCTTTGCGTCCGCGTCCTTCCGTACGGCCCCGCTTGGCTGTCTTCCTCAGCACCGGGTGTCAGCGGCCCGACAAGGTAAAACAGTTAGGAGATCGTCGCACGCGTCCCAAAGGTGGAGGAGTGGACTGTAGTGCCGCTTGTGTGGCCACCGGTGAACCACTGAGTACACTCCTAGAGAAAACCTCTAGGAGTATGGTCTGAGGTGCGGAGCCTGTCGCTTGGCCAGCCCAGTCCGAGAAGTACTGGTCTGTGTCGTCCTGGCCCAGGGAGACCCCACATCCTTCGTTCGTGGGTATAAGACCTGCAGTGCAAATATTATTAGTTTATCAGAGAAAGAAATAGGGGAAAACCAAAAGGAGAAGATCAGTTAGTACAACAGTATGCATGTCAAAAGTGTCAAGTAACAAAGTGCATATTACAATGGACAATTATTTGTAGTCTCCAACAACTAGTTGTAGAAACCATATCGGTCTACCTACTGATCAGCAGATGCCTTGTATCATCTAGCTGTGTGCCCCTCCCGACCGCATCACCCGCAGCGTGCACCAGGCGCTCCGGCTTGCGCTTCGTCCATATCATTTCTAATACGCCGACTCTGTCGACGACCTTTCCCATTCTTCAGCATATCAATATCCAGAATCCAGATCCTGCCTGCAATATCCAAAGTGGCAAAGTTCCCCACAACCCTGAACCCCTGAGCTCACCACACCACACATGCATCACCCTCTCCTTGAAGAAGTACTTGGACATGAAGTTCGAATGATCCATACTCACAGTCTCGCATGCAGCGAGGACATGAGAGCATGGCTTATATAACAGCTTCGGTTTGTTGCACGAGCAGCTAAATTCATTTACATGATCTTCAAGTCATACCTCATGGGTAACAAGGGCACGAGCCATCCCAAATCTAGCTTTATCCTGGAGTACCACATCGAAACGATACTCCCTATTGCCCATGATGTACACCATGTGCAATTGGCCTTTCTATGCCTTTGTCTCTATGTATGCCATAATTTTAACGAGTACGATGTTCGTGGGTTAGCTGCATGAAATGCGGTATTTGCATGCCTCTCCTTGAAATAGCCAATTGTGCTGTGTAGAACACCTTCCACGATGGCAATGAGGGGCTGAGAACGAAGGCCCCCTAAGAACCTAGTTGTACACATCAGCAAGGTTAGTCATCATTATGATGTACCTTACGCCGTCCGTGTCGTGTAGTAGGGACCACTTCTCCAATGGTTCTCCCTTGATTCACTACAAGAAACACTTGATGTTCCGTGAGCTCCTCCTTCTCGGACCAGCTGTGTTAGGCTCATCTAGTGCTGTGAGGCATTCAGGTTGTGCCGCTCCAGGCATGGCCGACCCTTGTTCCTCTCGTTGATGTGCTTCTTGTTGTGCTCGTCCAACAACGCCCGCAAAGCATCAAATTTTCTCTGCTGGTTCTGCATAGCTAGCCTCTTGAACAACCTCATAAATGGTTGCTTCGGGAGCTACTTGAAGAAGTTCGCCTCTAGGTGATGAATGCACCATCTGTTCCTCATATCCGGCCAAGGAAAGGGCTCCTTGGAGTCTTGTTGAAGTTTTCTTATGGCCTTCACTATCCGGGCGTGGCAATCATGGATTATGCACACACCAAGATGAGTGCCGACAACTCTAACCCTCACATTTCTAAGGAACCACAACCAGCTATCGTAATTCTTACTTTCCACGAATGCGATGGCCAGAGGTATAATTTGATTGTTGCCGTCAATGCTAATGACCGTAAGGATTTGGCCCTTGTATTTGCCAGTCAAAAAGGTCTCATCAACTAAGATCACGGGAGGTATATGCCTGAATGTCTTGATGCACACACCAAAAGCTAAGAAGTCCCTCTGCAATACCGCATAACCTGGCGGTCTTGTAGATGGCTTATCCTTCTGTCGGGACACCGGATTTCCGAATCTGGACCCTCTGTGTAATACAGCACTAGTCCCAAATCAAAGTTAGTGCACACAGTCAAACAGTGATGATTACATAACCAACAATGATTCATTACAATAATATAGAGTACCGACTGGAAGGTCTCATTATTGCAAAGGAGGTTTCAAGACCTCACACACACAGAACACAGCGGAAGCAAAAGATAAATCCGGCGAAGACCCATCAATACGCCACAAGCAATTGACTGAGGAAACGCGGCCTAGAACTCCGGGAATCCTTCATCGAATCCACACGCGAAGTAGTCGTAGTCTCCCTCTTGGGCTTCATATTCCTCTGAGTTGAGTTTAGTGCAGCATGTGAGTACATAAAGTACTCCGCAAGTCTTGGGAAAGAAATGCAGTAGATGCAAGGCTTAACAAAGGAATGTTATATCGTTCTTTTGCACAAAGCAATATTTTACTTCAAATAACATTAAATATTTTTTAAGGCATTGATTTGCACAAAGTAATTGTTTTAACTGAAACTAGTAAACAAATTACAGTGAAGGTTCTATCCACCAACACCAATTAACCAGCTCTAACCGATAAGTTTAAAACTACGGGTTCCAACCACCCGCTCTGGCTCCAACCGCCAGTATACCCTTTCGAGAGTTCCCTCCACTCTCGGGATACCAAAACTTTGTTTTTAAAAT
This sequence comes from Dendrocalamus latiflorus, assembly GCA_017311315.1. Taxonomy (NCBI): domain Eukaryota; kingdom Viridiplantae; phylum Streptophyta; class Magnoliopsida; order Poales; family Poaceae; genus Dendrocalamus; species Dendrocalamus latiflorus. Next base: position 26,394,633 of record CM029652.1, read on the forward strand.
GAAAACCAAAGATCTACCATGTGAATGCATTCCTTGCCCGCCCTTGACCGTGGGCACGACTATTCGAATAGTTTGACACTCTGCAGATGTTGTACAACTTTACCCCCAAAAGATAAATTATCTTAATAGTCACCACACTTCCTTTGGCATGAGACACAGATAAAATATCACAAAGCCTTTACCTCACTCTAGTCTAGCCAGACACCACCCGCTGAGGTTTCACCGCAGAAGGGTTAAATCCACCCAGTCCGAAGCCCCCTCTTGCGCCATATGAGTACAGTAAATCCCTGTCCCTCATTGCGAATAACTAGTAAATCCTTGGCACCCACTTTCCACTGGTGGTACCTAACTAAACTATCGTAAGTTAGTCAGCTAGGTCGTACCCATATAGACATGGGGTTGTACGGTAGTGCTTAGTCTGGACAATCACAAGCATCGGTCCTTAATTGACTAGGGCGGAACATACACTTTACAAAGTCTCATGCTAACCGCACCAATCCAAATCAACCATCCGCCCTGGTCTAAAACAGTTTCCATATTTTTATTTTATTTTAGAAGAATAGTGACAACACCAATTGTCACTAATTTTTGAATACAAAGATTGTTGAATGAATTATAATTTCCCATTCCAATGTTACAGAAGGATTTAAATAGCATGACTAAGCATCTTACTACCGTTCTAATATTTATCAAAGATTAAATAATAATCTCATTATTGAGACAAAGGAAATCCTAAGGTTACAAAGGTACATGGCATTCAACTTCAATTGAGGGCATAACAATAATTGGTTTAACTAACTTGCTAAAACAAAATTAGGGTTCTATGTAAATAGCAATGAACATAACTTTAAAATAATTTAAAACATTTCACAAACATATGTTCAAAATGATCAAAGGATACTTGCCTTCTTGTGCGCTAGTTGGTCCTTCTTGCTGCGGCTCGACAAACTCTTTAGCGACGTCGGGTTCTACGCGCGAAACAACAAAACAAACAAATAAATAAATACAAATAAAATCACAAAAATATAAAATATATACTGCAAGAACGTTTATGATTTTATACAAATTTAGAAATTTGAATCACTGGATTCGGAGTTCGGACGACGGAGAACGAGCGATTGGAAGTTTGAATGAACTGGAAATTCCAGAAAATGCAAAACCGAGGGAATATTATCTGGAATCTTATTTTTGGCTGATTTTTGGATATATTTGAGTGTATGACGTGTGGGGGCCGGCTGTCATTGGGTACAGATTTTTATTTTAATAATATATGACAAGTGGGTCCCGCTTGTCATTGACTAAAGGTGAACAAAATTTTGGCCAAAGCCCAACCGAATATATGCTTTGCCCAGGACTTGAACCCACAAAACCTCACACAAGCATGCACTAACTTGCCTCCCCTAGCCAAGTGAGCCTTTGTTCTTTCATGACAAAGAAGCATCATCAAGGCAAAATAAACAAGGTGGAAAATACTTAGTGAAAGAATAAAAGAGGAGGCACATGGTGGCGCGCGGCCGGTGTGGGGCGGTCGGCAGGGAAGGTAGGGTCTTGTGGGTAAAGTGTGCAAACTCTGCAGAGTCAAAAACTATTCGAATAGCCGTGCCCACGGTCAAGGGCGGACATGGGAACTTAACTAGATATAGTTCTGTTGCAAAAACACTTTGTGGGTGGAATTGGTAAAGTGAAGGGCAGAGAAAGGCCCTTATTTGTGTTGCCCTGGGTGTCGCCCCAGTGATAAGTTAAGTGGTTATAACCCTGAAGGATTAAGCATATGGTGCAGAGACCATGTAATGGTGGATGGAATCTGGATCTCTATTATTATCGCATTCTTTCACATAATATGTTTTAGTTCAAACTGCTAGGTCTCAGGACATTTCTATGTATCATATTTCAAAAGCAATTTATGGCAAATAAAATAACCCGAGCCTTTTCTTGATAAGCAATGCATATTATTTAATTGCATCCTGTGTATTGGCTCGCGGAGCATGGTGGTTTGTGCTCACACTCGCTCTCATAACAAATCCAGAATCAGGAATCAGATCACTACGCTTCAGCAAATACTTTTGGTCATGATGAAGGAGAAGATGAAGTCGTCAAGGGCTAGGTCGCGAACCTCCAGTTGACTGCCTGTGGACATCTTCTGAAGGACCCACTTGTGTGCTTCGTTCTTCCGCTACTGCATTTTATTGATGTCGGCCTAATCGACCCATGTGTAAGTCTTTTATTATATTTATGCTTTCGCATGGTATGTAATTTGATATTCATTTCTGTATCTGTGAGCACTATCTACTGATCCAGGGAATAGTGCGGTGGAATCACAGAGGATTCCGGATTGTAAAATCTGGGTCTGACACTCTCCCTCTCCTTTTCTCTCCTCTCCTCTCCTCTCCTCTTCTTTCTTTCCCCTCTACCGCGCGGCCTCAGGTCTTCTCTTCTTTCTTTCTGTTCTGTTCACCGCACGGCCGTGCTCGGCCGTGCGGTCCATTTATATGCGCCTCCAGTCGCCTAACTATTAGCCGACTAGAATTGCAGTCGTTGAACCAATGTGCGATTGGAAGCAGTTGCCTGGCGGTTCAGCGATTGCAATTATTTCGCCCAACGGCCAGCAGATTGCTTACGTGTTGCGCGGTCATTGGGCGATAAGTTCCAGTAGCCCAACGGTTCGGCGACTGGAGCCCATTTTTATAAAAAAAATGTTCACGCGGG
>CM029652.1:26402338-26421074 GCA_017311315.1 Dendrocalamus latiflorus
GGTTCAGCCGATATGATCTTTACGTATACTTTGGGGTTAATATGTCTTACTAGAGGCCGCCATTAACAGGGTGACCGGAAAGGCGTTTCCGGGTCACGACCAAGTATACGTGAACCTACAGGGTCGCACACTTAACGGGTTGGAACACTAATTCGAATGTGATTCGGATGTGAGCTCAATTCGGATAGAGATCCGAATAGACTCCTATTGGGCCTCGGTCTACAAGGCCCAAGTGAGAAGGTCTATATATATATGGTGGCGAGGGGCTGAGGTGAACACACGCTTCTGTTAACCTCTAGAAAAACCCTAGCCGCCACCTCCTGAGCCAAACCCTAGCCGCTGACGAGGTCTATATATATGGTTGTTTCATACATTTTTGAAAGCAATGGGAGGAGTTGCACTGTAACATCCTAAATTTCAGGTGTTCAGAAATGTGAAAGTTTTAAAACTTTTTCTTGCATTTTGCTGGTGTTCGAATTTATTTGAATTTTTAATTGAAATTTCTAGAGTTTTGGTGGCAGGCAAAGTAATGTGTTGAGAAATAGTATCCAAATTTTATAAACAATGAAGGAGTAATAAGAGGAATGAAAAATCTAAGCATCTGCACACAAATTAAAGTTAAGCATTAAATAATGACAATAAGATTTTGAAATTCAATTTCCCTAGGTAAAAGGAAAATGGCAAAAAGAATAATCCCAACATAAGTCTCAAAATAATAATAATAGTAATCGCAAACGAGGTGAAGATTAAGATTCCAATTTTAAATGCCATGCAAAATTTAAAATCAGTGAACCCTAATACGAATTAAACTGTAAAATAAAAATATAGCTTAAATCCCAGATTTAAAAGTATGACTAGCCCTTACCTCCTTTTCTCACTTTTTCTCCTAACCCCCACCCTCTTCCACGTGGACCCGGCCACCACCCATCCCGCCTCTCTCCTCTTTATTCCCCCGTCTCCCTCTATCGTCTGGCCCGGCCCCTGCGCCCGCATTCCTTCTTTCTTTTCCTGCTTCTCCCTCCTACTCCCTGCTGCTTCTCTTGGCTACGCTGACGCCGCGTCTCCCTCCTGTCCTTCCCCGCCTGCTCCTGTTTCCTCCGTCACCGCGCCTGCGCCGCATCACGTCGCCTGCGCCCACGCCGCTGCCCATACCCTGCGCCCGGTCCCTTTCCTCCTTTCTTTCTTCCCTCCTCTGTCCTGCTTCCGCGCCGCTCATGTCATTCCCGTCCCGCTCCTCCCTGTTTCCGCGTCAACGGGCTCCCCAGCCTACTGTGCGCATGTCATCCGAGTCACCTCCGCCCACATCTGTCCCGCGTCACCATGCCTGCGGCCGCACGTCGCTCCACTGCGCGCGCACGTCGCCCATGTCCCCTCCGTCGCCAGACCGGCCACACCGTCGCCCATGCCGCGCCAACCTACTCCTGCCGCCTATAAAACCCGGCCGAGACACCCAATAGCACCGCCCTGCTCCGCTGACCCTCCTCCCCAAAGGAATCGGGTTTCCCATGCCCCTAACGCCGCCGGCGGCCCTTCTCCCCCAACTCCGGCCGGCGAGGAATCGGCCGCTCGGAGCCACCCCAAGCCGATTCCTCGGAGCCAGAGCTTCCTCGGAGCGTCGCCTAGCTTCTCCCGCTTTCGGCCGTGCCTATCCCCACCTCCACGCTGCCGGCACCGTGCGCCACCGCCGCCCGATACCGCCTCACGCCGCCGGCTCACCTCGGCTTCTCTCTGGTAGTGCCGAGCCGCTCCCTGAGATCGCCTCACCTCCCTCTTGCTTGCATCCGATGCAATTGAACTTCCGCATACCATAGGCTGCCGGTGACCACTGTCTTCCCCAACTCCGGTGACCGATCTCCCCGGCGATTCATCGAGCCTCAACCCAATTCTCGGCGCCTGGAGCTTCCCCAACAACCGCTGAGACTATCCCTGGCGCCACCTCACCTTTTCTTTCCCCCTGGCGAGCCGGCCGCAGTGACCTCCATTGCGCCGCCGCGCGTGCTCACCGCCGGCCCGCCACAGCACCTCCTGGCCGTCGCCGCCACCTCCAAAGGCTTCCTCTCCCCCACCGAAACCCGTTTTGGCCGTCACCACCGACACCCCGATCGCCACTCGCCGGCGACGCCGTCAGCCAAGCTCCGCCCGAGCCTCCTCTGATTCTTCCCCTGTTTGGCCACAGCAATCCCTCACCTCTTCTGTTTTGATCCCACCCCCCCCCATATCGCTAAGTGAGCGCGGCTCAGTTGGTCACCAGCGCCTGTGGCTTACCCCTCTCCCTGTAAGGTCCCAGGTTCGAATCCCCTCACTGCTGCACTTTTTCCTTTTCTTGCTATCTCATTTTCTTTAACCATTTTCAGTGGAACATAATTGGGAAATGATCCCAGGAAGATAAGATAACTAATTTATGTTCAAATAAAATTTGCCTATACCTCAAATATGGAATTATGAGTATATGGACAAATAAGTGATTAAGGGAAATAGTTAGGTGAAATTTAAATAATTAATTGGAATGCAAATTAAAGCATAAATAAAATATGATGTAGGGATAAATTAAGTTAAACCCTAGCATTAAGATTCATGCAAAATAGAGATGCATCCCGGGATTATTGTACGTCAAATCTAGATTTACTTTTAGGGGTACCTCTTATTAATATAAAATGTAGTCATCTAAAATATGGTTGTCGCTCCTATGTCTTTAAAAGGTACATAAATTGATAGCAACCTTTAATCAATAGGGCGTCTTCAAGTAGGAGTGTTTTGTTAGAAAGATATATATGTATATATGCGGCAATTATAATAAAGTAACCCCTAGGTCATCAAATGTTAAAAGTAATCTACCTAATGTAGTGATGTGAATAGTAGTCATCCCTAGCGTGTCATCGACAAATGAATCTCAGCCGTAGATTCAGTAGAATATTGATAGTGAAGTATAACCTGGTATAGCATGCTCGGTCCTAGATAAATAAATTTAAATAACAAAAATAATAATATTAATAACACTATAATGGTAACTAAAATGCACATAAAATAATCTCATGAATATACCTTTATCATGACCCATCCTTGAACCCCATTTTGACAAGTTCCCTGCCAATTCCCACTTTACTCTAACCACTTGACTCCATCAACGCTCCGCACCCCATCAACCCTGTCTCGAGTCACCCCAAATCACCTACTAACTCATAATAAAGCTAAATTAAGTTTAATTGGATTTATTTGGGTCTTTTGAGTTATTTGCTTTTGCTTGTGTTCAGTCGTTAGCGCGTAATTAGAAACTGGAGTCCTGAAGATTCTAAGGGCTAATCGAGAGCAAGATCAAAGTAAAGGGTGAAGACCAGGGACTAAAGGACCCTCGCATGAGACAGCTTCGAGTGAGCGCAAGACCGCGGTAAACCGCACAAGGCGAGTCAATACTTTGATCATGTTGAACCTACATTTTCTGCAAATTATTTTTGTTTAAATTATCAAATTGCATGATGTTATTTTATATGCAAATACATGTTTAATTTAGAATTCTAGTTAAATGCCTATTATCTAACTTGATTAATATTGTCCCTCCTTTGGAATATTTGAACGTGAGAACCTTGTCGCCCTAGCAAAAATTATACTAGTAACCTTTCAAAAATAGGTCCATAATTATATGCCATGCTTAGTATTGCTTAGAAATTCATGGGTGCAAGAATGGTCAAGCATCACTTTTAATTTTGAGAAAAATTGGTTGGGCAGTCATGGTGGTAATGACTGGTGTATGTTGGATATGGCTATTTTATATTCCCAAAAACCTCGGATTGCTTATTTATCTAGGCGGATGGTTCGGGGGTATGGTGCAGGTGTGCACGAGAGTGTGGTTTGTGGTAGAACCGTCCAGATATCACTAAGGACTGAATCTTGTCATGACCTCCTGTGTAAAACAGTACAACCACAAGTCTGTAAAGTACAACTTGGCTTAGTAGATTTACCGGACCCTGAAAGTCATCCTTCTAGGAGGAGGTGATGAGGTAGTGCAAGCGGCTGTCTAAGTGACGGCTTGAATGGGACACTCGTGGAGAGTGAAGTTCTGCTGTGGCGGGCTAGCAAGGTGAAGTATCCAGCTGCTAGACGTTCAGAAGGAGAACATCCCGCACAACCTATGAGACCTGCCACAAGCGGGACAAGCTCATATGGGTGAGATGATGGAAGGGGTGAGGTACTTTGAACGGTTACTGTGATGGTTGGCTCAACCGCACGGCTAAGGAATCGTGTGGGGCAACGAGTAAACTGTCTCTTGTGGGTAAAGTGTGCAAACTCTGCAGAGTCAAAACTATTCGAATAGCCGTGCCCACGGTCAAGGGCGGACATGGGAACTTAACCAGATATAGTTCTATTTCAAAAAAAACTTTGTGGGTGGGAATGGAAAAGTGGAGGGCAGTGGAAAGCCCTGATTTGAATTGTCCTGGGTGTCGTCCCAGTGGTAAGTTAAGCGGCTATAACGCTGAAAGATGTTACACGGTGTGATGCCATATGTATGGAAAAATTATGGTGATATTAGGCATATGGTGTGATGCCATATGTATGGAAAATCATGTTAATATTCCTTGAACATTATGTTTTGTTCCAAAGCTGGTAGGTCTCAGGAAATTTTATGTATTGTATTTCAAATAGTGGCATTTCTATTCTTACAAAATAAAATATGGGTGGAATAAACAGGGTCGTGAGTAAAGGAGATGGATGTTTGTGGTATGCACATAAAGGTATTGGTGGATTCAGGTCGATCATGAATAGGAAATGATAGTGTGGGTTCTGAGAGAAATAAATTAGTGGGGTCCAGTTGAATAGATAGGCTAGATAGATGATCTAATTGAATCTTCGGGAATTTGGAGGAATAATACAAGTATTGGATTATAATTCTTGATTAGTGATATTCTTGGTGGATATATAATGGTGAATCGTAGAGTTGATCAATGCTATTCTTGGTGGATATATAATATTGAATCGTAGTCTTGATCAATGATATTCTTGGTGGAGGTATACTAGTGGGTTAGTTAGAAATAGATAATGGGAAAATAAGGTTGATTATTGTAAGAGCAAATTGTGGTTGTGGATCAATAGCAAAAAGGAATGGGTTGATAGGAATTTTGGAATACAAAAGATATTGGTGGATTATATAATTAATGGTATTCGCTGTTTGGAGTTTTAGACAGCACTTAATATAGAAAGTGTGTGTTCGGTGGATTAATCAAATGATATTAGATAGATGATGTCACTAGCTGTTTGGAGTTTTAAGCAACAATTGATCGGTGGATTATCTAAATAATGTCACACGCTGTTTATAGTTTTAGACAGCAATAAATATAGAAGGTGTATAATCGGTGGAGTAATTGGATAATGTCACTTGCTGTTTGGAGTCTTAAATAGCACCCAATACAGAAAGAATATGATCGGTGGATTGAATAGAGGATGACACATGTTGTTTGGAGTTTAGAGAGCACTCAATAAAGGAAGTGTAATTTTGGTGGATTAAGTCAATTATGGCAATCGCTGTTGGGAGTCTTAGACAGCAGTTAATAAAGAGCGTAAGTCTTTGGTGGATTAAGTCAATGATGTCATTTGCGGTGAGGAGTCTTTAGGTCACAAAAACAACAATACGATATAATAATAGAAATGCTACTAAACGCGTTTTATGGCAAATAAAATAACCCAAGCCTCTCCTTTGATAAGCCATGCATACTATTTATTTGCATTCTGTGTATTGGCTCGCGGAGCACGGGGTTGGAGTGCTCACACTCGCTTTTGCGACAAAATTCAGAATTAGGAATCAAATCACCTTGTCTCAGCCACAAGATTGGACAAGCTGGCAGAGAAGATGAAGATGTCAAGGGCTAGGTCGCGAACCTCCAGTTGGCTGCCTGTGGGCATGTCCTGAAGGTCCCACTTGTGTGCTTCATTCCGCTGCTGCAATTTATTGATTTCGGCCTAATCGACCCATGAGTAAGTCTACTATTATATTTACGCTTTCGCTTGATATGTACTTTTGATATTCAGAACTGTAATCTGTGAGCACTATCTACTGATCCAGGGAATAGTGCGGTGCAATCACAGAGGATTCCAGATTATATAATCTGGGCTCCTACATGCACCTAGGCTCATCATAACTGATGAAGATACTGGAATGAAGACTGCAATTTCCACTGTCTTCCCAACTAGCATTCATAGGTTATGCATGTGGCACATTTTGCAAAAACTTCCAATGAAGGTACCACCACATTTGAGAGAAAACCCTTTATTGTACCAACGTGTTAACTCATGTGTATGGGCTTCAGATACTCCAGAGGAATTTGAGGAACAATTTTCTTCCATTATTTCTGATTTTGGTTTGGAATCCAATGAGTGGTTGGCTACTCGCTACCGAATCCGTGCATCATGGGTACCCGCTTACTTCAAAGATATATTCTTGGCGGGAATCCTTAGAACCACTTCTAGGTCAGAGAGTTCTAACTTATTCTTCAATCGGTTTATTGGATTCAAAAATACTTTAGTGGAGTTTTGGATAAGATTTGTTAATGCAGTGGAAGAACAACGTCAGAATGAGTTGTTGGCTGACAATGCCACGTTGCACACAATGCCTGTGTTGCAGACTACTTGGGTAATAGAGAAGCATGGAAGTGAGGTCTTCACGTACGCTGTGTTCACTAACTTTCAGAAAGAAGTGCGTGCTGCTCGGGAGCATTGTAATGTGGAGAACATGGAAACCGTAGGACAGTACAAAATTTCAATAGTTAGTGATGGCTCAAACAAGGTAAGAGAGGTACGCTGTAACCTTACAACAAAAGATGACAAATGCTCCTGCATGTTCTTCGAGTCATTTGGAATCCCTTGCCGCCATATTGTTCGTGTGTTGCAGAGTCCATCACTTAAAGAGCTACCAAGCCCATTTGTGTTGAAGAGGTGGACCAAAATGGTAACTAAGGAGGATGTCTTTGATGGAGAAGGTAATTTGTTACAAGAAAAACCGAGGAGTGCAATAGAAACAGCTAAAGACAAGTTATCATCAGAAATACGTATGAACATGGAAGAATTAATTCACCATGCTAAAGGAACAGATGAGGGCTTAAAATTTCTTAGTGATCGGTTTGTCAAATTTAGGGAAGAAATGACTCCTCTGATTCCTGAGAATGTGGTAAGTAAGGCTGAAGAGATTGAAGCATTTGTAGGTTGCCCTATCCTTAAGGAAGTCAATATAAAGCCACCAAACGATGTTAACTCTAAGGGTAGATGCAAGAGAATAAAGCCGGGGCAGAAGAAAAATAAAAATGCTGAGAACAAAACAAAGGTGCCATGCTTGTGTAGGTCATGCAAGGAGATTGTGTACCATGACAGCCGTAATTGCCCTTTGAGGATGACATGAGCTTCAAAGCAGAGTAGGTATGTTTGTATCCTTATCAGAAAAGTCTGTTTCTGTAGGTGTAATATTATTCTTATTATTTGCAAAGCTTACTGAGAAAATCAACTGTAGGGTTCGAGGAATTCAACTTTAAGCATGCACACTGACGGCTGAGGTCTGGTTCATCATACTGACGGCGGATAGATCTGAGTTCTGATGGAGTTTTAGCATAGCTTTGGTAGTAATATGTGATCAATTCTGCTGCTGTAGGCTGGCATATTTGAATTTGCAGTTAGTAAGCAACAATACTGTTACAAGAACAGTGGAGTGGCTCAAAGCTTATGTTTGTAATGATGCCCACTGTTCAGACTATGCAATTTTGTTTCTCAGTATGCCTGTTGAGTAGCCATTTTGCAGAGTCTCCCAGTGCTCAGTTTAGAACCTGATACTGTTCCAGAGCTCATTGTTCATTGTCCAGTTCTTGTCATTTTAGATTTCATGGTCTCATTTTATAACCTGGTACAATGGTTTTCTTGCAAACTTGATACAAAGGTTTGCTTCCCATTTTAGATTTCATGGTCTCATTTTAGAAACATCTAAATAGCATGATGCCCTGAAAACATCAACTGAACAATGCTTATTGCTGCCACCAATTTCACTCGGTTGCTTCATCTCAATTCTGCTACATCATCAGTTCCTAAAGCATGTTCGTAGTGGCAGTGCAATGCCATTACATATTCTGGAGCAGCAGCAGCAGTACTGACAATTGAGATGCTGGAGCAGCAACACAAATATACATTCTGGAGCAGCAGAAGCACTGAGATATAGGCCTGGGCAAAATACCCGCTACCCGTTACCCGTACCCGAATTACCCGGACCCGAACCCGAAATACCCGAACCCGAGGTACCCGATCCCAAATTCGGATAGCGATTCTGATTACCCGAAATTAGTTTGGGTAGTTCGGGCAATATCCCCCGGTACCCGAACTACCCGAATTACCCGAATTGTCTTTGTGTTTGTGATGTGTTGTCGGTTAAACACTTGAACTTATCACTTTATTAGTATATGATTCTCTCTGTTTGAACAACTGCCTGTGATATATTATTCTATGCAAATTGCTGCTGAAATTCTATGCAAATTGCTACTGAAATTATGTGCAAATTCTGTGCAGTTTGCTGGTTTTATGTAAATTCGGGTATATTGGGCATACCCGAACCCGAACCCGAATTATCGGGTACCCGAAATTGCGGGTAGTGTTTTTTTGGGGCTAATATCGGGTAGCAGTTTTCATTACCCGAATTTCGAATTACCCGAACTACCCGACCCGAAAAAATCGGGTAACCCGAACGCCCAGGCCTACTGAGAAACACTTATTCATCAACTAAACTGATTTCTCTATGCAATCCACTAGGGGTAATCAGCAGAAACAACAAAACAGAAGCATCTCAGTGTACTGACAATCTGAACCCTTGTTCTCAGTTTCCTGATACTAAACCAGCCAGCACAAACAAACATAACAATTATAGATACTGCTCATTGTTCTCGGTTTCACTCAGAACCAGCCAGCACAAACAAAAACCAGATCAATATTGCTCATTGATTCACTCAAAACCAGCTAGCACAAGCCATTCGACAAAACAATTATAGGACAACACAATTTGATTACACATTCCACTGCTTACACAATTTGACACCATCAATAATGTCAATCCATCATGCTTCATTACAACTGGTAATCTAAAGAAGAATGAATTTTTTTTGCAAAATCACAACACAATTAGAGCACAAATCAACCTCCCTGGGGGATGACGTGCAGTGGGGGAGGAAGGTGGCCGCGCTTGGGGAAGAAGCGCGGGGAGGAGGCCGGGTCGGAGGTCGGCGGAGCTTGGGGAGGTGGCCGCGTCGGAGGGCGGCGGAGCTCAGGGAGGTGGTCGCGTCGGAGGGCGGCGGAGCTCGGGGAGGAGGCCGCGTCGGAGGGTGGCGGAGCTCGGGGCGGTGGCCGGGTCGGAGGGCGGCGGAGCTCAGGGTGGTGGCCGGGTGGCCGAGTCGGAAGGCGACGTCGCTACGGACTCTAACCCTAACCCTGGTGCGGCGTGGACGCGAATGGATCAGGTGCGCGAGGCAGATGGAACGGCGGGGGCCGGAAAAAAGAGACCGAACTTGTATGGAGTATAGTGCAAAAACGTTTAAGTGGATTGGGTGCTTCCACCTTCAAAGATCCAGGCCAATTGAGGTACATCCGATGGTCCACAAACGAAGTTCACATGTTAGCACCGAATAGCCTGTTAGCACTGGATACGTTCCCTATATACATACTAGTAGTGTGCCCGTGCTAACGCTACGGTAAAATACAAAAGAAGATAAAATTTGTAAGAAATAAAACGAACAATCAGATTCATTAAGATTCACGTCTCATATATTGTATAACCAAATATTTTTGTCACAAAATGAATGTCACATAAATACGTGACCGGTCGGAACAACCCAACACGCAATGCTCAAAAGCCTACGACCGATTCCCAGGTCTTGCGACCGCTTCGCGAGACCATACGACCGGTTAACAGAAGCTACGACCGTTTATCGCGTGATTTAAACATATGTTCAGTAGTAATCACACACAAAAACAAAAAACTGAAATGCCAATGTATTCAGTTGAAAGTAGAAATCATATCAGCATTAAAATGAGCCCATGAATAATACATGCACTAAGTAATTCTCATCAGAGCTTGCATACCGTGGAACATAAGGTTCTTCTTCCCTTAAAATTTTCCATGGAAATTATAAATCTGTACAAGCATTTACAACACCTGAGCACACACTACACCTCAGTTAGAGCTCACAAGGTCTCTTGTCAAAATTCACAAGCTGCTCCATGATCAGCCACATCCTAGGACAAGGAACATCTTCTGCATGAATCAATAAGCCATGCGTCACTGTCATAAAACAATTGTGAACAAATCATTATCAACAGCTCAAAGTTATTTTACATGAGAATCATAAGCATAGAAGATGTTATCCCGTGTAACAAGAGGCAGCTTCTCGATGTACATAAACAAGCGCCTGAGGTTATCTATAGTCACTGTTGCCATGTCAATTACATCTCGGTAATCAGTGAACATCCACAGATCACCAGAATTTACTCTCTTGAGGCTGTCACGGCAGAAGGGGCAGTATTGAGATCTTGAGCGCCTGCAACCAGGATAACGCATGTTTTCAATGCATGCAACAATATCTTTGCAGCAGAGGGTTCGGTGAGTAGATCATCATTCATATAGCAGAGAAAGCTGTTTTGAAGTTCATGTAATGAAGGTAGCATTCCTTCTGCTCAGGTAATGGTATTTTCTGCATTCATTCTGTTCATGTAGACATGTAATGTAAGATATGTAAGATATTCCATTCTTACCATCTGAGTTTTTTTAGAATTTAACAGCAGAGTTTTTTTAGAACTTAACAGCAGAGTTTTAGTAAAATGCTACCATTGAGATAGCCAAATATGCATGTAATTCTGAGACAAGGAACCAAAGTGTCAGTATTTGGGATAACTCCGTGGTTATGTCATAAGAAGACTAAACATAGTTATCTTAAACCAACTGACATATTATCTTACACTGTCATATATATGGTCAATGCTCACAAGTAAACTTTGTGCTTCCTGGCAGAAGTTAAATGGATCTTGTTTTACATATCAAAATCCCATGAAGACAAGTGATATCAAGGATCAGGCCTAGTGAGAGAAGCACAAAATTGGCAAACAAATGCAGAGACTGTTGCAAATTTGTAGTACCTTGCTGTAATCATCAGGTAGAGAGCAATAAAGGAGGTTACACCTAGTTAATTTCAGTCCATAGCCATTTGAACAAAAGGGTCCACTGGTGTACACTACATAATAAAACAATGTGCATTAACATTTCAAGTCCAAACAAGAAGCAGTTGTTAGCGATAAATCTCCACTCTTGTTTGTTTTACAGAACATTTACCATAAAACTCCCTAATGCTCGCCTTCCTTTCATGAGTGGGCATGGTGGTAGTTTCATCTACATAAAACCTGCACAACCAAGTGGCCTGGATTAATTCCTTGAAAACATAGAAAAATCAGAACAAGAAGCCATGAATTCCGAAATCATGCGCCAAACAGAACCTTATAAATTAGAATCCTCAGCAGCCCAAGCGCACCCACGAGGCCACAATCCGTCCATTGTACAAGGAAAAGGAAGAAGTGCGCCGCTGGCCTGTAGGACATCCGCATCTGGATTCTGGAGGCAAGCCCCGTCGTAATCCCTCGAGAAATCTGATGCCCTGTCGAATTCAGGATGCAAAAATCGTTTTGCATACCACCTTAGGTAAACAAGTACATTATTAATATTTTCTAGTCAAACATTCAAGAGAACATCTGAGGAATATTCAACAGTTTCAAAAGAATATTTGAGCCCAACATTTTGGAATTACAAGTATTATGTCACTAAAGTTTGCTTGTCTCATTCTGCAACTATCAGAACCATCACTACCAATCTACCATGCAAATGTTCAGAATAGAAATTTTGGAGTAACATCGACTAAAAACCTATCACATTCACTAACTAAACAATTATATAAAACAAACTTTACCAACAGAACAAAACTTTAGATAGATAACACCTGTATCTGTTTATTCTTTCGGTTTTGGATCCTTGTAATGATAATTGAATAAATGAAGCATAATCAGCATACTCTTTTCAAAGATAGCAGAAACTGCTTGTAACATGAAACAGTGCAAGCTCACCTGGGGTACACAAAGTTTGTTTGATCCCCACCACGAAGATACTCCAGCAACATCTGAGGATGGTACTCTAAAATCTAAAGAGATACATCGGGGATTAGTAAGAGTATTACTATATTCTCCACAGTACAATTGACTGACGATACCTCTCTGTAAATTAATTCCTGGACATCATCTTTGGTCAGCTTTCTTCTCTCAAACTCAAATTCAAGTTTCGAGATGGGTTGTGCTACGGGTTCGCGTTCAGAATTTGCCAATCCAGTAAAATACGGGTCTGACAAGGCCTTGAATTACATTACTATGACATCAGTACATGACCAATATTAACATTTATGCAAATGTAGTCATCAGTATTAGTTATGTCACTAAGGGTACGGTACAAGTCATGCATATAGACAGCAGTGACATTACATATAAAACCATCTACATGGGAGAACAATAGCGTGCCTTTAATAGCAGGGATTTAAATATAAAAGACTTCTAAATAAAATATCAACATATGTAAATAAAGGAGGGAGATGAGGCGCTAAGCCAAACATTCTTTTGAAAACCTCTGACTGGACAAGTTGGCAATTGCTCCTGTTGCGCCGGAAGATGTTGATGCATTTAAAATCCAGTCTGTCTCTGACTATCACAGTCCCATACACATTGATAGGGTAGCCAATATCTGAGGACATAATCTTCATACAAAGTACATTCAACGAGCCACTCAATATGTGGTCATTTCTGATAATTGAATCCGTAAAGCGCATTGGACCATATTGTGCTGAGAATAAGGAACACAAAGTTAGTTTACAATGGGCAAAGTTTAGAATGGTAACAAAAGTAGATATTGATAACGGCTAAAGGGACAGTAAGTTTGCATAGCCTCCGAGTATGGATCCTGTCAGAACAGCAGGATTAGTGTTAACATTAGGTAGAGCTTTGTGAAATTAGTCAGTATATGAATACAGTAAAATGGTGAATGTCAATTGTTATAAAAAAAGGCAAACAGATGCTGCACATGTCAGCATAGAAAAAACCTTTCACTGGTAGGTTCAAATGGGCAAACTATTGGACACAGATAAGTCACAGTTAAACAAAATATCCTCTTCTTTTTCGTTGATAGAGGACAAAATATCTGAAGGGCGGTGCAACTCAAAAGTCGGTAGGGTACTTGTCAGGCTTAAACCACAAGGAGAAATCAATTCCTTTCTTCTTAAGATCTTCAGTAGCAGGGCCAATCCGATCCAAAAGCTACAATTCAATAACAGGAGTCATCAACAACCCCATAAAATTTATCTAAAAAACAATCCCATACAATTATCATTAGTCTAGGTAATGCATACACCATACGCCAAACAACACACACACTCTAAGCCTGGAGATCATCTAGTGTGAGGAATCTTCTGATTTGGATTCAAAGTTCACATAATTTCCTCTTTGGTGATGCCTTTGAATGCTTGAGATTAGTATTGTAACAACATTAGGGTGTTCTTGTTTAGATTTTTAAAATACGAGAGAATAAACTGCTTTTTTAAGAACAAACCTGTGCATGAACAACGCCATTGGAAACAAGAATAGAACGATCAAAGACTGTAAACTCTCCACCATCCATGCGTGACACCACCCCACCAGCTTCTTCGACTATCTGTTGAAAAAATTGAACAAATACATCAGGTAATTATACTGACAAACTCCACACAATAAGAGTTGCTTAGATCAGGAAAAAAGAAGCCTTCCTACTCAGGCTTAACAAGCGGCAATTGATCTAACTGAAATTACATTTCACAATATGCACATCAATTTGAATTTTTTTTGTGCGAACTCTATAATTTACTACAGAAAATACCATCAACAACGTTCAAACAACAGTTTGAAACTGCTTGGTGCCAACCCCAAATGTCAGAACTTGGAAAATATAAGAACCCTCATAAACAAGAAAAGGGATTATCTGAATGAAAAGATGGTGAGATTTGAAAATGAGGATGAGGAAGGGGTGGACGGGCGGCCTCCTGACGAGGTCCTCGCCGGAGGCCCCGTCGCCGCCGCCGCCTGCCCCGCCGGCGAGCGGCGGGATCGGAATGGGGAGATACTCGAGCGCGTCGATCTCGACGACGACATTGCCGCGGAGGTGGAGCTCGGAGCGGAGCCGGGGTTTGGGGAGGGCTAGGGTTTTGGTGGAAGCACGCGGCGCTTTTGATTAAGAGGCGGCGACGGAGTGGAGGAGAGGGGGAGGAGGCAGCGGAGCAAAGGAGTGGGGGGAGGAGGAGGCGGCGGCGGCGCGGGGTGGGGAGGAGGAGGCGGCGGCGGTGCGGAGTGGGGAGGAGGAGGTGAGGGGAGCGGCGGCGCGGGGGAGGACGGGGGGAGCGGAGGGAGTGGAGGCGCGGGGGAGAGGTGGAGATGGGGGAGCGGCGGCGCGGTGGAGGACGGGGGGAGGGGAGGGAGTGGCGGCGCGGTGGAGGACGGAGGGAGCGGCGGGAGTGGAGGCGCGGGGGAGAGGCGGAGATGGGGGAGCAGCGGGAGTGGAGGCGCGGGGGAGGAGGTGGCGGTGCGGGACGGCAGGGCAGGGGAGGAGGGGCGATGCGGGGTGGGGAGGGAAGGAGAAGGAGGCGGCGCGTGGGGAGGGAAGAGGAGGAAGGAGGAGGTGCCGGCGCATGGGGGCGGAAGAGGAGGCGGTGCGGGATGGGGAGGGAAGGAGGCCGCGGCGGCGGCGGGTGGGGAGGGAAGGGATTCGTGGGAGGTTCAATGATGTGCATGATCCAGATGATTTTGGCCTTAGGATCTTCAATGAGTAAGAGAAGAAGGCTTGAGGAGAGATTCAGGCCATTCATTTGTATGAAGTTGGATTACTTTGGTACACAAATCTGGGTGGACTTAGATTTGGCATGACTGTGGGGTGGTTGAGGGGGGTGGATTTAGTAAAGAAATTTTGGTGTATTATAGAGTAGGGTAGATACATATATACACACACACACACACACACACACACACACACACACACACACACACATATATATATATATATAGGACACCTATTTACTACACCCAGGTGTAGTTACACCCATCATATCTACCATCCATCTTCATCAAGATACCACTCAATATTTCGGGTTATTGGGTTGGCTTTTAAGGCTTTCTTGTCGGATGGACCCGTATGCATGGCAATAAATCTGTTTTACGTGTACACATGATGGAGCATTTAATTTTGATTCTGCGTATGAACGGAATTGTGGTATGCGCCGCGGATTGCGCAGCCGGTTGGTGTGTATGTGGTTGTGAATCAGCGCTCGTATAGTTTCTTTGTTTGTTGTACGTTTGAACATACTTTTGCAGAAAATATCTTCAGCGTAGATACTTCCTTCCGCGTGAAACGTAATTATTTAACGGATGATTAGGATATATTGAGTACGCAGCTTATGCCTTGAGGCGAGACATTGATAGGCGGGATGACTAATTATCTACTCGGTAAGTACACGGTGCTTCGTAACATTTTGTGCACAAGACTTCAAAATGGTTAGTTTTTGGTAGTATGTGGCGTGATTCACTGGTAAAATATTGTATCCTTGTAAGGCAATGCAGATTAGGTTTTACGTGTACATAGTATGGCACATTATTTTTGATTCTGCGTATGAACGGAATTGTGGTATGCGCCGCGGATTGCGCAGCCGGTTGGTGTGTATTTGGTAGTGAATCAAAACTAGTAGTAACGTATTCCAGGTGGAAATTAGTAGCAACTTACTCCTGGTTAATTGATGATTGCACTGTAAACAAGTTATTTGTAAATACTACCATTTTTTTTAACATAATGATTTAATTGAAAAACTAGTAGCATCATAATCCATTTGGAAATCAGTAGAGACATTCTCCTTTATGGGACAGTTCATTTCTAGCCGAGCAACATACCAGATGATAAGTATTTGTATTGGAAAAGTAGAATGTGTATCTCAAAAGTAGTATCATACTACATTTGATGAGAGTACTAGTAATCTGTACTCCTTTACTAAAGAAATATTAGTAGTATTATAGTCAATTTTTTTGGGAGCTTAAGCAGTTTCATTCTTGTTATGAAGAAAACTAGTAGTATCATAATCCAGGTGGAAATTAGTAGCAACATACTCCTGGTAATTTAATGATTGAATTGTATACCATTGCAAATAATCCATGATCCATTGGAAATTAGTAGCAACGTACTCCTGGTAATTAGCACGACTATTTAATAATCCATGATTTTATTACAAATAAGAAATCGATACCCAAAAAAGGATTTATTTGGTGAGAGCAGAACTAATATTACACACTCTTTGGCATCCCATACTGTACACCTTTCCCGTTTTCTGATGCAACAAGCACGAAATTTGAAGGAGTATGTATTGTGCTAGCTCTACTGTATAGTGCTAAAAGTAGTATTCTCCGTAATGTAACAGCAACTTTCAAGTTATGTAAGTAGTATGTGTTCAGGCGAAGAAGTGAATGTGTATATATGGAAAAGGAGTAAGTGTACGTATGAAAAAGGAGTACGTGCAAGAATAAAAAAGGAGTATGTGTACATATAACATAGGAGTATGTGTGCAAGAATAAAAAAGGAGTATGTGTACATATGACATAGTGATTCATGTTTGCTAATAGTGATTCATGTTTGCACAAGAGACAGGGCCATGGTAAAAGCAGAATTGGAGGTACTGCCAGCAAGTGGTGTAATCATCTTCTTTGATTTGGTCATGGCCTGCAATGAATTGAACAACTATCATGAATTATTGTAAAGTGGACAAATAATGAGTAAGACAACTAGTCGAAAACAAAATGGCCTGAAACTTAATGGATGTATGACATTCGTGAGAAACTGGGAGCAACATACTCCTTTATGGGACAGTTCATTTCTGGCAGAGTAACATACCAGATGATAAGTATTTGTAGTAGAAAAGTAGAATGTGCATCTAAAAAGTAGTATCATACTACATTTGATACTAGTAGTATAACAATCCAGGTGTAAGTTAGTAGCAACATAGTCCTGGTTATGTGATGATTGCACTGTATACCATTGTAGCCATTAAACCAATTTCAAGACTGCACTGTATACAGGTTATTTGATGATTGCACTGTATACCATTGCAGCCATTAAACCATTTTGAAGACTGTCACGAAAAGAAAGTATTAATAGTGTCATGTTTAAGCACATACTATATGTACATTTTAACTACATGTGCAGTGTTACTAGTGGCTGATTGAAGCACATACTAGTAGTGAAAATTCGACTACATGCCCATTGTAAGCTTTTGAAAAGTACATACTTCATAGGTAAGAATATATGTGCTTTTACGTTACCCAGCAAATATATACGTCTTACCTGTGACGATTAATTAGTCATGTGTAAGAACGGTATTAATCAGCTCGAGCAGAGAAACATACTACTTTGCCATAGTAGTAATTCAAAAGGTATGTATGTCTTTCCTTAATAAGCACTTATGGACTTCTTCGTTGCCAAGCAATGTATACTACGTACTAGTCACGAGTAATTAGTCATGTGAAAGAAATGTATTACTCGTCTTGAACAGAAGTAGTATTTTTGACAGATTTAAGTACATACTATTAAGCATTTGCTAAACTGAATGGAGGTATGACCAGTCTGTTACAGGTGGTCAGATTTCCCTAATACCGGAGGTCATACCTCTCTGATAGCAGCTTGCGAAGCGGTCTGCGCTGCCTAACCGGCACAATCGACACAACCTGCAGACGGTAGCAAATACCAACATGAGGCTCAAACAACAGCTCCAAGAAACGTTCACACATGATTGAGCATAGGAACACATTAGGAACAAGCACATGAGCGGATTGCAAGCACTCGAGTTGTTTGCTCCATGGTGCAAGCATGGGGCACTGCCGCCCAAACTTCCTTTGGGGCATTCTGCCGAGCACCTTGCGGGCACACCGCAACGGGAATGCTATCAACATGGATCGACTACACATTGTCCAAAAACAGCTTACAGGCGGGATTGGTAGTATGTGGAGGGATTAATCTACTCACAATTGACCAAAAACGAAACAACGAACCATTATCGAAAAATCGAGCACATCGACACTGAACTACAAAACCCATCGAGTTCAAAACATCAGAAATCATCATAAAAAAAAATGATGACATACCAACCAAATGCTGTGAAGACTTCTCCCACAACTCGGCAAGACGACGCACCAAGACTTTCTATAGATTCTTCTCCTCAGAAACTCGGCGAGACGACGCTCCGGCGAGCAAACAGCATCCAATCTGCCAGCGATATTGTAACGCGATTTGGTATCGGCATGGAGTAAAAATCGCCGAGTAGTTTTGGTATATTGCGCATTCTACGGGATATCCCCTGATTGGGTTACTAAGCTGCTGGAAAATCGCGTCTCCTGGATATCCCTGGATTGAGTATGGAAGCTCCTGGAAATCACGTGGATGTGGATCTATTCCCGTGAGCCTCATGGGTATGGAAGCTCCTCCTCAAACCCGTTTGCAGATTTACTGCGTTACCGGCTCACGCGAATCTCCAAACAAAATCGACGGAGAATGACTCGGGTGTAACTACACCCGGGTGTAATAAGGATTTTTCCTATATATATATATATATATATATATATATATATATATATATATATATAT
>CM029652.1:26425574-26448074 GCA_017311315.1 Dendrocalamus latiflorus
AGTAGTTGCTATGATTTATTTTTGACACGAGATATCTAGTGTTAGAGTAGAAAATTTAGGTCCGCTTGGAGCAATATATAACGTAAAAAGGTTCTAGATGATTGCTAAAAGTTTTCGAGCACTATATAATAATAATGTGCATTGTACTTAGTAGTGACAAAGACGATGGAAATAATGTTCTTGTAAATGTGGAATTAATATATCTGCCCAACAAATTAGCATATATATGCTTCATATGTTGTTATCCTGTACATTACTGTAGAGTATCTTCTAGTTAGTACTTCAGTAAAAGATAATTGCATATTTGTCACAAATAATCTTCAGATCAATCATGTTGAGGTGGTTTTATTATGATAATAGAGTGCAGCCGACACCTCAGAGCGATAAAATTTCATCTATGTTATACCCCATACTAAAATGCAAGGAATCGAGCACCATACTGCAACACAAGACACGATTTTTAGTACTCGCTGCAATACAATAATAATAATATATCACACTTCATAATAATGCCTCTCGAACTGACTATTTCTATGTATATAATTCTATTTTTGCAGTGCTACCAGTAGCTACAAAATAATCTATGTGCATTCTACGTTTGCCATTATATGTAGAAAATCATGAGTACTAAGACGAATGATCCAGAAGTTTGTCAATCTCGCAATAATTAATTCCCAATTATCAATTTAAATATATATACTTATTACTTTACTCCTCATAGCGACATGATATGATAATCAAATCAAGTACATTCGATCTGAACGAACTTTCAAACGTTCAAGAACGGCTCTCCACCTTCTTGATGACGGAGGTTGTTGACTCGAAAAGGAGAGTTTCACTCTAGTGACATCGATTAATACATGTTTAAACATTCGATTCAATTGTAATTCATTCAATTATAATTCACTTCGAGTCTTAATTCAATTGTAACTCTAGCAACAATACATGAACATTCTTTTGTAATTGATTTTGAATTGTAATTCACTTTGAGTTATAAATCACTTTGAGGTATCATTCACTTATCTTTCATTTATCTGTAATCTTCTTACTTGTTTTCGAAGGCATGGCTAATATTTCCTAAAACTAGCTGAAAAACAAAAAAGTTTTAGCTATACGAAGAACTATCACAAACGGTTTCTAACACAAAACCGTATGTGATACGTAGACTATTACAGATGGTTTTTTATATTAATCATCTGTGATACATATCACAGATGGTTATTTTTAAAAACCACCTATATTATGACTTATTATTAAAAATCACCTTTAGCCGGTATGGTTGGTCTAGCCCATTTGGCTAGGTCTAATCCCGTGGATGTGTAAAGGTGAGATTAACTCAAGAAGATGGAGAGTGGAGCGAAACTCCCACATCAAGCAGCTAAAAGTGAGCTGAACTGACGTTATGACACACTGTCAACAACAAAATAAAACCTGAATTAAAAATTATTTTCTTCTTAGTTCTAAACCACTGTTTTGAGAAACCGCGAATAAGTTATCGCGTACAGTATACTCAGGTAGCATCTAGCAGTCTCGAATGATTGATAGGTGGTTTTCCCATTAGTCGGCTGCTTTCCGATTAATCATCCATTTTCCCGTTTAATTGTAAAAACAATTTATTTTTATCAGTCAATTACAATTCATTAATCTGTAGTGTTGTTTAATAATAGATACAGTACGTATCATATTGACTCGATGTAAACTATACTATATTATAGTACCCAAAAATCGGAACTAGATGTCGCCTGGGCAGATCCAGCATTTGTTAGAGCAACTTCAACCGGTTCTTTATCCTGCTCTTCATTGTATATTTACCTAATATGACTCAAGAAATGGACTCCAACCGGTTCTTTATCCCCCTCTTCATTTTTATCGAGTCGCTATTTTCTCCCGGCCACTAGCTAGATTTGGCGAGCGCCTCCTCACTCGCTTCTCAAATAGCTAGGCCATTGGAATGCTAACTCAAATAGAGAGCTGAAAATAATAGCTAGCCTCTTCATCCTAGGAAATAGAGAGGAAGAAATGACTAATGGGATGGAGTTGCTCTTAGGATGGGACTAGAGAGAGAAAAATGACATGTCAAATAAAAAGAAGAGGAGGTTCGGCCATCAAGGCAACGTTTGGATGGACCAAAATCTCGGCCCATCTAATATCTTGGTCTATTCACATGAATGGATTAGGATTTTAATTAAATTTAAGATCTATTTACGTGGACCTCAGTCTATTCGGGCCCAATCCAAACAAGATCCAAAATGATTTGGCATTGACGGACTTCCTGTGCGAGATTTGTTGGATGACATAAGCGTGGTGCCCCATCCAATTTATTAGGCTACAATACAATACACTCCAAGTGACCTCTGCAGGCCCTTCTCACAGTGGGCGTGTATTAGATTTGGCTTGTGCATGAAACAGGAGAGGATTGGACAATAGGTCCTAAGAGCAACTCCAGCAGGACCCCTACTTGGCCTCTCAAACTCAAATTTGAGAGCCAGAGCAAAAAACTCAGCTCCAACAGGGCCCCTACTTGGCTCTCAAAAATAGGAGGCCTCTCAAATGAGGTCTCCAAGCCCTCATTCCTAGGGGCCCTCTCCTGGCTCTCATCCTTCGGTTTTTTTCCCGCTCGGTGAAACTTCCCCTGCGCCCCCCAAAATCCCCCACGCCCCCCCAAAATCCGCCGCTTCTGCTCGCCCCCCGTCTCGCCCGACTCCTCCGCTTCCGCTCGCCCCCCGCCTCGCCCGACTCCTCCGCCGCCGCCCGTGTCCCCCTTGCGCACCCAAAATCCCCCGCCTCTGCCGCTTCCGCTCGCCCCCGCCTCGCCGGACTCCTCGTTCGCCTGCCGCCTCGCCCGGCTCCTCGGCTCGCCCGCCGCCTCCGCCACGCCCGCCGCCTCGCCCGACGCCTCCGCCCGTCGCCGTCGCCTCGCCCGACGCCTCCGCCCGTCGCCATCACCTCGCCCGTGGCCACGCCCGTCGCCTCGCCTTACGCCTCCGCCCGTCGCCGTCGCCGCCAAAATCCCCCGCTCGCCTGGGGCCTCCGCTCGCCTCCGACCGGATTTGAGGAGTGGGTCTCATGTGTCAGTGTGTAATGGAATGGATTTGAGGGCTTAGATTTGAGGGGTGCTGTTGGAGTAGATGCAAAAAAACTGGGCCCTCAAAAATAGGAGAAGCCCTCAAATCAAAAGTAGGGGCCCTGATTTGAGGGCTACTGCTGGAGTTGCTCTAACTAGGTGCCATTTGGTTAGACTGAAATAAACTGGTTTATAGCTGAAATTGCATGTAGCTGACTGAAATTACACTGTAGCTGATAATGACTTATTTGACGTAACTAAATTTAAAAAAAATAAAAATAGAAAAAGTAGTTTAACCTATTACAGACAATGCAAACGAATACGGGAAAAAAGAATCCGTAAAAAAGCTCAAAAAGGTAAAAAAAACAAAAATTTATAAATAGTAAAAAATAAATCAGAAACTAGAAGTTCAAACCGAAATGGATAGAGCCTATCGAATCATATGTTGTTTAGCAACAACACGAATGCCTTTAGGTAGCATTTGGTTCCTGGATTGTGACCTGTGGGAACGAAAGATGAGGGAATCCGGCCCTCTTCTTTTGGTTTCTAAAACCATTTCTAACTTTTCTACATAAGTAGGTTTTAAATAGAGCGTCTTTTTAAAATAGGGTCTAAAAATCAATTAGGCCAGTCTCAGTGGGGGTTTCATGGAGTTTCATGGGTATTAAATACGCTGACATGACACTGTATTGATGAAGAGAGAGATGATAAAAGTTTCATGGGAGTAGAGAAAGTTTTATGGGGATGAAACTCTTCTGCACTGTTTCCAAAATATGGGTGTGTTGGAAACTGGGACATGAAACCTCCACTGAGACTGGCCTTATAGTAGTTACTGCAGCGACTTTATTTATATCATCCAAAATCATACATGAGTCTTTCTCCATATTCTCTCGCAAACACTCAAAAACTATCAACCGCAGCATAAAAGAACAGATCTAATATATCATTTATCATGCTTTGGTGGAATGGGATGAGCGGTGTGTTAGGTATTGGGATATATGGAGCTCATCTCCGACCGATTCAAACCCAGTGGGAGGGTAGGTTTGAGCTTTGAAATGATGGGATGACCAAATTAGCCTTACCTCAGCCCGGCTGTGGTTGCCATCACAGCCAGCCGACCGCTCATTGGCATCCGGTCGCCCCCTCTGCTCGCCGGAGCCCCGCACCCGCACGTCGAGCTGCACCCGTCCACGCGTTCGATCAGATCGTCGCTTGCCAGATCTGCGGATCGTCACCCATCCGCTCCGACGCGTTTATCCCCATCGCACACCATGACCACGCCGAGGTTGCTGCCGCCGCAACTCACGCTTGGCAAGGGCAGCCCTAGCCTCCGCGTGCGCTTCCCTCGCTGGCGACGATGCTGTCGTTGCTGCCTGCCGGGGACGATCGGAAAGGAAGCCTGATTTTGGATCTCAGAATCCTCATCCTCTGTTTCGTTTGGGTGCTTCTTTTTCCCTTTTTGTTTCCATGCTTTTTTAGGCTTTTTCATTTACTTGGGCTTCCAACGTGATGGGCTATGAGGAATAATTATAAGAACTTCAATCTGCTTCAATCTATCCTGACAACGTGTCACATCCCAAATTTTCGCTTTCTGAAAAATTTTAATTTTAAATTAATTATTTTAATGTATTTGAGTCTTATTTGGATTTATCTGGATTTTATTTAAAAATTTAAAGCAAGAAAATATGTTTTAATATTTTATTAAAGCCAAAAAGAATTTATTTATTTTTCCTAGCCTTCCCTAAATTTTTAATTAATTTTTGAGAATTTTCTGGAAATTAAAATCAATTTTCAAAGTTAAAAAGTATTTTATAAAGTTATTAAATTCAAATCTGAGATTAAAAATATTTTTATTAAAGTCTAAAATACTTCCAGGAATATTCTATGATTTTTCTGGAATTTTTAGACATTAAATATTATTTTTCGAAGTATTAATAAAGTTTCTAGTAATTCCTGAAATTAAATCCGAAAATAAAAATCAATATATCCCTAGCCCGCCACGTGTCACCCTCAGATGAAATCCACCTCTCTCCACGTTTTAATCCTAGCCATCCACCACAACTTACCCCTTCATAAAATCCAAAGCCTCTTATCCATCCACTTGCCACGTGTCGCGAATCTGACGGCCCGTACCCCTTCACTTCCTCTCCTCTCTATTACACATGGGACCCACATGTCATATCCATCTTCAACCTCACCTTCTTCCTTCTCCCACCCTCTCTCTCCACCTCCATTAAACCGAAAATGAAGCTTTAATTTCGGCAGTTTCTCTCAATTAAACTCCAAGCTAACGCGTCCAATTGATTGCCCTCATCAATCCCCACTCACGGCCGGCCGTCTCCTCCCTTTAATCATCTCTAAACCGCCGGCTCTTCATCTCTCTTTTCCATCTATAAATTGGCCTCCCTCCCCATTCCTTCCCCTTTCTTCCTCCATTTCGGCCGGCTCCTACTCCCTCTCTTTCGGCCACCACCCCGCCGCCGTGCGCCGCCGCTCGGCCGCCCCTCACCGGCCATCCCGCACCACCCCGCCGCCACCTCCTCCTTGCGCCGCCCGCCGACCCCCGCCTTCCGTCGCCGCCGCCGGTAAGCGCCGCCGCCTCTCCTCATCCGCCGCCGCCGTTCGCCGCCCTCCCGCCGGCCGCCGACCGCCGGCAAGGCCGCCGGCCGGCCATCCTCCCGTGCGGCTGCGCGTGCGCCCGCGTGGCCGGTTGTGCCCGCGTGGACGGCCACGTGGCCGCCACCTCGCGCCCGCATGGCGCCATGTGGCCGGTGTGCCACGTCGGCGAACCCCGTGGTCCGTGGATCCGGTTCACGGTAGACCGGACCCACCCGTCATTCAAATAATATTTCCCGCTCAGAAAATTCGAAAATTGATGACGTCATAAATAGTATTTTTCAGTACAAAAATAATTCCCGAAACCCGATTTTTCCTTTTTCCCTCCTATTTAATCTTCTGGAAGCCATAACTTTCTCATTTTAAATCCAAATTGATCCATTCAAATTTCTAAATTCATCTAAAATTCCAATATTTCATTTGGTATATTTATTTTCAATTTTTGAATTTTTTTTATTTTATTTATTTGGTTTTCTCGATTTACGTGTAGAGACCGATTTGTCCGACGATATTCAGGATCAAGCTCAGGAAGATAACAACCCAGCACAGGAAGGCAAGTCTCCTTTGACCATCTTGCTCCTATGATTTACAAAATGATTTGTGTAGTTATTTTAAATTATTGCATGCTTATGTTGTAAAAGTGGATAACTTGATTTTAAAAAAATTTAGTTAAATGTTTCAATTGTTATACCTTCCATTGAAAATCGTTTACCTTGTACCATTGTCAACTTAGGATATCCCTTTGACTCAATAATGAGTTAGTATTTCATTTTGTTAAATTTATACTAGCAAATGCTTAGTTTAGCGAATCAATATAAAATGTCAAATGAGAAGCATGTTTGCTAAATGTTTTGATCAATGGTTTGTTTGAACATTGGTAATGGATGTTACCATTGTTAATTGATTTGTTTGAAAAGTGGTAATGGATGTTACCACTGTTAATTTGAAAATAAAAATGAAGTTCAAAGGGAAAAGTTGACAAGGGTGGATGGAAGGTTTGGCTGGTGCAGTTTAGCACGAGAATTTTTTTGGAATTGTGAATGAACCACTCTGGTCGTTTAAGGACCGACGCTTGTGTTTGTCCAAACTGAGCAAAACAGTGCAACCACAAGTCTATATGGGTACGACCTAGCTAACTAACCTATAAAGATGTAGTTTAGATATCACCAGTGGTGTATTGAGTGCCAGGGTGTACTGGTTACTCATAGTGAGGGACAGGGTTTACTGTACTCATACGGCGCAAGAGGGGGCTCCGACTCGTGGATTCGAGTTGTGGTGAAACCTTAGCGGGTGGTATCTAGCTATACTGGAGTAGGTGAAAGGCTTTGTGATATTTTATCTGGGTCTCATGCCAAAGGAAGCATGTTGACTATTAAGATAATTTATCTATTGTGGGTAAAGTGTACAAACTCTGCAGAGTAAAAACTATTCGAATAGCCGTGCCCACGGTTAAGGGCGGGCAAGGAATGCATTCACATGGTAGAAGTTTGATTTTGATTTCAAAATAAAATGGTTTGTCAAACTCGGGAGTGGTGTAACTCTCGTGATTTAAATTTGGTGGTGTAACTAGATCAAGTGGTTTAACCTGAGTTTTGAAAGTTGGCAGATAGCCTGAGATTTTAGTGTTGGTGGTTTAACCTTCACTAAGTTATTTATCTAATTTCATTTATGAAAAACAAGATGTTTATCAAATGGCCTTTGAAGTAATTATGTAGATTTGAAATAAAATGCTGATTTTTGCAAAAGAACCATATAGCCTTCCTTTGTGAAGCCTTGCATCTATGCATCTTTCCCAAGACTTGCGGAGTACAATTTTGTACTCACATGTTGCTCTACAAATACATTAGCAGAGAATGAAGAAGCTCAAGCTGGAGAATACGACTTCTGTGCCGAGTGTGGATGCGGTGGATTCTTCCCGAATGCTTAGGACTCGTTTCCCTAGTCAATTGCCTGTGGCAGATTGATGGGTCGATTAATTTACTTTTTGCTTCCGCTGTGTTTATTTTCGTTTTAAGGTTCTGTGAACCTTTGTAAGGCAATGACCAATGTAAAACTTAAGTTATTATTGTAATAAATCGTGGATGACAATGTACCGTTTTTTCTGGTTATCTGTGTGTACTAGCATTGATCTGGGACTAGTACTGTAATGCACAGGGGGGTCCGGAAGTTTCTACTCCGGGTCCCACACAACGTAATATCATTTTTGTTTTATGTACAAGAAGGCATGTTTCCCTCTTCCATTATTTTCTATAGAAGGATGTTTTAGTCAATTAGAATTCTATCCCATACCCAATCCAGACAAATGCCAAACAAGGAAAAAACATTGGAAACTCATATCCCAATCCAAAACCCACCCCCAACTTATCTCATATGGGTGCATTCAAATGGACTTGTGATATTTTTATTTTTGTTACAGTAACTAACTTTCAAACGGTATATTTTTTTAAGACAATATTTACTAGTCAATTGTAGTACACATTGTACCGACTTCAATTATACCGACCAAAATCGCATATAAACAACTAAAAATTACAAGTTATAAATCGAAAAATTACAGCCCAAAAAACCCACGTATATATATATCCCTTTCTCTATCCCATTATGCATCCAAACGCCACCTTAAATTAACAATTGGGTCCACAGCGTAGGAACCTGCCAGGTCCAACAGAGGCATGCCCTGCCCAAACCAACCTTACCCTTCTCAACTATGGAAAATATCAAGTTTTAACGAGAATTAAACCGTTTCCTATGAATCCCTGTTCTTTAAATAAGAGTCTTGAGCCCTTAAAACTAGAAAAAGGGACACATCACATATTCATCCGATCAGCCAAGCTTTAAATCAATTTATAGTTTTCCTCTTTCAAAAGAAAATGTCACGGTGCTTCAAATTTGGTCCAATAGGCTTTTTGCGCTGACCTCAACTTGCTTATTTTTTGGGGTTTCCTGTTCAAAACTGGCCTTACTTCAGCTTTTTATATAAATTAGTGAGAACCGAAAGTTTGTAACATGGTCACCTGTATCTTAAAGGTGAAAACATGTCATCAAATAAACAAAAACATACACCAATTGCTTTATCTTTTCTTCCTCATCCAATCCATTATCCACATTTCTCCCTCTTTTGAGTGAACCCCTCTTTTCTTGCATATTCTACACGATACAATTTCCATATGACAATTGTTGTGGCGTATGAGCTCCGTAAGTAGGTAAATTTTGGGATTTTTTTTATAAATAATCCATATTTTATTACCCACGCGAATATTTTTTTACAAAAATGGGCTCCAGTAGCCGAATCGTTGGGCGGCTGGAACTTATCACCCAACGGCTGCGTGACAAGCAAGCAATCCGCTGGCTGTTGGGTGACAGGTT
The DNA here is from genome assembly GCA_017311315.1 of Dendrocalamus latiflorus. Taxonomy (NCBI): domain Eukaryota; kingdom Viridiplantae; phylum Streptophyta; class Magnoliopsida; order Poales; family Poaceae; genus Dendrocalamus; species Dendrocalamus latiflorus. The sequence goes on from CM029652.1 coordinate 26,434,621, forward strand.
GCAGTCACCGAACAGTTCGACATCTACAGCCTGTCGCCCAGTGGCTGGGCGACTACAATTGCAGTCGCTCAGCTTTGCAGTGACTGCAAACAAGCTATAGTGTGGGTTAATCTATTTGTAATTTTTGTAGATTATGAATGGTAGATAATCTGTTGGATTCGCAATAAAAGTTTGTGATCGTTGTATGTTGTTGTAGTGTAAGAAATTTCGTGAAATTTTTTAAGAATGATTGAAATAACAATGATCAGTAAATACGAAGGTAAGTGATATTGTGATGTAACCAGTAATTCATACACAGAGGAGAACTTATTTGTTAATGTTGTTGGATGACTTGCTACGCGAATAATTGAATGCAAAAGGACGAGGAAATATGCTCATCCAAATTAAAATAAACTTCATAGTACAGTTGGGAGTAACATGGAGCGTAAGGTTTGATTACATGCATAACAAAAAGCATTATGTATGATGCAACAAATCAAACTACTCCTATGATACATATACGCCTTTTTGGAATGAAAGTAAATTCAACCTTCGGGGAAGTAGTTAGTGAGGGACGGCCCGACCTACTGCGTAGACCGGGACTATTTTCCCTTCCTTGCGAGCTCAGTGTTGAACTCCTCGGCGGCCTCTTTTGCCTTGGCCACCATTTTTCTCTTTTTTTTGTGCTCCCTCTCACGAGCCTCGCGCTCCTTATGCGTGCACATCTCGAGATGAGCTTTTGTCTTCCGATATATACACTCAGTTTGCTCATCCTTGTGGCACTCCACCTCCTGGATCTCGCAGTAACTTTTGACATTCCACTCCTCGAAGTCGAGAGCCTACTGGTCATCTGGGTGGATCTTAAAATCGATCCATTTGCAGTAGCCACATAGGGGTTCCAGGGACTGTCAGTAGATGGAAGAGATTGTTAGTGCGTACTTTAAAGGAGAAAAGGTATGGGAACACAATGTAACTGGTTCTTACCGGCTACCAATAGCTGGTGGTGTCCCGACGGCGGTTGGGATAGTCACTGAAGTAGTTTGCACAACCCCAGTACCACATACCCAGGCTAAGGCGGTACTTAGACTTGAAGAATTTGCACGGGTCCCGGAACCAACATAGAGGTGGCGTCTCCCCCTCGGGCGGGTATTGCGGCGGACGCTCAGTAGTAACGTTCGGGATGGGGTTGTTGCTATGGGTGACGCCATTGCGAGGAGCTAACCTCGTAGCACGCTCAACTTGTTCGGCCCGGGCCGCAACAACCCTTGCTTTTTCGTCGCGGGCGACAACAAACCTTGCTAGTTCATGGGTCTCCTCCTATTGCTTCATCTTGTCCCATTGCTTGTTTTTGTCTCTTGTCCATCACAGTGTGGTGAAGCGAGCTATGGTGTAGTGTTGAGTTTACTTGTATAGTGTTCTCTCTTAAATCTCCTCCACCTCCTTTTATAGGGCCCCGTATGGTCTTCTCGCTGCATGAAGCTACCCCATATGGTCTTCTCGCTGCATAAAGTTGCCTCTCCTGGTGTACATACTGCGCAAAGTTGGCCCGTGTGGTCTTATTGCTACATAAGCTACCTAGTGTGGTCTTGTTGGTACAAAAAGTTGGCCAGTTAAGTCTTCTCACTGCATAAAGCTGCACCCCTTTGGTTGTTGTTGCTGCGCAAAGCTGACTCCTATGGTCTTGTCGCTGCGCAAAGTTGTCCCGTCTAGTGTAGTCACTGTGCAAAACTGGACTGTTTGGTCTTCTCACTACGCAAAGTTGGCCTGTATGGTCTTGTCGCAGCTCAAAGCTTCCCTTGTGATCTTCTCACTGCGCAAAGTTAGCCCCTGTGGTTTTGTCGCTACAAAAAGCTGCCCCATGTGGTCATGTCGCTGCATAAAGCTGCTCCATGTGGTATTGTTGCTTCGCAAAGCTACCCCATCCAGTGTAGTCACTGCACGATGGTTGCACACGACATGGTTTGTCATAAAGCACACCGCAACACCTCACGAGCTATAAAATGCATGTCCGAAACATTGATAGTAGGAACAACCATCTTCTCCGACCTAAATTAAGATACCGTGACAAACGTTGAGAGGCCAGTCGAACATGGGTCACCAAGGGGGAACCTTCCGCTCGAAAGGATGGAGGACTTCGGTGTTAACTACCGCTTGTTGCTAAATAGGCATGCTCAGCTAGTGTGGCCAAAATGCAAATACATGGAGGACGCAATCATGCAAGTGGTGGAAGATCATTTGGATGGCAAATGACGTTTCTTTCAATACCCCACTCTGGGGTACAATTAGGCAATCATCTGTTTTATAGTACTACTAATAGAGTTACAATGTTAGCCTTCCTTTCTAGCAGATGGCCAAATGCGACTTCGTGCGATGGATTGATCCTCCCATGAACGGTACATTGTGAGATACGTGGATACATTGTGGGAGCAAATCCTTGACTTGGAGGCATGGATTGAAAGTCTTTAAGAGCACAATGATGACCTTCGTCAGTAGACGCAGTGCGAGAGGGGCAACAAGGAGGTCATCAACATAGGAAGTTCGTACTATCCAACATGTTGCTGCACGAACCCTAGTTGCATATGTACTTGCCACTACAATAACGGCCAGCCACGTCTGAGGCAGCCCCCTCTACAACATTCCATGTGGGTAGCACAAGGCTAATTCTACCTATAGGCACCTGTGTATAAGGTTGTACTATAGTACTCTCCCCTGTTGTCCGCGATATTGTTCAATGTCGTAAAGCATGTAATCGAATGGTTTGCACGTTGGTGTGGTTGTCATTAATTGAGTGCACAAGTCGAGTAGTGCGGGTGTCGGTGCAGTTGCCATTAATTGAGTGGTATGGGCATCGACACGGATCGAACAAATGAATATCATAAGGAGAAGTATAACTAAGATCGCAATTATAGGATCGTTGATAGCAATCAGGGGGTGAATGATTGCAACACACAGCGGAAACTTTTTTAAAAAATTTTAAATTTTCTGCCTTTTAATTGTTTAAAAAACCAGAAATAACAAAAACAAAAAACATATTTTTTTTCAAATTTCACTTTAGTAATACTGTAGCGCAATGTAGCTGTTACTGTAGCATACTATAGCAAAATACTGTAGCGTACTGTAACAAAGTACTGTAGTGGCGAAAACTTCTGATCGATCAGCGAAACGTGCACGTTTTTTTGCTTAATATTCTAATCAATTTTTAATTAAAACTAATTCATGTATGTAAGCAACAAAAATACCTAGACATAGATCAATGCATAGAGAATATATAGGAATCAAAAAAACCAAGAAAAAGATAATAGATGCGAATTAAAAACTCACAAACTTTATTCAAAAACCGCAGACACTATTCATCCATCAGCCTCAACCTCATATCCATCCGCCGCAAACTTTTCCTTTTCTTTTTCTGCTCACTCACGCCGCCGCACACCCTTTTTCTTTTTTCTTCAACTTGGCCGCTCTGTTCAATTTTTCTCCTTGCGCTCCGTTCTTTTTATACAGCCAACTACGAATCCTATTCAATCTCAACTTAGAATCCTAATCCAACTCAGAATCCTATTCAATCTCTACTTAGAATCATAATCCAACTCATCCAACTAGACCTGGGCCTTTTTACCTCAACTAGGCTTTTGGCCCACTAATTTTCAAGGGACCCGAAACCCTTCCTAACACGGGTTTTTCACACTTCCGACTTATCAACTCATCACGTGTCGAAGCCTTCAAGACCGCACCTCCCGCAGCTTCTTTATGTACCATCAACCTTTGATCTCCATGCGCCCCAAGCATGAGCCCGATCATCCCATGACATCCTCGACCGTCTGAACCTCGGATCTCCCCATCCTAGTCCCAGTCCTCCTCGTCACTGCCCATGATCGCCTCCATGCTTAACCTTCACATGCAAAGACCAAAATATTTTTCCGGCACAAGTTTGTCCCAACTTGACCAACATCAGTTCACGCACGCACCACACACCTCGCATAACATCGCTAAACAAAATCATCAATTATTCATCATAACAAATTAACCATTATCAATTATCACACGAAAATATCCTAAACCTAGCCACATGGTCAACAATCTCCCCCTTGATAAATACATTGATAACACCACAAAATTGTATGATGAATTAGCTTCAAATAGATATAAGTGAAGAACTGAAGCCCAAAAAGCATTTTAAGTCATAAGTCTCAAATCTCTCCCCCTCAACACAAGAAATGTAGTTTTAGCAAATTTCTCCAATTATGTCACAAAGCATACCAAATCTCTCCTTTGGCAATGTAATCATCAAGAAAATTCAGAGAAAAGATAATTCTAAGAAGAAGCAATGAGAATAAAAATCTAGAAACTTTGTAGATTATCCAAGTCATTTTGAATTGATTTAATAATTTAACCAGTCATTTTTTAGTAGAGCTATCTAGATCATATAAAGTCATATATCATATAGCAATATCAAAACAAAATTTTCAATATGATTAAGCAATTTATATCAATGACAGCATCTCAACAATGACCAAACCAATTATAGAGAGCACAATGAGATATCACAAAAAAGTCAACCTAAAAGTGAAGCAAATTTTAACTCTAGACGGACTAGCAGTCTCATGTAACAACTTATTGCTCCACACTCAATTCTAGGCATGTGGCATGCTTGTAGCATACTTCTTTTTCATAATGACATATATTTTTTTGATGGTGGCATGCTTGAAGCATACTTCTTTTCATTTTGCACACTTTTGTGCCTTTTTTTCACCATGGCATGCTTGAAGCATACATCTTTTCAATTTTCTTATATACCTTTTTTTAATAACATGCCAAATTGAGTGATCATAAAAATTGTAACATGAAACATACGAGCCTCATAGCCAAGAGTTAAAATAAGACTCACAATCAAGCTAATCCTTTTATGGATATCGCAAAGTAATAAATATAACAATCTAGTCAAATATTCCGCCATATCATATTTTAGTTCAAGTATAGCAATTAATTATCAGTCGTGATCAAAGCTACACAACATATGAGTAATATGATAAAGAGAGCTCTACAACTCATTTAATTTCAATGCTTGGACTTATTGATTTATTTGACAAGGATAATAAAAAAGCTTCTGAAATTTTTAAACAACAAGCTCCCCCTCAGAATAATCCCATAAGATGTAATACGCCCAACTCACTTCACAAATTAGGAAAACGAGAAGTATCAAACGATTTCGTGTGCATATCAGCAACTTGAGAATTTAACAAGATGTAAGACAACATCACCTTTTCCACATGGTCTTTAAAAAGTGAAATCTCTTGAAAGCCATAAAAGAGTGAAGAACCATCAAGTGTTCCAATCAAGAATGATGTAAAAGACCGGAACCCAATCTAGCTCATGTTCTCCATCCTTGTCAGTTGTTCTTACATCACAGGAAACATCGGTCTCACAGTACTTGGGTTAGTAAAATAAGATTTAGGAATCCAGTACTGAGACACACGACGAACAGGAGCAACAAGCTAGAACCAAAATCACGTGCATGTGGTGATCAGAATGCCGAAAAAACGTGAATTATTTGAATTAAATCCCAATCTAGCATGTGAAGCAGATTTAAAGCATCACAAAAGTTCTCTAAAAACATAGCTTTCACATTGTTCTAGGAACAAAAGATTGCACGTTTTGTTTTAAAGCATTCAATCTTTCCTTTCTCTTTCTTAGCACGTCTAAAGCAAAATTCATGCAAGTTCATCTCTTCCACAATAGGTGCATGAAATTTACATACCAGAATTCTTTTGAGAGATGAGCTAGCACCTATACAATTGATGACTTTGCACAAAGCCAGCAGATTTAAACACAGTTTGTTTGGTTCAAGTTTCACTTCAATTTTTCCAGGTTCAAGAGCTTAATAACCTTAGGAGGATATTCGGCATGCTCAACAAAATTAAATCCTAGACCACGATTTTTCACACTTTTTTGACTTGTCTAGAATCATATTAATTTTTCTTGCCAAAAGAAAATCTCTCTAAAGTGTCTTTCAGGTACTCATTCTCTTTAGCTAGAGTGGGACAAGTTGTGCATTTAACAGTTCATTCACAAGATTTTTAGAAGCACTAGACTGAGCCAATCTTTCTTTTCCAGTAAAATCATTAAGTTGTCTAGTCAACTTCTATTTCTGTGTTAAGCTTAGGAATTTAGAGCAAGAAGATATCTCATATAAAGCATCTGTTGAATTGTTTCCTGAGATGAGTTAAGTCTAGCTTCTAATAATTCACATTTAGAACAAGTTTTAAATGAACATTTGAAATACTTGATTCTAAACATGAAGAAGAACTAAACTTGAGCTTTCCAATTTCATCATTAGCACATTTCAATTTTTCATCACAAGAGTCATGTGCTAATCTTAATTCATCAAATTTAGCAGTTACATCTCTAAGTTGATCCATGTTTAAAGCATTAAGACCTAGCATTCTCTAACTCAGAATGTAAAATTTGACAAGACTCACAAGATTCATCATCAGGAATTAAAACTCTAAGTCTTGCAATTTCAGAATTTAGAGATTCAATCAAAGTATCGTATTTCTTAATCTTTTTATCTTTCTTTTCTAGCAAAGTACCAAGTTTAGCAACAGCTTTAGCTAAATCATCATAAGAAGGTTCTACCTCATTGTAGTTGTCGCTGTCAAGATCATCATTGTCGGTGGAGCTTTTGCTACTTGCCATTAGACACAACCCAGTTAAATCTTTCTTGCCTTTGGGAGTATCATCTCGCTGTCCGTGTCCACATCACTCAAATTAATTTGCTCAAGAGCCGAAAGAACACGATGCACCACCTTGCGATTCAATAGCCATTCTTTTTATTCTTCCTTTTTTCTTTCTCCATCTCTTCTTCCTTCTCATTCTCTTCCTTGCAAATCTTGCTAGAAACTTTGGACATTTGAGACGAATATGATTGAGATCACCACACTCATAGCACCTTTGAGGACCAAAATTTCCTCTCTTTCTTGATCTCACATTCTGAAAGCTCTGTGAAGCGTGTAGAGAGGAGTCAAATCATCTTCCGGGAGTTGCTCTAGCTGTTCATCGGTTAGTGAAGACAAAGAAGACAAAGCATAGCTAGTAGAAGAATTATCACCATTAGACTTGCTAGATTGTGAAGCTAAAGCAATTGATTTATTACCATTATTTTTTCTAGCAAAAACATCTAATTCATGAGTTTTCAATTTAGAATAAAGTACATCTAATGTAAGTGTACTCATGACAGTAGATTCTCTAATGGATGTAACCTTCATCTCCCATATAGACATATCTAATGCTCCAAGTAATTGACGTGCATTTTCAGCATCAGTATAAGTAACATTAACAGCACGTAGGTTACTAAGAATTTTATTAAAGGCAAAGAATCATCTATTGATTCACCAGTTTCATCTCAAAACGCATGTAATCCTTTTTGTACATATCTTGACGTACCTCTTTAATAGTAGATGAACCCTCATGATAATCACATAGTGCTTTCCATACCTCATATGCGGATTTAAGATGCACAACACGATCAAAATCACTCCTTCCTAGTTTGAATTATCAGTTCCTGCCTTGCTATTTGCCTCCACTTGTGCTATATTGCTGTGACACACATCGTTCTCGGCACTTGATAAGGCTTGTAGACCTTCTCCCATATTGCAAAGCCTTGAGCTTGAATATATCTCCATCTTCGCTTTCCAATACTGAAAATCAACACCATGAAAACACAAGTTTTGTGGAATACTATCCGTCGACATGTTTTCTAATCACCGGTTAAGATCAATTAGAAAAATAAACCTGTCTGATACCACTTGTAGGATCGTTGATAGCAATCAGAGGGGGGTGAATGATTGCAACACACAGCAGAAACTTTTTTAAATTTTAAATTTTTTTTGCCTTTTAATTGTTTAAAAAACCAGAAATAACAAAAACAAAAAAAACAGATTTTTTCTGATTTCACTGTAGTAACACTGTAGCAAAGTACTGTAGCGGCGAAAACTTCTGATCGATCAGCAAAACGTGCATATTTTTTTTTGCTTAATCTTCTAATCAATTTTTAATTAAAACTAATTCATGTATGTAAGCAAAAAAAGTACCTAGACATAGATCAATGCATGGAGAATCTATAGGAATAAAAAAACCAAGAAAAAGATAATAGATGCGAATTAAAAAACTCACAAACTTTATTCAAAAACCGCGGACACTATTCATCCATCAGCCTCAACCTCATATCCATCCGCCGCAAACTTTTCCTTTTCTTTTTCTGTTCGCTCACGCCGCCGCACGCCCTTTTTCTTTTTTCTTCAACTCGGTTGCTCTGTTCAATTTTTCTCCTTGCACTCCATTCTTTTTATACAGCCAACTACAAATCCTATTCAATCTCAACTTAGAATCCTAATCCAACTCAGAATCCTATTCAATCTCTACTTAGAATCCTAATCCAACTCATCCAACTAGACCTGGGCCTTTTTACCTCAACTAGGCTTTTGGCCCACTAATTTCAAGGGACCCGAAACCCTTCCTAACACGGGTTTTTCACACTTCCGACTTTTCAACTCATCACGTGTCGAAGCCTTCAGGACCGCACCTCCCGTAGCTTCTTCACGTACCATCAACTTTTGATCTCCATGCGCCCCAAGCATGAGCCCGATCATCCCATGACATCCTCGACCGTCTGAACCTCGGATCTCCCCATCCTAGTCCCGGTCCTCCTCGTCACTGCCCATGATCGCCTCTATGCTTAACCTTCACATGCAAAGACCAAAGAATATTTTTCCGGCACAAGTTTGTCCCAACTTGACCAACATCAGTTCACGCACGCACCACACACCTCGCATAACATCGCTAAATAAAATCACCAATTATTCATCACAACAAATTAACCATTGTCAATTATTCATCACCAAAATATACTAAACCTAGCCAAATGGTCTAACAGCAACATTATTACAAACATCACTTAGTAAATAAGAAATGTAAGTAGTATATGATCAACAAATGTACGGCCAGCACTACCCCCTGCAACAGCATACCTAGCCCCCTCCGTCACTACCCTGGCCCCCTCTATCTTTGCGTCCGCGTCCTTCCGTACGGCCCCGCTTGGCTGTCTTCCTCAGCACCGGGTGTCAGCGGCCCGACAAGGTAAAACAGTTAGGAGATCGTCGCACGCGTCCCCAAAGGTGGAGGAGTGGACTGTAGTGCCGCTTGTGTGGCCACCGGTGAACCACTGAGTACACTCCTAGAGAAAACCTCTAGGAGTATGGTCTGAGGTGGCGGAGCCTGTCGCTTGGCCAGCCCAGTCCGAGAAGTACTGGTCTGTGTCGTCCTGGCCCAGGGAGACCCCACATCCTTCGTTCGTGGGTATAAGACCTGCAGTGCAAATATTATTAGTTTATCAGAGAAAGAAATAGGGGAAAACCAAAAGGAGAAGATCAGTTAGTACAACAGTATGCATGTCAAAAGTGTCAAGTAACAAAGTGCATATTACAATGGACAATTATTTGTAGTCTCCAACAACTAGTTGTAGAAACCATATCGGTCTACCTACTGATCAGCAGATGCCTTGTATCATCTAGCTGTGTGCCCCTCCCGACCGCATCACCCGCAGCGTGCACCAGGCGCTCCGGCTTGCGCTTCGTCCATATCATTTCTAATACGCCGACTCTGTCGACGACCTTTCCCATTCTTCAGCATATCAATATCCAGAATCCAGATCCTGCCTGCAATATCCAAAGTGGCAAAGTTCCCCACAACCCTGAACCCCTGAGCTCACCACACCACACATGCATCACCCTCTCCTTGAAGAAGTACTTGGACATGAAGTTCGAATGATCCATACTCACAGTCTCGCATGCAGCGAGGACATGAGAGCATGGCTTATATAACAGCTTCGGTTTGTTGCACGAGCAGCTAAATTCATTTACATGATCTTCAAGTCATACCTCATGGGTAACAAGGGCACGAGCCATCCCAAATCTAGCTTTATCCTGGAGTACCACATCGAAACGATACTCCCTATTGCCCATGATGTACACCATGTGCAATTGGCCTTTCTATGCCTTTGTCTCTATGTATGCCATAATTTTAACGAGTACGATGTTCGTGGGTTAGCTGCATGAAATGCGGTATTTGCATGCCTCTCCTTGAAATAGCCAATTGTGCTGTGTAGAACACCTTCCACGATGGCAATGAGGGGCTGAGAACGAAGGCCCCCTAAGAACCTAGTTGTACACATCAGCAAGGTTAGTCATCATTATGATGTACCTTACGCCGTCCGTGTCGTGTAGTAGGGACCACTTCTCCAATGGTTCTCCCTTGATTCACTACAAGAAACACTTGATGTTCCGTGAGCTCCTCCTTCTCGGACCAGCTGTGTTAGGCTCATCTAGTGCTGTGAGGCATTCAGGTTGTGCCGCTCCAGGCATGGCCGACCCTTGTTCCTCTCGTTGATGTGCTTCTTGTTGTGCTCGTCCAACAACGCCCGCAAAGCATCAAATTTTCTCTGCTGGTTCTGCATAGCTAGCCTCTTGAACAACCTCATAAATGGTTGCTTCGGGAGCTACTTGAAGAAGTTCGCCTCTAGGTGATGAATGCACCATCTGTTCCTCATATCCGGCCAAGGAAAGGGCTCCTTGGAGTCTTGTTGAAGTTTTCTTATGGCCTTCACTATCCGGGCGTGGCAATCATGGATTATGCACACACCAAGATGAGTGCCGACAACTCTAACCCTCACATTTCTAAGGAACCACAACCAGCTATCGTAATTCTTACTTTCCACGAATGCGATGGCCAGAGGTATAATTTGATTGTTGCCGTCAATGCTAATGACCGTAAGGATTTGGCCCTTGTATTTGCCAGTCAAAAAGGTCTCATCAACTAAGATCACGGGAGGTATATGCCTGAATGTCTTGATGCACACACCAAAAGCTAAGAAGTCCCTCTGCAATACCGCATAACCTGGCGGTCTTGTAGATGGCTTATCCTTCTGTCGGGACACCGGATTTCCGAATCTGGACCCTCTGTGTAATACAGCACTAGTCCCAAATCAAAGTTAGTGCACACAGTCAAACAGTGATGATTACATAACCAACAATGATTCATTACAATAATATAGAGTACCGACTGGAAGGTCTCATTATTGCAAAGGAGGTTTCAAGACCTCACACACACAGAACACAGCGGAAGCAAAAGATAAATCCGGCGAAGACCCATCAATACGCCACAAGCAATTGACTGAGGAAACGCGGCCTAGAACTCCGGGAATCCTTCATCGAATCCACACGCGAAGTAGTCGTAGTCTCCCTCTTGGGCTTCATATTCCTCTGAGTTGAGTTTAGTGCAGCATGTGAGTACATAAAGTACTCCGCAAGTCTTGGGAAAGAAATGCAGTAGATGCAAGGCTTAACAAAGGAATGTTATATCGTTCTTTTGCACAAAGCAATATTTTACTTCAAATAACATTAAATATTTTTTAAGGCATTGATTTGCACAAAGTAATTGTTTTTAACTGAAACTAGTAAACAAATTACAGTGAAGGTTCTATCCACCAACACCAATTAACCAGCTCTAACCGATAAGTTTTAAAACTACGGGTTCCAACCACCCGCTCTGGCTCCAACCGCCAGTATACCCTTTCGAGAGTTCCCTCCACTCTCGGGATACCAAAACTTTGTTTTTAAAATGAAAACCAAAGATCTACCATGTGAATGCATTCCTTGCCCGCCCTTGACCGTGGCACGACTATTCGAATAGTTTGACACTCTGCAGATGTTGTACAACTTTACCCCCAAAAGATAAATTATCTTAATAGTCACCACACTTCCTTTGGCATGAGACACAGATAAAATATCACAAAGCCTTTACCTCACTCTAGTCTAGCCAGACACCACCCGCTGAGGTTTCACCGCAGAAGGGTTAAATCCACCCAGTCCGAAGCCCCCTCTTGCGCCATATGAGTACAGTAAATCCCTGTCCCTCATTGCGAATAACTAGTAAATCCTTGGCACCCACTTTCCACTGGTGGTACCTAACTAAACTATCGTAAGTTAGTCAGCTAGGTCGTACCCATATAGACATGGGGTTGTACGGTAGTGCTTAGTCTGGACAATCACAAGCATCGGTCCTTAATTGACTAGGGCGGAACATACACTTTACAAAGTCTCATGCTAACCGCACCAATCCAAATCAACCATCCGCCCTGGTCTAAAACAGTTTCCATATTTTTATTTTATTTTAGAAGAATAGTGACAACACCAATTGTCACTAATTTTTGAATACAAAGATTGTTGAATGAATTATAATTTCCCATTCCAATGTTACAGAAGGATTTAAATAGCATGACTAAGCATCTTACTACCGTTCTAATATTTATCAAAGATTAAATAATAATCTCATTATTGAGACAAAGGAAATCCTAAGGTTACAAAGGTACATGGCATTCAACTTCAATTGAGGGCATAACAATAATTGGTTTAACTAACTTGCTAAAACAAAATTAGGGTTCTATGTAAATAGCAATGAACATAACTTTAAAATAATTTAAAACATTTCACAAACATATGTTCAAAATGATCAAAGGATACTTGCCTTCTTGTGCGCTAGTTGGTCCTTCTTGCTGCGGCTCGACAAACTCTTTAGCGACGTCGGGTTCTACGCGCGAAACAACAAAACAAACAAATAAATAAATACAAATAAAATCACAAAAATATAAAATATATACTGCAAGAACGTTTATGATTTTATACAAATTTAGAAATTTGAATCACTGGATTCGGAGTTCGGACGACGGAGAACGAGCGATTGGAAGTTTGAATGAACTGGAAATTCCAGAAAATGCAAAACCGAGGGAATATTATCTGGAATCTTATTTTTGGCTGATTTTTGGATATATTTGAGTGTATGACGTGTGGGGGGCCGGCTGTCATTGGGTACAGATTTTTATTTTAATAATATATGACAAGTGGGTCCCGCTTGTCATTGACTAAAGGTGAACAAAATTTTGGCCAAAGCCCAACCGAATATATGCTTTGGCCCAGGACTTGAACCCACAAAACCTCACACAAGCATGCACTAACTTGCCTCCCCTAGCCAAGTGAGCCTTTGTTCTTTCATGACAAAGAAGCATCATCAAGGCAAAATAAACAAGGTGGAAAATACTTAGTGAAAGAATAAAAGAGGAGGCACATGGTGGCGCGCGGCCGGTGTGGGGCGGTCGGCAGGGAAGGTAGGGTCTTGTGGGTAAAGTGTGCAAACTCTGCAGAGTCAAAAAACTATTCGAATAGCCGTGCCCACGGTCAAGGGCGGACATGGGAACTTAACTAGATATAGTTCTGTTGCAAAAACACTTTGTGGGTGGAATTGGTAAAGTGAAGGGCAGAGAAAGGCCCTTATTTGTGTTGCCCTGGGTGTCGCCCCAGTGATAAGTTAAGTGGTTATAACCCTGAAGGATTAAGCATATGGTGCAGAGACCATGTAATGGTGGATGG